>QNUK01000001.1:8122500-8450000 GCA_013621035.1 Clarias magur | reverse complement strand
GAGTAGTCTACCAAGAAGAGATTTAATAACTGAAATGATAAAGCACAGAGAACCCGAATTAGAACAACTTGGAGCATTTCAAACCGAATGCAAGATTAACCAGTACACCAAAGGAGGAAACATTTGGCGCATATAAATTATGAACTGAAATATGCATGCTGATGATGTGCTGCACTGCAGAATGTAAGATAAAGGCAGCATTAGCATGAACATATCACAGGACAAGACCATAACAAATCTAAAACTGGAATGTGACAGTATTGTTTATGACTATTTTTCAAATGTGGAAAATAGTAATAAACCGTGGAACCGTGTCCACACTCGTTCATACCTGGGGCATTTTAACTTCCACTAGTTTTAGGGAGATAGGAAAAACCTGAAGCGCTTTTGATTCGGAGCTTGGGTTATTGTCTGTATAGATTTTCACAATTTTCCTATGTTTGCTTGGGTCTCCTCTTGATTATCTGGTTTTTCTTCCAGTGTCCAAAAACATGTACTGTAAGTGTGTGAATGAGTGCGTGCATGCTGCCGTCCAATGGGTTGGTGTAACATGTCGGATGAACAATTTTGCCTTGGGCCTAGTGTTACACCTGAAAAATGATTACGTGTTTATAGAAGATAAATACTGTAAGTCAATAAATGATTGGATATGTCTTTGAATGAAAATACAGTATCATATCTGTATTCAAACCAGGGGCCTTGGCCAACGGTGACCAATGTATTTATTCCCATTATTTACACTCAGTTAGCTAACTAGAGAACCCGGAGGAAACCCACCAAGCACGTGAAGAACATGCAAGCTCCATGCACACAGAACCAACCCTGGAATCAAACCTAGGACCTGGAGGTGCAAGGTGACAATGCTAACCACTCACCCACTGTGAGTGCACTAAATGGCCGAATGCTTTTGGACACCTTTTTGAAATCACAAAATTTTATATGATCTTTTTGTATGCTGTAGTATTTCAATTCCCCTTCATGGGAGCTAAAGCTCCCAAAGCTGATCAACATGATAATGCACCTGTTCACAAAGCTGCATGAAGACAAGCATTGCTATGGTTAGAGTGGTAGAAGTCAAGTAGAGTCCAGAGAACATTTATGCATTATAAAACAGAAGTTGTAACTATCAGATTTTATGGCGACACTGTGGCTTAGTCCTTAGCAATTAGTCCCTCCCACCTCCCGGATTGAGGGTTCGATTCCGTTCTCGGGTCTGTGATCAAGGAGCTTACATGTTCTCCGGTTATCTCTCACAGTCCAAAAACATGCAGATTAGGCTAATTGGCATTCCCGAGAAAAGTTGCCCATAGTGTGAGTGCGTGAATGCGTGTCTGCTCGCACTGCAATGGATTGACTGGGTGTAACCCGCCTAGTGGCCAAAGACTGCTGGGATAGGCTCCAGTCTCCTGTACACAGCATAAGCGGCATAGAAGTTGAAGACGATGTTCAATAATCATAATACAGTGGAGGTGGTTGCTATTAAATCCAAACAAATGCTTTACCATAAACACTTTGTTGTGTGATAATAGCATTAGTAGAACGTCTTGATAACAGGAATCTGATTTAAATTTCCTTGCATGTTAGTGTCATCATGTGCTTGCATTTGTAAACATTTTCAGCTTTCTTTATTGCATTTAACGGATATTTAGCACTTTTTCCTTCTGTGCGCGTTACCATGTTCCTTGCAGTAACTATCTATATTAAACCACAGCACTATGACATCATGATCAGCGCTTCAGACAGGACTCCCAGCGGTGCTTCCGGTCATGTGATTTAAGTCAAGACAATAACAGGTGCGCTAGACTGAAAGCTGGACTGTACTTCAGCAGCAGGAGTTAAACTTCCTAGTGCTTGTATTATAAATAAATAAATAAAGTGGCCTGCTAGCCATTCTAGCGATTTGGGGGTTTTCCTGTGGAAGACATGAAACACAAGCACAATGAAACCGCTGTCCACAGTGCTGACAGTTAATGCTCAGAGTTCCTCAGCGTTTATACGTCACAATATTACAACATATGTTGGTTTGAAGTGAGCCGCACCTGCCGCATGTTAAATCCCGTCAGCCCTATCCGTATAATACAAACTGTTCCGCCTGTAATAAATTACAGCACACACTACTGGAACAAATAATAATAATAGTAATAATAATAAACGCTTCCTGAACACTTTCTCCCCAACTGTTAAGGGTTTTATTTACGGCCATACCATTACAACACGAAGCGAAGCATACAGGTGTAGCGTGAGTGTGATAAACCGCATCTTACCTCTGTCGCCATGTTGCCATGAGCCGGAGTCTGAGCTGCTCGACTCGCGTGAGGATCAGCTGAGGACTGAATCAAGCACGCGCGCATTTGCGCGCGCACGCGCTCGTGGTGTCAGACAAGAAAAGGTAATTAGAACGTTTATTTTTGGTCAAGGCAATGCAGTATATATATATAAACACACACACACACACACACCAGTCTCAATAGGTTAACTGGTAGAAAGAAATAAGGCTACGAAACATAGCCAATGTACCTTAAATCCCTATAGTACATTGTGTTTTTTTCTAATATGAGTGAGCTGAATTAAGACCTACAATACTGTATAAAAGTTTGCGAGAATTATTTACGAGCTTATTGGAAATGTTCAGTGAACATTTGGCTTTTGTTGTTTTGGGGAAATAATGAACTGCAGGTGAGCCCCACAGAACTTCCGAGTTCCGATTAATATTACCACATATGATTCCAAGCTGCTTACAATTCAGATAGTCTGCTTCATGTTTTTCATGTTAAAAAAAAACAAAAAAAAACAAAAAAAAAAACAGGCAAGTTGATGTTTTTATAATATAATTGAATATATCAATTGAATTTGAAGCTGAATAAATAATGTGAGCTCAAAATGCAGACTTCCCCGTGAGGGTTTTAAAATAGAATAAAAATTTAAAAGTGTAGGAATTACACCACTTTATATATTTATGGATTTATGTCCACTATATGCTGATTCCGTATAGGACGGTGCTATAGTGCTGTATTCATACAGTACAGTATATACAGTATATAAAAGAGAGGTTTTGTCTGTACATGGTCAGAACTCACTCTTTTAATGACATCTTTACATTGGAGGTCCCAAAACCAGTCTCAAAATAAATTCTGTCTGTATGTCTGTATGCTTGTCCAGCCAATTTTGTCACAGCTTCACGCAAAACTAGCTTGACAGAATTTAATGAAACGTTGACACTCAAAGTGGGTGTGGCTATAGGCATCTTATTGATTGATCACTCAACCGAGCCAATCAATGAAATAGTTTACCCTAATACACAGGGTATGCGGAAGTCACAGAAATGACAGTAATGACCCATACAAAGCGCTCAAATCCTCACCAAACACAAACAAATATGCGACGTACTCCAAAAAAAGGCATGTAACTTTTGACTCTTCAAAGATGTGTGGACAGATCAGATCATTGTATGTTTATTCTTCCTGAGGGAAGTTTCAGACCAGTTTGCTTCATATGTTCCAAAACTGAGGTGCTAATTAAAGTAGTAATGTGAAGTGCCACTATGAAATAAAACACGGGTTATTAGAGTGAACATATCTACTGCAGGGCTGAGGTGAGGGCATGTAAAATATCCAAACTCAGTGTGTCATGCGCTCAAATCAAAATGCTAAAATGTAAAATGTAAACGTGATTTTATGAATGTCATGTGGCGGATGTAAACATATACTTTAAACAGGGAGTGTGTATACAGATTCAGGCAAAAAAAATTATACACACTTCAGGAAAAGAAAAACTAAAAAGTTTATGATATACATAATGTTTTTGATATACATTATACATATATTGACATTTAATATGTTATATGCAATATAACATTGGTTTATTTTGCATGCCACAGATCCAGTCGCTTTTCGCAGTACATCCTCCTTAAAACCTGGCAGTAGAATTTGTTATTGATGGTGAATGCACAATGCACAATGACGCAAATGATGAAAAAGACAATGAGCATACATTTGGTTGAGCTGCGGACCTGCCTCACCTTTTCAGTCATGGAAATGGTGGGCTTTTACACTGTGAAAACTGATTGATTCGTTTCAGGGTCATACCCATACCCCCAAGTTTTGTCACCCGTAATGATCATTGTCATGAAGGATGGAAGGCGGAGTTCTTGGCAGACTTCCATGAGATATTCCTTTTGCTCCTGGGTCTGCAGTCTGGGGATGAGAAACACGGCATATGTTCAAATCACACCGACAATGGCAGCAATGTTGTCAATTGTTCTCAACTGATCATTATGCACAAGTTGATGAATGGTTAAGTTGTACGCAGATTGGATTGTTCTCTGAAGAGAATAGCTGAAATAACCATAGTAGCTGTAGTATAAAGTATACCGAATGAAAATTAAATAAAATGTATTTTATGAGAAAAAAACTTGCAAAATGGTCTTGACTGTTTACAGGCTCAAATACATTTATCACATAGTTTGTATTTTTGAGTATTATAGCAACTGAGGCTACTTAAATTTTAATGTCAAGCATATAGAAAGTTTACACTGTACATGTTACAAAACCTAATTGCAGCAAAAGGGCAATACTGTATGTCTTGTGTCCTGATCCGAATAGATGATACAAATACAGGTTGAAGGAAATGTATTAATCTATGTAATTAAAGCAGATATGTGGAGCAAAAATCACAAGCATTAAACAGGCAAAGGTCAAGCAATCAGCAAACAACCTTACTCTGCAAGGCAGGAAGTGGAACTGGGAACCAGGGACAAAACTAGAATATCATTTAGTACAAGTAGGCTTGGCAACAACTTGCTGAAACAGGCACTGAGATACTGTATATACTCTCTGTATGTGTGTGTGTAAAAGGAAGAGTGTGCACAATCTGTAATCAGGTGAACGTTAATGCATGAGCGTTTGTGATGAAGTGTTGTATTCCACAGTGCCCATGTTTTTAGCGCACCCCCATGTCACTGAGGTAATGGAGCTAACCCTCTCTGCGCCATGACTCCAGGAACAGACATATCTGGCCATCAGTACTTTCCCCTGCAGGAGCAAGTGGGCTTGTGAGTGGGCCAAATTGATTAGCCGGCCTCCCACAAAATGTGAATCAGATAGAACACATTCTTCAGATGGTTCTCTGAGAAAACCTGAGTACTTATAGTACAACAAGTTCAGTCTTAGTTTTCTTGCAACATGTTCAGTATGAGAGGATGGAATCAAATTTTGTAAAGAACAGGGGAATGGGTGAACCAATGCAATGCTATTATTTTCCATTCAGCTGCATTGCGTTTAAATGCTTTGGTAACCTGCAGTATACTTGTATTTTTGACTTTGAGCAATACAGTGGAACCTTGGATTACGAGCATAATTTGTTCTGGTAGTGTGTTCATATATCAAAACACTCATAAGTCAAAGCAAGTTTCCTCATAAGAAATAATGGAAACTCAGATTATTCGTTCCACAACCCAAAAAAATAAATATATAAAAATAATTAATACAAAATTATAATGTAAAAATAAAACAAATTAACCTGCACTTTACCTTTGAAAAAGTACAAATAAATTCAGACAGATAAGTGTTTCCGTTACTGTTTGTATGTGTTAGAGAGGAGGAGATCCATTCTCTCTCTCTCTCAGCCTTCACTGTTTGTGTGTGTGTGTGTGTGTGCGCTCTCTCTCTCTCAGCCTTCACTGTTTGTGTGTGTGTGTGTGTGTGTGTGTGTGTGTGTGTGTGTGTGTGTGTGTGTGTGTGTGTGTGTGTGTGTACGTCATTAGACACCGTGCCATTCTCCTCCTCTTCTCGTCTACAAACACACACACACACGCACGCACGCATCCACACACACAAACATTTTTACTTACTTTTATTTACTTTTTAATTTTATTTGCTTTCATTTTTACGTGTGTGCGTGAGAAGGCGAGCGGAGGAGGGGAGGGTCTAATGACCCGCATGCACACACACACACACACACACACACACACACACACACACACACACACACACACACAAAGTGCAGGCTGAGATAGAGAGAGAGAAAATATTAGATATTTAACCTCTCTAATGACACTTGCTTTTGCTTTACATGCGCACACACGTGTGTTATAATAAACAGTACACGCGCGTGAAAGGATTACTTTTATACACACTCAAACACAAAATGATGTTTTACGCGCACATGCGTGTGCGGATGTTGATTATGAGACGCACACCAAGACTGAGCAGGGGAGACGATTACCCACAATTCCGCAGCACGAGAGAGACAAAAAACGTTGTGATCACGTGATGCTCGGCATCAAAACAAGAAGTGCATGCGTGCCACTTGAAACTCTTTACTCGTGAACCAAGACTTGCTCCTTTTGAAAATCAAAATTTATTAAAAATTATTGCTCGTCTTGCGGAATGCTCGCAAAGATTGGCATTTGAAACAAAGAAAAAAGTTTGTGTATTCTGATGAGTTCTGATTGACCTTATTGCAGACTAATGGGTACATCAGAGTAACAGGGAATCACAGGAAATGATGCACCCATCATGTATAGTGCCCACTGTAAAAGCCACCGAAGGTCTTATGAGAGTCTTATGATCTAGAGTTTAGTTTGGCCAGGTCTGGGCTCAGCAACATTTTGTGGCAATGAAATTAAGTCAGCTGATGACCTGAATGTGCTGACTGACCAGGAATTATGAAAATTCAGAAATAGTGGTTGTGGGAGCATATTGAATCAATTTCTTGCATGAACTGGCCACCACATTGTGTGCTATAATCAAAGCTTAATGGATGGAAGCAAATCAGTCTCATTAATAATTCACACAAAAGACACAATGCACACATGCATATTCCAATTCACATGTGAAACCCAATTCACTTGCATGAAAAAAAGTCCCCCGCCCAAAAAAAAACTACTCACAAAATAAATACAGAACATTCATAACATATGTTTCACAAATGCAAAAAACAATTCACTGAATTTTTTTTGTGTTTTAAAATTCACGAGTGTATCACATACTGTGTGAATCGGCCTGATTTGTGTGTGTGTACTTTTGTGTGAGACTTTGCTGGCAGCAACGTGGGTCACTCGTAATCATTAGATGTCAAGTCAATTTTATTTATATAGCGCTTTTAACAATTGACATTGTCGCAAAGCAGCTTTACACAATAAAAAGAAGTAAGTTTGTATGCAATGTGTATGAATCAAAATGATAAGATGGTGGGCGATGGTGGCAAGGAAAAACTCCCTGAGATGGTAATAGGAAGAAACCTTGAGAGGAACCAGACTCAACAGGGAACCCATCCTCATCTGGGTGATAATGGATAGCAGGGATTGATCAGCATAATAATGTGTACTGGAAGTTCAGTGTAACAGGAGATGTGTTAAAATTAAAATTAAAAGGAGTCCAGTTTGTTCCTGGAGGCTCAGGTAGACTGTAGGACATTCCAGTCCTGAGCTATCGAACAACTGAAGTCACAGGTCCCCAGAGCATCAATCGATGATAGGACAGTCTTAATGGAAACCATCCCCAGCTACCATACGAATCCAGGCAGACCACACAGGGCATCCATGCGACGAGATCTCCAACATGTCTGTCACAGTTTTTAATTTTCAAATGAAACAATGCAATCACTCAATATAGTAAAAATAACATGTGACTGACTATTGTATTTACAATTTGAGTTTGTTGAATTGATCATGCTATATATATAGAGAGAGATAGATAGATAGATATAGATAGATATAGGTATATATGATGTTATACTGTATATGCATACATATTGCAAGATATACAGCATGATTCAAAACATTTATTTTAAGTTATACATTTTATAACTTACTGTCAGTACATTGAAATACATATTTTCTTTTTTAATAATTTAGGAATCTCTCCAGCAGTACATTCTTCAAATACTTCATGATTGTTTGATTCATGTCTTGGAGAGAAAGCCACTGAATATTGACTACCCATAGTTCATTTGCAGACAGGAGCTAGTGGTTCTTAGTGCCCTGGATGAAATGATACATATTCCAGAAGATGTCATGACTGCCCTTTCAAATCTAAGCAAATTCATACTGTACAGCGTCAGAGAGATATGGAGGAGGTATCCATCACAGTGATGTTGGAAACAGAACATGGACGTGGATGCCCAAGAATTTCCATTTCAGAAACCAGTCTTACCCATGTAATAGAACTTGGGCTGCCAGTCAAGTCTATCGCAGAGCCACTGGGTGTGTCTCGTGCTACACTGTTCAGGAGGATGACTGAAAACGGTTTATCTGTGAAAGCTACAGTATGTGCACGTACAGATGAAGAGCTTGATGCCCTCATCACAGAGTTTAAGAGATCTATGCCAGCTGCAAACTTTATTTTTGCAGAATAAATAAATACAGAACTGAAATGCACCCGATACTTGGATCAGACAAATTTACAGTAAAAAAAGACTACAGTAAAATGCTGTACTTTGACAAGTTTTGCCAGCTGCCATGTAATGCTTATTTTATTTTATCAATTAACTCTTGTCACCTGTTGAAACAGACTTTTATAATTATTGATAATTCACTCTAAGCTGCATGAATTGATAAAGTGAGAGCCATGATTTTCGATTCTTTACAATAAACATAATTCTCCCACAAGACTCAAGGCTTTACTTATTGCATTGCTGGATGAATCAACATTTTTAACTAATCTCTTGAATGAATGAATGAATGAAGTAAATTTTTAGCAACCACTTGTCGCCACCTCCTGATATAACTGATACAACCTTTATTTGAAGCTAAAGTCACTTTCAAAATGTTTCAAATTTTCAAAAACTCTGCTGTGCAGCTTTCATCCATTATGTTATACACATTTGAGATGTTAATGAAATAAAAGCAAATCTGGTGGCATTCAGATATATCAGAATACCCTGTGACCCATAGAAACATCTATTCTCCAAACTGAAAACTGTAACTGTGGCTATCTTGTTTGACAAACATGTAATGAGGGTGAAGTGTTTATAAAGATGATAAAGTGGTTAGCTGTGTTATTTTCTTTAATGTTGATTAAGTTCATTAATGAAACATTATGAAAAAAAGTAATAACTTCCACGTGCATTCCTGTTCTTGGTTCGCCATGCTGGTTTGAGTAGATAAAGCTTCATTTCCGATGTAATTAACTCAGATTGCGCAAAAGGTGCACAAAGCTGAGCTACTTGAGTGCTGCGCTCCTGGAGGGCTGTGATTGGTTGAATGGTGAGGTCGTATCTGATTGGCTAAAGAGTATGAGTGACCCATGTTGCTGCTAGCAAAGTCTCAAAAACACACACACAAATCCAGGGCGATCCTTCACATTCACAGTCTGTGATACACTCGTGAATTTTAAACATTAAAAAATTTTGTACACAGTTGTTCATCTGTGAATTGTGTATATTATGAATATTGTGCATGTGAGGTTTTTTTTTTTTTTTTTGTGAATATATATTTTTTTCGTGCCGGTGAATTTTATTTCACATGTGAATTGGGATATGCATATGTGCATCGTGTCTTTTGTGTGAATTATTAATGAGACTGATTTGCTTCCATATAAATGTGACTAAATCTTATTTGGCATGATTTGGCCAATGTATATGGTATAATGATTTGGCACATTTGCTAAAAAACGTGTTTAAATGATGTTGACAGCTAAAATAAATTCTACTAATAAATGCTGTTTTGATTTTGTATTTGCAGTGTTGTGTTGGGGTTGCCCTCTTAACATCACCTTAACATAATTTTGTTGAGTAAAAATTTTCAACAACAATCAATGGTGTTTAGGATTCATAATATTGCCATATTGTTCCAAATTGCAATATTGCCACAATGTCCTTACAACCAAAGATTCCTTCCGGGTAGTGTTTTTAAGAAATGGCATGAAAAAACATAAAACAATACAAAACAATACAAGCAAAAAAGACTGTGTATGAACTTTCTACAGAACAGAATAACACTGCACTTCTGGCAGGCTTTATTTTAATAGAATGCAGAACACACATAAAGCAATTATTCAAGAATTTTTAAATTATATGAAATTCTTTCAAAATTATATGAAATTGTTCTTAGCTGTCAATTGAAATTCCACAAGACTGGGTTCCAGTTATGGGAGTGGGGAAAAAAAGCAGGCAGGAGACAGGAGGACAGTGGGTGGATACACAGATAATGACTAAAGCTAATGTGTGCCATGTGTGCTACGATCCTGTATCTCAGATACTGTATATGATTCCACCTGGCTGTGGACCTCATTCTAAATAAAGTTTGAGCCAAGTTACCTTCCTCCAAGAATCTATGTCTAACCAAAGTAAATAATTTTTCAAGTGTGTGTTTGTGGTGTATGTACAGTACGTGCATAATTTCCTGGAGCATTCTGCCACTACAAAGTATCTTTTGCCTGTATCATGATATCAAGCCAGGAATCGTTTTTGAAAAGGCAAACATACATTACTGTGTACATTGATCTCTGAGGAAACAAACAAACAAATAAATAAATACATAAGCAAGCAAGCAAGCACTAATCATAGACATGGATCATAGAAGAAAAAAAAAAAACTACTTTTATTTTTCTATGATGCCCTGCCACAATAATGCACTTATTCGAGTAACTCATTAGTGATTGGAAACCATCAAGGTAGAAAGTTTTCTCAGCGGACTGCCTCCTTCATGTCAAAAAGGTTGGCCTCCCATGAACTCCTTTAATGGCACTTTCCTTTATTGGGGGTTTAAGCACCAAGGGCAAGCTGGGAATCATTGTCTTGACCTTGCTTCAAGTGATTTTCAAATATTTTGGTCATTAATGGAGCTGGAAGACCAACGTTTCAGACATACTGAGAACACTTTTTACCTTAATAGTATCCAAGCACTAGTGGAACAATGGGATAAGTGCATTAGTCTAGCAGGGGATTGTATAAGGAAACAAATCTAGTAGTTATTCTCATAATTGTGTTCTGTTACTCTGCACAATCAAAAAGTCTCGGCTTGACTTGAACGGCAGTTATATATTTGGCGAAGAAAACAATGATGAAAATAATAAAGAAGTGCACAATATATCAAAATTTAATTAGAGCACTGTGGTTTAGGAAAGTGTTTTCATCTGTAAGAACAATTTTTCAGATGTGTGAAGAGACTGTGCAGTCATAGCCTAGAACATCTGGTAAGTGAGAGAAATAATTAGAAGGACAAGGGATGACACCCTTTACAACCAAACCAGCAGTCTTTCCTTCACTGTGTCTAGGACAAACCATGTCCAGAGAAATTGCACTTCATAAGGGTTCATTGGGGAAGTGATCCGAATCCTAGTGTATAAAAATTTCATAGCCTACAATCAATGTTTTTGTCTGTACCAATATTGCAAGTGCAAATCATTGGTCTGATTAATTGACTGTGGTTTGAAGTGATTGCAAAAGAATCCTTGGGCTGCACTTCTGGGTGGTTTTGCTTTAAAAAGACAGAACCCATTTTGTTAGACATTCTAAGTATCTGTAGTTATGGAGAACTGAGAGGAAATTGGAAGGCTCTGGTGTGTGAAACATGGCATATAGTGTATTGATAAATGGGAACAATATTACCTTTGAAAAATGAAATTTTTAAGTTCTATTTACAATCATGTTGCAAGCTCAATTATAAGCATTCTACAGTGGCCCATAGGGACAAAACACATTTAAAAAAGCACAAACAATACCATAACTCAGTGCAAACACAGAAATGGAGAAAAACCAAAAACACACAAAAAAGTCAAAGCACATGGTTAAACAACTATGGCTAATTTAACTTCTGCTATTATTTACTATGCAACTTTCTGCTTCCATAATAATACACAACCCAATGGTTATAAAAACTTTTGTCTGCCATGCGGAAGGCCCGGGTTTGATTCCAAACCCCAGCTACTAGATGCAGTGCCAGTCTGTAGGTTGAATAAAATGTGAGAGTTGTGTCAGGAAGGTCATCCAGCGGATCAGATGGTCTGCTGGGGCGACCCCTTGTCGGGAGCAGCCGAAAGAAAACCTCTTGGAAACACTGACGGATGTCTCATTCATTGGTATTTCCTGGTCTGTGTAGCCGTTAGGTTAATTCAAGCTCATCACTCCTCTTACCGCACTTTATTTGAAGCAAATCCTGCTTGCTGTGCTTTTATTTTTGCATGTGCTTTGGCTTTTGTGTGTTTTGATTTGACACTAGATGTCCATGCAACTTAATTTGCATGTAATTTAATTGCACACTCATACTAAAAAAATTAAGCAAAAGCTGTTTTGTACCTGAGATGAGGTAATTATTTTTTAAATTAATTAAATCAATTAATTAAAAGGTTGATTTTTGATGATATAAGGGTGTTTTCCATTTTTTAGGTACTGTAGCATATCTTTTCTTCCATTGGGTCAGTTTCGATGGAACAAACGATACTGTATATGTTACTGTACCTTAAGCCTGGCCAAATACACTTGTGAAACCCCATTAAAATTTGTTCAGTAGTTTTCATTTACATACATTTAGACTTAGGCATTTGGCAGATGCTCTTAACCAGCGACTTATAAAAGTGCTTTGTAGTTTCTGTCATAGGATAGATCCTTACACTGGGTTACTAATTTACTAATCAAGTACCATCAGTCAAACACAAGTTTAGCCCAAGTACTGAAGAAACAGTCTGAAGTCACTGTTTAAAGATTGGCAAAGACTCAGCTGTGCGGACATCTAGAGGAAGTTCATTCCACCACCTAGGTGCCAGAACAGAAAAGAGTCCTTCCTCGATCCCTGAGAGATTGCGGGACGAGCTAAGCAGTGCTTGAGGATCGAGGGAATGTGGTGCTGTGCGAGGTGTGATTAGAGCTGAGATGAAAGTGGGTGCTGGGCCGTTTTTCGCTTTGTAGACAAGTATCAGGGTTTTGATTTTGATGCGGGCAGGAAACACAGTGCAGAAGTGGAGTGGTGTGGGAGAACGTGGGAAGGTTGAAAACGAGATATGCAGACGTGCAGTTTTTATATGATGCATGCACAAACAAACAGACAGAAATTCCAAAAAACATCTTGATGTGGTCTATTACCCATCTTACGTCACCCCAAATATTTTTTTTGAAAATATCAATGTACAGACACACCAACTTTACAGTTTTCTTATACTGTATGTATAGATGTTTTTTCCCCATACTTGTGATACCCAATCAAATCAGCTCCTTTTGTTTTTCCAAAAAACATAGTGTGTGAAATGCAGTTCAGCGTCATATGTATTAAATCATCAGCTTCCCTATAGAAGTCACGTTGCTGTTTATTGGTGGAAATCGTCTGCTGTATGATGTAACTGCCAACAGATACACTGTATGTTTTGCATAGATTGTCACAGCATCACAAACATGAGACTTGGATAGAAATATGACCATTTTATTTTGAGATTCAACAACAAACTGTTGTTGTGTCAGCAAACTGACACAAAACTGACACTGTGATTCAAAAGAGGTTTGCTGAAGGTTTTTTTTTTTTCAATGAAGGATTTGCAACAATATTAAAATATCTAAAAATGTAACAAAAAAATATTACTACCTCACTTTCATAACAGATATTGCAAGGAAATTTTGCATAAAGGATTCATGCCTGAAGGAGCAAGAGGCAGGAAATTATATTATGAAAGGTAGGATTAAAATGGAGAAGGGGGTGGGAGTTCATTCTTTGGATTCATAACATGATTAAGCATGTAATGTTAGACTATTCAGGTGTGTTCATGAGTAGCAAGGGATGGAATTTCATTTTAGGATAAGTGGTGCACACAATGGCTTCAAAGTGATCAAGAGGGATCAGAGTAGTGGCATCACATCAAGATTTCATGCAGTAATTAAATCACGCAACAGAGGCATGCGTACAGTTAAATAAAAATTGTTTATCATAATCCTTGTATACTTCGCACACGCAACTGCTCTAGTTTAAGATGAATTATATTATGTAGGTCTAGTAATATGATAGCAAAAACAGATGTTATAATAATATTTTCTTATTGAATTGATATGTTGCCCAGTTGTTTCTCCTGGGAATAGAAACACTGTGTTGTGATTGAGAGGCATTTATTAAAAAGGCCAACATTAATGTTTCAAGTTAAATAATTAAACAAAATCACAGTGATGCATGCAACATGACAAAAGAATTCAAACACTGGCGTCTGTTCAGTATACTCACCAATGAATCTCATAAAAATAACTGAATTTAGTTGTTAAAATTTTATTAACATATATGGTTTAGAATGGGCAAAACATGACCCTGTCTTTAGGGATGAAGACATTTTGAACTTACATGTTGAACTTACAATATGTACATAGTATTTTAAATGTTTCAGATTTTGAAAAACAATTTAATAGCAACAGTTATGCAGCATTTGTCAAATCGGGAATTTAGGTAAAGGCAAATTAGAAACTCGAAAGAAACATCCCATTGGAGGGCACACACTACAGGCAATTTGGGAATGCCAGTTAGCCTAATCGACATGTCCCTATGCACACTGACCAGAGGCAGGACTCAAGCCCTTGACCCTATAGGGGCCAAGCCACAGTGCTAATCAGTACACCACCGTGCCACCCGTTGGCATGCTTGATAATATGAAATCCTTATGCCGAAGTATTGCTTCATAAGCCTTTCGCATCTTGTACCGCCCGGCACTTCCCCTGACACACTAGGGCTCACAATCTTACAGGGTACATGGGAGGCATGGATCCATGCTCTCCTCTGTTCTGGCACCTTGGTGGTGGAATGAACTTTCTGAACTTGTCTGAACAGCTGTCTAAAAAAACCTACAGTAATTCTTTAAGGGGTACTGCAAATAGCTCTTTGTTTTTAAAAATGATTGTGTAGTCTGCGTGGTTTATACTAAGCTACCACACAGATCGATATAACTTTTAATCTATTACCTTGTCAGTCTATATCAGAATTGGCATGTTCCTGCCAATTTTCTGTTATTGTCAATGTCAACAGGTAAAGTGACTTCGACATCTTCCAAGGGATGTTCAAGACTTACCAATGATGATATGTCTTGTGAATCAAGGCATACAACTGATTGACATTTACAGAAGGCTTCAAGCTCAGTACAGTGATGAGACCCTTAGTTGAGACACTTAGTAAAACATTTGAATGGTGAAAACGTTTTAAAGAAGTCCATAAGTCCATGAATGACGATCCCGGACGATGTGGCTCAGAGCCCACTGCAGGTGAACATTCAGCAAGTGGAAAGCCTGATACTTCAGAATCAACTACTGTAACATGTCTCCAACATGTGGAAGAGACACATCTGTCTGTGGGAACTAATCCCATGCACAGGCCTGAGCTCGTTCCAAGCTTTTCCACATGTTTGAACCATTGAAGGAGTTCTTGGGAGGCCAGCATTCCAGACATGAAGCAGTCGGTCTGGTTATGGCTCTAGCATACTGAGAAAACCTTCTGCCTTCCAAGCACAAGTGAAACACTGGGATAAGTGCATTAGTGTGTCAGGGAATTATATAGAGAAATAAAGAGTTTTTACTTTCATAACTGTGTTCTGTTATTCTGCACAATTAAAAATCCCAGTCTGAAACCCCCCGTATAATTACTTCCAGTACGACCCTCTACTATTTCTTCCCTGATGAAGTTCTTTATTATCTTGGAAGTGTGTTTGGGGTCATTGTCTTACTTTATTATGATGTTCTTGCCAGTTAGATTGGATGCATCTCTCTGTAAATTGGCAGGCAGAAGGTTTCTGTAGACTTCTTAATTCATGCTGTTGTTTCCATCATGGGTTACATTGTCACGAAAGATTAGTGAGCCTGTTCCAGAAGAAGCTATGTGAGCCAAAACCATTGCACTATCTCCACCATGCTTGACAGATGAACAGAGAACTGACTGCATCAATGTTAGTGTGTATGCATTGACTGTCCACTTTATTAGGAACACCAGACCAGCAGACCAGATTGGGTTTCACTTCTATCAGCCAAGAACAGAAATTTAAGGCTACGGTGAGCACCGGGTAATAAAAAATTAGACAGTTGATGATTGAAAAAATCGCTTAGTATTGCCAATTTTTTCAGTTTTGCATTGAAATGAGCACTGGCTGTACAGCCTGTCTGAAACCAACAACTTTGCCACTGCCAATTTCACTTGCATTGTATTTTTCTCCCCATTTTGATGTTTAATGTCAGTATGATTTGTGATTATGTTTGTGTTCTTCTGAACTAATGTATTTTATTTCAGCTCCCTTTCACCTCTTGTTATATTTGCATTGTGCAGTGAAGCCAAAAATTTAGTCTTAAATATGGTGACCACTAAAAAAGGGGAGTGACATGACTGAAACACTACAATACTGTAGAAAGGCTCACTAGTGTGCTTAAGAGCATGAGCGAAACTGGACAAAAGTACAATCAAACCAGAACACACGCTCTCTTCTCTTTGCTGCGCTCCATGGTGCGCTCCATGAAAACCAGATGTTATGCTGAAGCTACAGCCATCACCCAAGAGGAGCCAGCTTAAACAATTCCATTTCAGTCAAGGCTATCTGAGCTCACTGTGGGATCATGTACTAGCAAAAAAATAGAGGAAACTTAAATAACATTTATGCAAAGTAGGTAGTCAAATACTACATCATTAATTAGGGAGCTCTCTTTTGCTTATAATCCTTGAGGATGTTTAAGAAACATCTTGCATACAGGGTCATGGGGGACTTGGAGCCTGCCCAAGGAGACTTGGGGCACGAGGTGGGGTACCCTCTGGATGGGGTGCCAATCCATCTCAGGACACAGACATAATACGGGCAATTTGGGAACGCTAATCAGTCTAATCTGCATGTCTTTGGACTGTGGGAGGAAACCAGAGTACCTGGAGGAAACCCATCAAGCGCAGGGAGAACATGCAAACTCCATGCACACAGACACAAGGCAGGAATCAAACCGAGAACCTGTAGGTGCAAGCTGCAAACAAAATTTGGACCAATAATCTAAGGACAGTGAACGTTTCTTAAAGAGAATCATTACTGGTGAAAAGACATGGATTTATAACGGATTTATATATGAGCATGAGAGTAAATGGCAGCGTATGCAATGGAAACATCCTCAACTGCCAACCAAGAAAAAGTTAAAAAGTCAACCGTTAACTGGAAAATTGATGCTTACAGATTTGTTTTCTGGGATTCTCAAGGGCCAGTATTGGAACATTATCAGGAAAAAGGATTAACAGTCTAGAGTGCTTGTTACAGTGACATGCTTATTGAAGAGCTGAAGATTAAACGCAGAGGACTGCTAACCAGGGGTGTTGTGATCTCATATGATAATGTTCTTTTGAGGTGTTAAAGAATCCTCCTTAAGCAGCCATACGAGAATGAAAATTCACTTCTGATGAAGAAGTGAAGACAGCAGTAAAATTGTAGCTCGCAGCTCAACCTAAAAAACATTTTTTTTTATCGAGGCAATACGAAAGCTTGTTGACAGATGGACAAAGTGTATGGAAAAGCAGTGGAATGTTGTCTAATCTAAATGTTCATTAAAATAAATTCTACAACCAGATTGCAGATCTGGATTTTTGACATCTGAGTAGAATCTGTTAGTGTGAAATTAAACATAAATTGTAGCCTATCATTCTGGCTTGCAATATTGTAAATAAGTAAATATATGCAACCTGCTAACCCCCAAAACAACAGATTATAGCGGCAATTCCGACATACTCTGTTGTTGGTAACTGTGATATGCAAATCTTTTGTTTTAATGTCAGCCTGCTCTGTGATTACTTCCATGAGATATGTCAAATCCATAACCATCCCCTTATCTCCTTTTCCATTACTTTAGTAATATCCTTCCTGTTCATTTATTACTTACCCCTGTAGAGACTGCCTGAGCATTTGCCAAATAATTAACATGCACAGAAGTTGCCAAGCTTGCCAAAAAGTTTTCTAATTAAGTCCAGGAGAGTCACAGAGATTCCCTCCCCCAAAAAACTTCTATTTGAGTGAATCCTATTAGGATGTAAAAAAAAAATGTTTAGTCAAAGGATTCAATCCTTTAAATCCCTTATAGCAACGTATCCCCCTTTAATAAACATGACACTCTGACTGTAGCTCCTCTCACTTAGTCGACTGGAGCACATTGTAACACACCAATACGCACACAGCTTTATATTCCATAAAATCAGGCAACAATAAACCCTGAGACTTTCATAAGGCCCTGGAGAACCCCTTAAAAGGGAAGACAGAGGCTATCTGTCCTTACTCAAAGGTTTACGTTACATATCAAGGCAGTGCAGAGCAGGGGAAATAGTTTGGTTTCGTGTGTCCTCTTCATGCTCCTGCAGGAAAAAAGAAGAAACACTGCAGTATAAATATCTGTAGAATGAGGTATTGGGAGACGCAGTCTATACAGTTGCTATGGTTTCTCATACCTCATACTAATGAGACGAGATGAGATGAAGACATGAACATGCCAAAAATAGAAGGCTTTATAAATAACTAATGAAGATCTGGCTGACTGATTCACAAACAAAACAGCAACACAAACAGACCATGCAACACTTTGGTTAAATCTAGCTCCTGTACTATATATTAGAATCACATTTATTGGCAAAGTTTGTGAACACGTGGTATAAACAGTAAAAATGGAAATGATATTCTAGGAAATTCAACAACTAAAATCATAATGATGCTACTTAAATTCATGATAGATTATGTCAGTTCTGGTCTAGGGTGTAACTTGGGGTTCAACACTGGGGGTTGCACTCTCTACCCAAAGGGTGTCTGAGGACATGCTTTGTTCTCTATCTCTCCTTTTTTTTAAAGGGGAAGAGACATAGCAAAACACATGCGCTACATATCCCAACTAGTGCAGCTGAATATGATAAACTCATTCACTTTTTATGTAACATCACATTTCTAAGGTATCAATTTCTTGTTCCATTATTTGTAAAAATGGAAATTTATCTAAAGCCCTTAACTATACCAAACTGCTCGTGCCTGCAGTTACTTCTGCATGCTTGAGAAAACTTGATGGGTTAGCTGCAACCAATCTCACACAAGGGGGGGGGGGTATTTATTATATTATTTATAATATATTATTTATATTATAATATAATAATGATTGATTTATATAATAATCAATCATTATTATATTATACTGGCCGGGGGTGGGGGGGGGGCGGTGGGAGTTGTACTGGCCTGTTTTGATTATTAGAGGTGTTTACAAACCCTCGAACCCCCCATATGACACATATTTGATATTTTATATCTTTGATATCTTTTCATTTTCAATAGGAAAATGCAAAAAAACTGAAGAATTTGTTGGAGGGTGAGTGGAAAAAAATTTTGCATTAAATATGAGAATGGGGAAGAATGTGATCTCATTGATTTTGACCTTGGCATGTTTGGTGGTGTCAGACAAGTTGGTGTAGGCATTTTAGCAAATGCTAATTTCCTAGGATTTTCACACACCTCAGTCTCTAATGTTTGTGCAGAATAGTGTGAAAAGCAAATTGATCAATCAATGAATGAATTAATCAACCAATCAATGCACTGAGTGGCAGTCCTGCTGTTGCTGAAACTTTCCTGCCCAATCTATGAATAACTGCATGAATGGGCAAGGACACTTTGGTGATTAAAAATGGTCCCTTTGTAAATCTCATTGTGTTGCAAGAGCTGCAGGAGATATATACATCGAATGGTGAGATGAAGATGATGTAAGTTATATCCGTGCTGAAGGAATCAGTGAATAGCATGTTCTTGTGTAATCTTCCTTTAGTAGTTTGAAGCACACGTTTGGAAACACTGCTGTTTCTGATTAACTGAATATGATTGCCTCAATATTTTCATGATGTTTGAGTGAGCCTACCAATTATGCTGTTCCAGTATGGAGAAAGAACAAGAGTGAACCTTACTTTGTTTAATTTTTTTCTGAACTATTATCGAATGTTAAATACAATTTAGGTATAAACTTATAAAGATTAAGAAAAAAATGGATTTCTTTTACATGGCGAAACCGATTTTATACAGAATCATTCTGCTTGTTTCACTAGGCTTGTACATCTCCTCTAAATTCATGCTCCAACATAATTAGCTCATCAACTGATTAATTGTTTACAATTAGAGAAGAAAAACACTAAAATATGCATAGCAGTGGTAGGGCATACTTCTATGCCATCAATACTATTAAACTGGTTAGAGCGCTAAAGAAGTTGCACAGAGCATTTCAGATATCTGTTAAAATGATCACACTGTGCCTTAACCACAAGTGATTTTGCCGTTGGGACTCTGTCATGTGAATCTGGCCAAATTTTTCATATTATGAGCTGTCATTTGGCCCATGAAATGGTTCCAACAGCCACGGCAATCCATGCTCGGCTCAGATTATAAAACCATTACTTCATTAGGATGTTCTCAAGGCAGTGAAACATGACTGGATTTTTTGTAATAGAGAGCAATTAAAAAAAAAAAAACATTTTATTGAGGTTTCTCAATTCCCTTATTCACAAGATGACTATAATGATTCACTTTAAAACCCTTCAAGCTGTTTCTATTTTCTTTTCTTTTAACGTCTAAAAAATTGTTAGTGGCAGACATAGGTTATTTCGTAATGTAAACTGATGACAGAGCTTCATCTGAACAATCAGTGGTGTATATATAGATAATATACATAGTATTAAATATGACAGGTATATACCTATAAAAATCACTGTCTTTTTTTTTCCTTTTTTTTTTTTTTACAATTCATGCTGAATGTGTCACTAAAGTGTAAAACAATCTCAGTGTGGAAAACGTGACATTCTCTTCCTGTCATATGGCAGGCCAGATGGACACACCCTTTGTCCAGACACAGTGCAACCTGCTTACCATGAAACGCACCAAGTGGCACATTTCCATCGTTCCACAGGGCAGTCTTGTACTTCTATGATACATTTTCCCTCTTCTGTGTGCCACTATGTTACTATGCTCGCTGTCCAATAAAAATAGCTAAGATAAATGACAGCATGACAAGGAGCTGAGAGTTTCTATATTTTGAGCTTGTCTAGCATAGGCCAAAGAAAAGACAAGCGCTATGCCCTCCAGTGGCCACTGAAATACAGGCAACACCTAGCAAGTCATTAGAGATTCTGCAATTTATATTCCTCTTACTTTAATTATAATGAAATCAACACATTTGAAATGTGTTGTATATTGAAATGTGTTGTAAACTGTAGATGTGACTAACAGTGCAATGATGAAGTTACTTTTCAAGAAATTATAAGCATTATTATAAGTACCACCTCATAACCGTATACTGTGACATCTAATCATTATCAATCACACACCGTTTCTTTTCATAAATAAAAACTATGTCTATTTAAAGGAAACTCAACACTGGTTCCAATAAATAAAAGCAAGTATAACTGAAGCTTGTAGTTATGAATGGCATTCAAGCCGACATCTCTAAGTAATGGTTGGCCGTGATGACCTATACAGAAAAATTCCCAGCGTCAAATTAACACCCAGCATGTTTATTTAACACCCAATGGTATTTATTTAGGTCCATTTGGACTCACACGAACTTGGAAAATGTTAAATCAACACTGGTGAGTTTACTCTGTATGACTTAATGCCAACAGTCGTTGCTGTAGGGCAGGTTAAGTTGCTGAGGACCCCAACCTCTGGCCGCAAACATATAGCTCATCTCAAAAAAATAAGAATACAATGAAAACATTTTTCCCATTATTTCATTTAAAAAGTGAAGCTATAATAAATCTATATTATATATTCATTACATCGTGAAATTTTTGAAAACCTTTTTGATTTAATTTTGATGATTTTGGTTTACAGCTCATGGGAAAGACTGCTGACTTGACAGTTGTCCAGAAGACAATCATCAATACCCTCCGCAAGGACAGTAAGCTACAGAAGGTCATTGCTGAAAGGGCTGGCTGTATGCAGAGTGTTAAATTGAAGCATATTCATTAAAAAAAAGTGCATATGGAAGGGAAAGTGTGTTAGGACAAGGTGAACAAGCAACATGGACGATCGCAGGCTTTGTCATACAAAGCCAATTCAAGAACTTGGGAGAGATTCACAAGGAGGTGAATGAGGTTGGAGTCAGTGCACCAAGAGCCACCATTCAGGAAATGAGCTACAACCAGGGTTCTAATGACACGGTGGCTGTTGGGCAGAACCCATTTTCAGGTGTGCACCATGAAAAGTCACAAAAAGTCACATTGCGGCATCATGGTCAATAACAGAGTTACCACAAAAACCTTTTACTATTACTCCTGCAGGCTGTTCATATCATCAGTAACATTTCATATCTGAAAGTTGAGATCCCTTACCTACCCCATAATTTAAACCATGCAACAACTGATGCATTTCTGGTATCAAGCCATTTCTGAACCAGAGACACTGTCAGAAACGTATTAACTGGACTAAGGAGAAAAATAACTGGTCGTTGCTCAGTGGTCCAAAGTTGTCTTTTCAGGAACTGAAAGATGAAATCCATATGAGCCAACAATTCAGATGAGCTGAAGGCTGCTATCAAAGCAACCTGGTCTTCAATAATGCTTCAGCAGTTCATACAGTAATTCCTGCTTGAGCTTAAGGAATATTCTAATAATATGAGAACCTGAATTTTTTATTCTCATTAGCTGGATGCTGTAATCATAGAAATTTATGCAGAAATTGGCTTAGAATATTTCAGGTGATGTGTAATGAATCTATAATATGTGAGAGTTTTCCTTTTTTAAATAAATTACAAAAACAAAGTCACAATATTCTAATTCTTCAAGATGCATACGGTCAAGATGCAACAGCTTGAATATGGTCGGATTTCAGGAAGCATAAAAGGAAACAAGATGGCGCCTCACATTGCTCAGTCATTGAGTTCGTCCATGCCTTTGCTGACGCTACGCCGACTATTCTGTGAGTACTCACCAATTCGGGTTGCTTCTTTGATTGAGTGTGTGTTGCTAGAAGGCATGTTTATTTGTGTAGATCCTTGCTCTTCGTGTAAGAGAGTTCTTAAACTAATCGCATGGTTATCCTGCATACTCACGCTGCTTTCGCATTTGGGTTTACCATCCACGCTACATGGGCTAACTGCTAAGGCTTTTCTGTTCATCCCTCGGTTGCTCGTGACAGAATGACTGAGCCAAAAGCAGTAAACCCAGCAGAGTTTGCTCGCCTCTGTGATGTGGTTGACCAGCATGCCGAACTGATCAATAAGCTCCGTGGTGAAGTCGTGTCTCTCCAAAAGGACCTCCAAGGCGTCGCGGCGCAAGGCCGGAGCAACGGCAGGAGAACGCGACCCTCCGCGGGGTGGCTGCTCAGTCGGCTGTTGCCACGCCTGTCGCAGCAGCTGCGGCACTGCCCCCCCCACCCCTTCTGATGTGTTTATAGCTCTACCGGATAAGTGGAATGGCACAGATGGGAAATGCAGTGTTTTTCTAACCGCGTTGGATCTTGTGTTTGAGTTCAATTCCACCAGATACTCCACAGACCGATTGCGCGTTGCGCTTCTCATCTTGTTGCTATCCGGGCAGGCAGCTGAGTGGGCCACGGCGGTTCTTCGATCAGATTCAGATACTGCTTATTCTTATGGAGAATTCACCCGTCAACTAAAGTTCACATTCGAACATCCTGCTGCTGAGGTGGAGACCGACATGAAATTGTCATCATCTGCAGGGAGGGTCGTCCGTGAGCCGATACACAGCAGATTTCCGCACTCTCGCCGTACAGACCACCTGGAGAGACGCCGCTCTCCGGACGGCCACACAAGCATCAGAAGTACCGCACTCATCGATTCTGGTGCTGCAGGTAACTTCATTGACTCTTCTTACGCCAAGGAACTGGGGGTGGAAGTCGAGGCATTATCCCAGCCGGTTCGGATCACCTCTGTAGATGGTCGGCCCCTCTCCTCCAGTCCCATCACCTCCCAGACCCAACCGATCACCGTCACAATCAACAAAAATCAGGAGCAGATCTGATTCTACCTCACCTCCATTTCCTCCCCTCCCATCATCCTTGGACATCCTTGGCTCCTTCAGCATGACCCGCTCATCTCCTTGACACAGAATCAGATACTTCAATGGGGGTCAGCTTGTACCGAGCTTTGCCTACGGGCTACGGCTGGGACGTGTTCTAGGGAGTCCAAGGCCCCCGATGTCGACACCAATGTCATTCCGGCCACCTATCGGGACCTGGGTAAAGTATTCTGTAAGCGACACGCCACCCACCTGCCTCCTCATCGCTCTTACGACCTGGCGATCGACATGCTAGGTAGATGGGTCTTCGTCTACCTGGACGATATTCTCATCTACTCCCGCTCCATCAACGAACACATCCAGCATGTCAGAGCGGTACTTAAGAGATTGCTTGCCCATCAATTGTACTGTAAGTTGGAGAAGTGCGCTTTTCACAAGCGCTCCACCACGTTCCTGGGTTTTGTCATCTCGCCCCAGGGTGTGGCCATGGAAGCTAGAAGTTGTGCGTCATTGGCCTCTACCCAAGACACTTAAGCAACTTCAAAGGTTTTTCGGGTTTGCGAATTTCTATCGTCGCTTTATCCGGGACTACAGTACAGTTGCAGCTCCCTTAACCGCCCTGACCCGACCATCTTCTCATCACTTTCACCTTAACTCTGCTGCCATCTCTGCATTTCATGAACTCTGCCACCGATTCACCACTGCCGGAGAGCGGTTCATCGTCTGGACCGATCACCAAAATCGAATCACTATCCGGAGTTTGAAACAGCTTAATCCAAGACAGGCGCGGTGGGCACTGTTCTTTGAACAGTATAATTTCCATCTGTCTTACCGTCCGGGGTCGAAGAACACCAAGGCCAATGCCCTCTCCGACAACATGAGGAAGACGCCCCACGGACGGACCCCGCGGTTGTTGTCCCACTATCCAAAATCATCGCACCACTCTGTTGGGATTTGGAGACGAGGGTCCGCCAGGCACAGGCCACAGAGACCGAACCGGCAGGTGTGCCACCTGGACAACTCTACGTCCCCCACGCCCTAAGAAGTGAGGTCCTCCAATGGGGCCACTCCACTCCGTTCTCCGGCCACCCGGGCGTGGGGCGCACCCAAACATTCATACAGCGCACCTTTTGGTGGCCCACAATGATGAAGGACATCAAAGAGGTGTGCCCGTGTGCGCCAGGGCGAAGAACACCAACCAACCAACAGCCGGGGAGCTCCAACCACTCCCCGTCCCCCGTCGGCCCTGGACGCACATTGCCCTCGACTTCATCACGGGCCTGCCGGTTGCCGAGGGAAAAAACACCATTCTGACCATCGTAGATCGGTCCTCCAAAGCTGTGCATCTGGCGGCCCTCCCCGGACTCCCGTCAGCTAAAAGGACAGCGGAGCTGATTTTAGAACACGTAGTCCATCTGCATGGGTTCCCCGAGGACATCGTCTCGGACAGGGGGCCTCAGTTCATGGCACGGTTCTGGAAGGCCTTCTGCCGTCTGAACAATTCCACCTGCAGTTTGTCATCTGGATACCATCCTCAAACTAATGGTCAGACGGAACGGACCAACCAACAAGTGGAGCGCTACCTGAGGTGCTTCGTCGCCGATCGTCAGCGCTCCTGGGCCCGCTATCTCATTTGGGCAGAACTTTCACATAATCTCCACATTTTCACACTCCTCTGCCACCAACCTAAGCCCATTTGATATATGCCACGGTTTCCAGCCTCCGATGTTCGAACACCAAGAACCGGAGGTCGATGTACCGTTGGCCCAACAGTTGGTCCGAAGGTGTCGGCTATGGAGTCAAGCCGACACTGCCATTCACCGTGCCAACCACTGTAACACCACGCAACATCGCCGTCGACACCCCCCGGGACGGTTGTAAAATGTAGATGACAAAGTTTGGCTGTCTACGAGAAACCTGCACCTCCATACAGAATTCAAGAAACTATCACCCAGGTTCATTGGTCCATACCGCATCACCCTCCGTATCAATTCTGTCACCTACCGGCTCCAGCTGCCTGCGGCGCTCCGGATCCATCCGGTATTCCACACCTCCCAGCTCAAACCCTTCATCACTTCACCAATGGTCCTGCCTTCTTGCACTGCTTCCACGTTTGGGTTTACCATCCACGCTACACGGGCTAACTGCTAAGGCTTTTCTGTTCATCCCTCGGTTGCTCGTGACAAAATCACTGCTCAATTCATATGATATAAAGAGTTATTTTTGCTTTGGTTACCTGCATATTGTCCTCTGTAGAGAAAATGGAGTATAATGTTAAAATACAAATTAATCTATACAACACATTTTCTAACAGTAAAAATAAATCAGAATAGGGGAATCAATTAAACCTTGCTAGTTGTCATCAAAGGTGAAGGGAGCACAGATGTGCAAATCAAGGGTGTTGAGATGGCTGTCAAGTTCAGCCCAAATGAGGAACAAGAAGCTGACTCTTTAGTAATGAGGTACCAGGAATACTTTGTTCCTTGCTCTCTTTTCAGATCTCTTATTCATTCCTTGTAAAAGGCATAACGCATGGCTTATTATCACTGCAGTGGACGCCATGTCTTGGATTCTGTCAAGATCTTTTAGCGTATCTCACATCCAAGTCTTGTCCCTGCTCTGATTCCCTCCACTCACTTAGAGGTGAAGACTGGGGGCATTCATCAAATTAATCTCATTCTGCAGTAGGATTGAAAGAGAACTCCAGTCCCTTAAAGCATTTAAAAGGTTAAAAGGGCACACATTAACACCATGTGAATAGTGGGGGCAGGGCGGAAAGGACAGGACCCACCCTTTGGCTCCTTCTTCAAATTAATTTGTCAGACATTCCCCTTCTCTCTCCACTTTCACTTTCTTTGTTCCTTTCTTCACTTCAGGGAAAATTTGCCAACCCATTTATGCTTTGAAGTCATGTCTGTTTTCCAAACTGTCAAAACCCTTCGCCCCATATTGGCTCTTGTCCATAGTTGGCGGCCAAAATCTGGACGGCCTCATTATGACAAAAAAAAAGGCCAATAATCACAGCAGGGTGTGCACGGTGAACCATTTCCTCATATTTGATGGTAAGGACACACCCATGTTCTAATTCACCACTTTAGGACAGCTGCTGAAAGATTGTAAAATATTAGTTTACAGTTTGTCAGTTTTTTCATTTCTTTTCATCGTATGTTGTAAGATGAGGCCAAGTTTTCATAATAACAAAAAAAGTTTGTCAGGCTGCTTTGTATCACTTGTAAACCAGCTGCTGGAGATCTAGTAGGGTATAAGGAGTGGTGCCTTTGAAGGTAAACCTTTCCCCTTTGATTGATGTGAATTAGGTGTTCACAGGTACAAGGACTGAAATGATCTGACGACCAGGAAATCAAAGCCAGGGATTGCTCTTCACGTCCTGTTGCTCTTTTTCACTAAAGAGTCAGGTGATGAAAACCAAAAGAAACAGGTGATGGTTGCTTATTTTCGAATTTTTTCCATCAGGTCCATGTGATGCCTGCTTTTTAAGTGGCAAAATTTTTATATGTTCAATTAAATTGCCAATAAAAGAGATTTTATGAGTTTGAGAGCGCAATGAAAACCTGGTGTGGGACCATGTTCTGAGCTGATCTTAACCAGGCTTATAATCTAATCAAATGTACAACCCAGGATATGAAAAGAATGACAGACCTTATTTTAAGCGCTAGCCCATCCTGGAAAGGAACCAAGAAAAAAGGCAAAAACGATGGCTGTCTTATTCCAGACATGGGGTGGATGAACTCAGTGACTGAATAACGGGTGGTTCAAGGCCCTTGCTGTCATCACTTTCAAAGAGGGACTCATAAGGATGAGAGGAGAAGCAAAACAGCCGAACTCCTATCATATGTAATAATTTATGTTCAGATGAGATCTTCCTTTTACAAGTATGTGTGTGGTGAGTACAGATAATGGAGCCAATAAAGTAGATTTGGATTTGATTAAGAATGAATGATTATTGGAGCTTAAAACACTGAGCAAGTGTCAGGCAAGGACTGAAGAAAGCTAACTGTATTTTCTTACAAGCTTGAGACAGATCTGTTGTGACTTTTCTTGTATAGCAGCTCAGCAAGCCGACAGAATAATGCTTTTTAAAATACTTTGTCTTGACTATGTTTCAAACCAGCATTTTGTTCACTTGGACGGCACACTGCAATCATCTGCAATGAAGAGGAGCACATTATACATGAGGAAAGGAATGACTATAACTGGCCTGGGGCTGGAACTTAATCCTACTGAAAAGTCGTTGTTAAAAAGATATTGCATTCATTTTTTATCCTTTGTGGTTTTTTTTAATGATTTATTTTTATTACAGTAACTAGCCAGGTAAGTGGAAGATGATAGAAAGTGCTTTCCTATGAGTGTGTTACCCAACATCAGCATCAGTTGAAAAAAAAAAACCATTTGTAAAACTTAAAGAAAGCATGCAGTAACCCTCACATCCAGTATAACAAATGAGTGAGATTTGGAATGTGACCAATTTGGGAATGAATTATTCCTAAAATAAAACAATATACAGTATTTATTACCAGTACTGGTTGAGCGCATGTGCAACCAAAAATGACCAAAAACATTTTTGTCTAATGTCAGAAACTTAAAACTGTTATCTTGGAATGTGATGAAGTTATGAATAACACAAAGTCTGTTTATTACATCATATGGCATTACATTTTTGACCTTGTTGATTTTTGATTCTTAAAAAAAGGGAAAAAACCTGAAATTACAATATTTAAACTAAATTAATTAATTAAATGGATTATAATGTTCTTTTAAAACACAGCTAAATGATTCATTTATACACTCACCAGGCAAAAATGTCAAAGTCACAAGAGGGCTACATTATGCAAAGAAAACAACTAAGGAGACTTGGTAAGATCTGTCCAAAGTTTTATTAAAAACCCTCGAAGGATAGGGCTGAACAGACAGCTTCGCAGAAGAAATGTGTTTGGTTTTGGGGGGGGCATAATTGATCATAATCGGAGATCACTTGAATGCTTGGTGAAGCTGTATTGTTTTACTATTCAGTAAAGTTGTCTTCACATGCACAATGTGATGAGAGCAAACAGTATTGGGACTAAACTGTTGTGTGGCCATAAGAAAACCACTTGTTAGTGAGACTAATTGGAAAAAAGGCTTCAGTTGATGACCTTAATGAACTGAATGACAAGGGTATTACGTCAATGCATTTTTTCTTCTCTAATGGAACAAGCCTATTCTAGGGCTCAAACTGTAAAAGATTGGTTCTAGGAGCATGAAGAATGAATTGAATTTGGCAACCATATTATTAATATTTATTTATTTGCAAATGGGAACTATCTAAAACATAATGGAATCATTATTTATTTGGAATATTTTTTCTTGTTATTTATAGGGTAGGTCACAATACTATGGTTATATTACTCACTTCATATGCAGCTGAAATTTGACATTTACATTTAATTAATTCAAATATATTAATAATTTAATTAATTCATATTATTATTATTATTATTATTATTATTATTATTATTATTAGTTGGTAGTGCTTAAAATTTTTCAATATTATTTAATATAAAGCATATCCCTTAATCATTATTTAATATATAAGCAGAATGTGGATTAATTTTTAACATACAGTATGGGTCACAGACATAGTATTTCAGAATTTCCTCTTCACTGCATACATAGTGAATCGTTTGATTCCATCATAAGCTGAGCATTTGAATGACATGATATCTATTTCTTAACAACGCTCACCTTAAACAACAAATTTGACTTCCTGAGCTGTTCCACAGATAAGAATCTACCAATATCTGTCTTAGAGGATTATAATGAGTCTGATTTAAACTTATCAGTTGTAGTATAGTGAGGGCATCAGGTCATCAGTGTCAGGTAATAAAATATAATGTGCCCACAAAATGGGGTAAGAAGAGATAAAAATTTAAGGCAGAGGACTCATTCACTGCAATGGCAGTAAAGAGAATGTTTGATCTTCTCTGCTGTCTTCGGGTTTAGTTTTATCCCACGGCCTCTGTGTCATGACGTTATGACTTTGTGGTACCTAAATCATTAGATTGAGGGAAACAGATGGGTTAACATTTTCCTAACTGCGACCAGTTTCTGATGATATACCAAGATTTTTGGATAAGATAAGCATACTTTCAAAATAAGTACTAGTTAATGATTATAAATAGATGTCACCATGCCTCGTTATGACCTGAAGCTCATCAGAACTTTATATACACCTGCAGGTTCTTGTGCATCCTTATTGGCTAGATAATTTCTGATGCCATATTTATTTATTTATTTATTTAGGGCTAGAGCTATTTCAGACTTTTGCAAGCAAATAGAAGTTACATTTTTTTATTTGGTTCTTTAAATTTCAGATCTGGTTATATTAAATATCTGTTATATTGTTGATAGGAGAATGCTCTCATACTGAACATGGGTCTAACAGTCTAACATGCCATATTCATGTTACAATATCCAATTCTCTCTATACTTATTTATCTTTAACTAAAATATTTTGTCATTTTGAAACACCTCTCAGTTTTCTCAGGAATAAAAGGAAAAAGTACACTAGAGAATGCTGATAATCCATTCGGTCAGACATTGCACAAGATCGTATGTGATGCCCAAAATGTACTGGTTTATATTACATGTTAAATATTGTTCTATATTTGTTTGCTCTGGTGGTTTAGTAACCTCACTCTCCAGTGTGTGTGCCTGTGCAGCTCTTATAGCAGCCACCGGTATTCACATCTTGTTGCTGCTTTTGGAGAGTCCTGCATTTTGAAAAGGAAAAGGATAGTTCACACATCTCCCTTACACACTCCCATAGACTAGGACACTTCCTGTAGAAATGTTGCTGTACAAAATTCAGGTGGGCCACCTGGCTGTTTCAGCCAGTCTTAGGGGAAAAAAAACCTTCATATTTTTATCAATAAGCCTTTCAGTCTTCTGTGTACTAGTCATCAGAAAAGTGCATATTAGAGCTATTATCATGGTTTGGTTTGGGTCCAGTTTCCTGCCACTGCCGAAGAAAATGTGCTCTGAACACAGGTCTCATTTCATTTCTCCTCAATGTGCTCTGACCTCAGCAGACATGATTAGACGGCAGCTGTGACTGATAAAATGTACTGTGAAAGCATGCTCTGAAATTACACAACTGGGTTCACATATTGATGTCTCATTCCGTTCCATGTCCTCGGACTGTATTTTGTCATGACTGAATAAACCTTTACTGAATTGACCCGGGATGTAAGACAGTCCTGAACAGGGCTTGCTTCTTGCTTCATGCAGCAACCTGCTGTGTAGGGACATTGCCTAGCAATGTGAAGGGAAACAGTGAAGTACGTAGATGTATGTAGACCATCTCTCACACATTTCACATATACACTACATACAGTAGCTCACAAAAGCGAGTACACCCCTCACATTTCAAATTCAAATTTTATTTGTCACATACACAATCATGCACAGTACGATATGCAGTGTAATGCTTATGTCGGAGCAGTCGTGACGCAAGTCGACCTCATTGGCGCCATCTTGGAGTAACCAGTTCAGCAACCTTTTTATTACAGTACATGTTCTCAAGGGACAATATTATAGAAAATAAATTTGGATATACTTTAGTGTAGTCAATGTGCAGCTTGCGTAGCAGTCCAGATTTAATGCCATCAACATGTAGACTTTATTGTCTAAATAACAGACAATGAAAATAAGTACACCCTAAGTGAACATGTCAAAACTGTATCCAAAGTATCAAAATTTCATGTGAGCACCATTTCTCTAACATAGCCTTAATCCTCCTGGGCAGTGAACTTCACATGAGCTTCACATGTTGTTGTTGGGATCCTCCTCCACTCCTCCATAATGATATCACAGAGCTGCTGGATGTTAGACCAATGGTGCCTCTCCACCTTCCGCTTGAAGATGGGTGCTCAATAGGGTTCAAGTCTGGAGACATACATGGACACTGACAAACACACGAACATAATAAATAGAACCATTGGCGGCCGGTCAATACGAAGCGCAGGGGCACCGCCCCCCTTACAGTTAGGCAGAGAAGAATGCTACTTTAACATGTAATTATTTAACATAATAATTTTTTATTTTAATAATGAATTATAGTGATTAAGTCACAATATTTTCTGTATTTCTTAATATAATTTATTTGCAAAAAAAAAAAAATTAAACTGTATTACGTTCATTTGTGTTCATGTACACGGGGCGCCGGACAAACGAGCATCTATGTAGGCATGTACATTTTTGAAAAGCATGCTTTTTCCTCCTTGGGGTGCAGCACTGTGCGCCTAGAACCTTCTCACTTTTGTTCTTAGCGAATCAATATTGTTTTTAAAGATTTGGGCTCATGTGATTGGACCATTCTCAACGAGTCTTTTCCAGTACTTCTTATGGCAAGCGCTGCTGGCTGACTGGATGCGATGTGAGTCATGCCTATTAAAAGTTGAATTTTAATTTTGTTTAAATTTTTTTGCACCAGCCACCACTGAATAGGACATGTGACTTTGCATGGTTAAAGATGTTGAGCTGTTATCACATAGGGTGTATTTAGTTGCAAGCTATTTTGACAATAATGGCTGTATGTTGAATTATTTAATTATTTATAACAGTAAATATATACTGTTATACAAGATGCACATTGACTATTCTAAAATATATCTAAGTTTAATTTCTATAGTAATGTTCTTTGAGAAGATATAGTAAAATGTTTGCTGAACTTTGTACTCACTTTTGTGAGTGGGTGTAGTTAAACGAGACAATGTTACAAGATCAATACTTAATCAAACAAATGAGCATTGAATGCCTTATTATTATTATTATTATTATTATTATTATAAAACCTTGTCTTTCACGTTGGCCACTACAAATTTGTTAGTGATGTTTAACTTTTATAGAACAAAGTTCAACAGCACCTCCAGTGGTTGTAGGAAAATTACTCAAACTATCATGCATACTGTAAGCAAGGCCTAGGCTTGTTTTTTTGTAGCTCAGTGTTGATTACAGCAGATTGTTCATTAGTAAAACCGGGCGAAACAGACTGAGATAGAGTGAAACGCTCCTTGGATTTGATCTTCATTTTGGAAGTATATTTTTCACACTATTTCACGTATACAAACACATTATTATTATTATTATTATTATTATTATTATTATTATTATTATTATTTAACAAGCTTTACAGTACTGCACAAAGGTATTGAGCCACCCTTTGCTTTTTCATATTTTGCTTGTAAGAGCCAGACTTTCTTATATTTAATCTAGGCTTGAGTCATAGTTCTCCAGGCTTCCTGAACATCCTGACTTTTTGGCTCTCCATATTTGGCAAGTTTTTGTCTCTCTTTTTCTTATCCTTTTCAGAGGAATGTTTTTGTTTAAGCCACACAGTGACCTATGATTCATCCAATCATAACTTAAGGCAATGTCTAATTCAAGTGAGAAACAGGTGCAGATGATGGCAGATGATCAGGATGGTGATTAGTGTACTGGTGATGCTGAATGCTGAGTGGTTGAAACAGAAGAGAGAGGAAATGAGGTTGCCACTGAGGTTGTTAAATAAACAAGGCATTTTTAAATTGTATCCTTAGGCACTAGGTAGCCTGTTAGAATAAAACGTATGTGCACATATTTTTTGCATTTAATCGCCACTACATTTATATTTACCAGCCATCACCAAAATCTTCTGGTTACACACTATATTAAAGCAGTTTAAACATTCGATTACAGTTTTTCCAATTTTAACATTGACATATTTTTTTTTAGCTTTGTACGTTTGTACTTTGCCCACTGTTCTTTGTTTAATCTTTGGGTTTGCCAAACATCAAATTCATTTATTTATTTGTATCTGACCATTGCTCTTGTTTTAACATATTTGAATCCCATATTGCATATTGTAAATAAATGTCATTTTCACACATCTTCTGATGTGTTCACGACAGCCTTGAAACAGTTCAAAAAAAAAAAGAAGAAAGAAATTTCCAGCTTCATATCTGTCATTAAGCTTGTGTAATAAATTGCTCCACATCATCCTTATTATTCCAGTGAAACATTGTGATAAAATGCATTCTCGCCACTATTATCTTAATTGTCATGCATTAATGGATATTCGATTTTAGCTTTCCAGTCAAATATCATGACCAGCCATAACTGCTGATTATCTTCTAGCCAGATCTCTTCACTGCAACTCAATCTTCTGGTTTATGTGGGAGATGAAGTTTGACTCCTCTGCATCAGGCCTGGTTTGACCCTCAGAAGGGTTATGGTAATCACTGCATGCAAAACCTTAAATCTGAAGCCAAGGCACGGTTTTTACTTAGATTCATTCCCAGCTTCCTGGCTCCTTACGCTGCAAATTCTCTCTACTTTACCTCCAGCCGTGGGACCAGATACAGAGGGAACGGATAAGAGTGACATTGTAATGAGGCTCAGGCTCTCTGATGAGATTCAGGCAAATCAGGCATTGTTAGTCCTTACTGCTACTTAACCCTGAAGTAATCACAACTGACAGGGAAAGAAAACAAATGATCAATTTATAGGACTCAATCCCAGATAAAGTAGATTACATTCTGTTGTGAAATATTTTAAGGTTCCAATTACCCATTATAGGGCTGGTCAGTATAGTCAAGTTGTCATCATATACAGTACATGTACAAGATATCATTGTTATAGTGGTATTCCATAGAAGCAGCAATTGAATAGAAACTGATGTTTGTATTTTTTTTTTTTACTTTAATATTTATTTTTTAAATATTTTTTACCTTAAATCAATACATTCAACATTGACCATTTCCTAACCGAGCATTACTTAATGTATCAGAACTGATGTTGTTACATATCTCCTTTAGTGCAACAGTTGTTCTGGGCCAATGAGACTTCTACCTTCAGATGACCCCAGTGAAAAAAGTTGAGTGCTGTCTGTTCTGGAGTCACCTTCATGATACATATTGCCATTATATCATATAAATGTTTTAAAGAATTGTGATGAAATATATATTTTTGTCATACTATTCACTCTTATTACCTGCTCACAACAACACCCTTATTGATAACATTGATCTCATACAGATGACCTCATCTTGTTTATGTTTTTGTGTATGAATTATTATATTTAAACATGACCAAGAAGGAGTCACAAAAGCCAGAAAAAAATGAATCATGCAACAAACCATCAAAAATATGACATGATGAAGCTCAGAGTTTGTTTTATAACTTGGAACTGACAGCACCGATGAAGAGATATTGTGCAATTTATCATTATGGATAGGCGGAGAGTATGCATTACGCCATATGTAGTCCGCTGTGTTAGTGCTCTTGTGTCTTGACACTGTGCACTCTGTTGGAAAGCATTTCAAGTAGGTGAAAAGAAAACTTGTGTGTTTTTAGTCTTTCTATACAAAATAGAGAGACTGCATGTTGTGGGATGCACAGCACAAGCTGAGCAAATGTTATTACACCAAGAGCCTGGAAACTAATGTGAGGAACAGGATCATTTAACCAAGGAGAGAGAGAGAGAGAGAGAGAGAGAGAGAATGCATTTGTTATGCTGCTTAAGCTAACAAAAATGGATCATCATCATACAAAAATATCACCAGATTTAATTTCTAAAGCACCAGAATATCTTTTTTGCAGTAAATTCTATTAATTATCAACATAAAGAAGCTTTATCATGACAGATTAATATGGCAACAAAGTCCAGGCCTGCTTCATAGACCACAACGAAAAGAAAACGAGAAGGAAGCAGTGTTCGCTCTCTGCAGGCTAACGCAGAAATGTTGAGGGATAGCTTGCAGTTGCCTGGATCCCAGTTTTGTTTCTGGTCTGTTGTTGATTTGCGGCTAAGAACGCTGTGTTCGTTTATTGATGCTTAATTCCTGTGTTGTATTTTAATCTACAAGAAATTCAAAGCAGGTCATTTCAATTCCCTCAAACTAAACAAAATCGTCCTCTGCATGAAGTCAAGCACCAGTGGATTCAATATATTGTTCATAAACCTCTGATGAAAGTTGACATTTATGTCTAAGATATGTCTAAAACATTGAATGCCCAAGCATAAATTATTTGGGCCTTTCTTCAATTGGGGTGGCAAATGAGAGGCATGTATTTATTTTTACAAAATTTGTGTTTGTTTGTTTGTTTGTTTTTAATAAAATGTTTTGCCAAGCATTTAAAATTAGTTCAATATGTTGTATCGAATAAAATAGAAGCTTAAGAACATATTATAACATTACTTCTGTATATTTAATATTATATACAGTATATATATATATATATATATATATATATATATATATATATATATATATATATATATTTAGAATGTTTTAACACTGGTGACATATATATATATATATATATATATATATATATATATATATATATTTTTTTTTTTATTGTACAACTTGGGCCCTCCCAAAGGAGAATAGATTGAATATGCATTAAAACATTTTTTTTAAAAGACAGGAAAAATGGACTGTCGTACCTTTATATTCTTTATTCTAAAAGATTAAAAACCATTTTACAGTCTAAGACATTAAATTATAAGGTTAAATGCCTCTGAAGGACTGAAATTCCAGATACACTTTAAGGTAACACACAAATGTAATATAACACCACAGACTTCACATTGCATAAAAGATTTAACAATCAAACATTTATTGAGCAAGATAATAAAATTAATGAATAGGATTACAAGAAGCACCTACTCTGATAAGACAACATTCAGAATTAAAAAAAAAAAAAAGAATAGTTTGACAGTGCTCCTTAGACCTTAAGAGATTATATTCTTCTGTCTTATGAAATCAAGTTCTCCTCCACATGTTTTCCACCTTTCATATGAAAAGCCAATCTGTTTTTGCAGAAAATCTGTAATTTATACTTCTTGATAAATTTTCCACAAATGATCCATGCATAATTTCATTTGACCCTCTCTTTTTCTGCAGCTTTTTCAGTTGTCAGTAACATTGTTTCCTTTCTCGGTGGATTTTCTTTTTTCCATGGATTTTTGACAGCAATACATTACAATGTTTTTAAGCCACATGTCATCACTTACAAATGGTTATGTATATAATGTGACTTATTTACATTTAAAATGATTTACAGTTACAATCTCTTTTATTCATCATTAAACCTGACTTGAATGTGCTGGGTATCCATCCTCATTGGACTATCTGAACTTAATGGTGTGTCTGGTGGAGTCAAGGTGACCTGATGTGACTCTCTTATGTGCCCTGTATTTTGCCTTGTGTATTCTCCAGTCTTTCCTTGCTGCTCTCTTTTAACCTCTCTGAGAGATCTCTTATTCTCAATCTTTTTTTTTTTTGCACTGAATGTTTTTTAATAGGTGTACTGTCTCTTTTGAAGGTACTCTGCTCTTCAAATTAGGTCTGCATTTCTGTGATATAGAGGCAATGTTTTTCAGCAGGAGTTAATCTTGCCATATCTGACAAGAAATATACAATTGATTAAAGAGATGAAATACGATTATGAATGTCCTATGTCTTTTATTAAAAATAGAACATTTCTGGATGTATACCATCTGTGAAGTTACTATAGAGTCTGTCTTGTTAACAGGAAAGACAGTAATAACATAGACAGTAACACCACAGACAAATTAGCCTAAATCCAGACTTTTCTAAAATCAAGGCTGCAGTCATGATGTTCTCAAGATCCGGGGACATTTTGAAAATATTAATAAGTATGTATTTGTTTGATTAAAATGTCAGTTTCTTATTAATTTAAGAAAATTTATCAGAAAGAATGTACTCACCATGCACCCCTCAGATCAACCACCAAAATCTATATTTACAATGTAACCACTTTATTTGTGTTTTTATATATGGAAACATGCATATTTTCTTACAAATTCAATCTCTCAAACTTAATTAAATATGTATTTATAAATATAAAATAAATATGTATTTACAAAATGTAAATGTTCACAACAAATGTAACAAAATGTGCACTATTAACAGTGTGCATATTGTGTTTACCAAACCGTATACAAATATGCAAACATTTTATGATTTATTGGTAGTGATTTATTGGTAGAAAGTTCATTTAAACTGTTGTAAACTAGAGGGTCAACACTTACCACTTCTCAAATTAAGAATGACCCATTTATGATAGGTTTGTCTTAAATCAAGCAAATTTACTAAAAATTAAATTGTTTCCTTTTTAAAAACAATTAAAAATAAAAAAATGTAAAGCTCCCTCAAGTTTCTAAGAATTCACAAGTTACTGTTACTGAAAATTATAGTGTTATAGCATTATTATTGGTCTAAAATGAGAGAAAATATTACAAAAAATTGGGCACTTTAGCTCGAAATATCAGGTAATACTTGACATGTTACTGGGGTGTAGCACATGGTTTATGGCTATTCTCTCTGACTACTCTTAAATCCCCCATTAAGCATGTCAGTGGAAGTTTCACATCCTCATCCAGATTAAGGCTTCAGGGACACACAGCACCTCAGGCCTCCTGCTCTCTTCCTGCCCGAACCATGGACCGGCTCCTGCCTTTGAGGTCTTGCTATTCTCTGATCTGTCTCTTTGAATTCTGCTCCATGACCATGATCTTTTCAAGAGTCTTTAAAAAGAACTGCAACATGATTGGAGGAAACACAATCTGTAGTGAAGTGCATTGACCACAAGTATGTCTGACTCCAGGCTACCATGTCTGTGTGGTGATCCTCAAACTGTAGCCCAAACACACCAAGAAAGTGAATATTCCACAAATATCTTATAATTGCTTGCAAAAACATTGCTTGCTACATATGTATCCAACACATTTTTTAAAAACTATACTAGGGGTCCATGTGAAATGAAAAAGGCAACAACTGAAACAAGATTGCTATAATAGCCATAATTAAATGCTTAGCTATTTAAATATCAGTGATAATTTAATATTAGGAAAAATAATTAATAGAATAATATTTAATAGCAAACACTTAGTTATATTTAATAGAAATAGTCCATAATTTACTTAAATAATAAAATTGAATAGAATTTACATATACTGTACATTTATATACATACATTGTATGTTTTTATAGGTTACAGGTTGAAGATGGTGTTTGATAAGCTACTTTTCCAATCAATTAAATGTAAAACAACAGTGGATAATGCAAATTATTTTTATGATGGATAATGAAAATAATCTTTGGAGTTAGACTTTAGGGAGAGGTTGATTATGAAGACATTTTTGTCGAATGACATTTCATTTGTTTTGGAACTGAAATTTGGCCAATTCTTGAATTAAATTGTCCACAATATCTAACTATGATGAGCTTATGCTATTTATCCACACAGCAAAATTCCCAGTGTTCAATTAATACCATAAAGTGGTCAAATAGGCCTGGATGGACTCTTACAGTAAATTCTCAAAGTGCTATCTCAACACTTGGACTATTACAGTGCAGTAGTGAAGGTATAATATTTAGTGTCACAGAAGAAGAAATGTGTATTTCATTTAAACCTTTCAGGCTGACTGCACAGTATAATCCCTGGGGCTCATTTAACACTTTAAGAGTTCACTGGAATCCAACTGGACCTACTGTATATAAACACTGTAGGGTGTTAACTCAACACTTTGGGTGATAATTGAGGATTGCAGTGTTTACTGCATTAATGGCTAAATTCAGAGTTATTGGTATCTCCAACAAAACATAAACACCACGGCATCAACTGTGTGCAGTATGAGTGCTAAATTACAGCACTTTATCAGAAAAAAAATGGTCTTTGGAAAGATTGAACACATTTAAATATCGTCTTTTGTGTTTGAGTTTGTATAGTTTGTTTCAATTTGATAAAATATGGATTGTATTCTATTCTTAAACTGTCTTCATTGACTGATGGTTTGCTGCAGTGTCCTATGACTTCATGCCAGCAGTCATTATTGTAAATGGAAGATACATTCCTGAGAATTGATTCCAATGTACACAGCTAAAAAAAAAAACTCTAACTCAACAGCATTCCAGCTGAAGGTCTGTTTATTTTGTATAGCTTATTTTATACAGCTGATACATTTATTTAAAAGATTATAGACAGAGAGAAAGGACAATGAGAAATTTTATATTATTAAACTGTAAGACACATATAACTGACATGAGGCTTTTATTGCATAGCTATGATGAGAGATCTGATTGTTTTGTGCTGATCAATTAAAATGTACCGAGCAATAAGTGTTCAACTGTTGATTTTGAGAGAGAGCATAGTTTCACCTGGTTGTCTTAGCAACACCTGTGCATGCACGACTGAATCACACCCAGAGAATGTAACCCGACACCATTGTGCTTCATGAATGTTTAAATCTTTTTTTTTTTTTTTTTAATCAGGTCTCAAACAACCCTTGATATCTCCAAACTGCTTTAACCAATCATCTGCATTTAAAAATTAAACAAGGCAAGAGACCTGGCTCTCAGTTTAGATGTATTTTGTGAAGGTGGTTGTGCATTAAGTGTGCATTGTGAAAAGGGATACAAAGATTTTTTTTTTTTGTCTATCATAATAACGCCATTATAGTCTATAGAGTGATTTTTGCAGTAATTTCAGGGCCAGTTTTGAACGGGGTTAATCATTTTTGATTCATATAATTTTTACCAGTAGAGTTTTCATGCTCTTCAATGTAATATGTCCTTTTCTGACTGGACCGAAAAGGAGTGAGCTAGAAGTCAGGGAAGCAGTGTGGTTCGACCTGGGTACCAAATGCATCCTCATAAGTCGAAAAACAGTATGTTTTGTACTAAGGTTAAATTTTGGGGAAAACCTCAGTAGGATTCCTTTGAAAATTGTAACACACCATTCCTAGTGGGGAGGAGAGATTGGGCCTGAGGGTGTCCCTACTACTACTACTACTACTACTACTACTACTAAGAGGAAGAAGAAGAATATTTTTCATTTTCTTTTTTCATGGTTGTGGGTGTAACTACAGTGCCTTGTTCTAGTGTTTATTAAATATATGGTGACTTTTGCTTTGCCACCTGTCAAAAACCATCAATGGTTTAAATAAATTTGTTGTCTTTATACATGTTTTATTAAACAGTTATTGTACTTTGTTTTATTTTAAAAAGCTCAACTAACAGTTATGTGAGCCTCTTCAAATACAACTAAGTATAATAAATACAACCGACAGGGAGCCAGATAACAGCTTTAATAGCAGAGCTGATTTGTAGATCAAATCGTTCTTGCCCTGTAACCGTAGCCCTATTTGTCTTTTGCCCTCTTGGAAAAACTATCTTAGCTTGTATATAAAAATAAAGACACACTCACCTTTTATTCTGTTTTTCACTTTTTCACTGTTCCCCTTGCGTTCCTGCAACAAAATGTACATTTGAGGATGAGAATGATTTCTAGGTGTTAAACATACACTTACATACCTCTTGCTTACTTGCTCATAATGTAATCCTGAACTTGGACTAAAAGTTAATGAGGTTAGTCGTAATTTTCGCAGTCGTAATTTTCGATCAATTCCTGGTTACTTTTTAATACCCACATGCCGTAATCACCCAGCTAAAATAAAATCTCACTAATAAACATTAATACTTTTGATAAAGTTGTTTGTAATTTCAATAGAGTAGCGTTTTCCACTTTTAATTTCACACAGTTTCACAGGATTTTACATATTTAAAATCCTTAATGTTCTGACAATAAACTCATCTAAATATTTGCCCTGATAACATTTGTTATCCTTCCTCAGAAAGAGCAGCACTCATTTAGAACTGCTGCCTCGATTATTGATTTTTCAGGGAGCAAAGGTTGAGGACACTTTTTCAACTAGTCTCTGACACAATCTGGGCAGTAAAGCGAATTTCCATCAGTGAGAAGGAGTGACTAGAGCAGAGGGACTGAGAATGCACTACGGGCCAGGCAACATTTCCTTCAGCTGAGAGTGCAGCGAGAACTCACTTTTATGAAGTTGTCCAACAGTGATCCACTAAGATAATGTGTTTTGAATTTCATGTCTTTCTGTGGTTCTGTCTCAATATGGAAAACTATCTGCAACTTTCAACAGCATAATTCTGTAATCCTTTATCACTGGACCGTGTAAACCATTAAGTCAACAAGAGTTCCTAGTAAACACCATTCTCTGCAATTTACACTTATGGATGATAAAGAGCTTGTACAGAAAAGTGACAGGTAATGAAAATAGGGTCTTATGGTTTCTGTTATCTTAGCTTGAGACTGAACTAAAGACATTTCCCATGCTTAGTTTCCTAAACTAAGATTAAGTGTTAAAGTTTAATAGTCTTAACATGTTGGTTAGATGTACAATGCAGTGAAAACGATGTTTTAAGGCAACAGAAAATCATGCAGTGTTTTTTTTTTAATTGTGTGAGGTCTATTAGTAAGACTGATATTAGAAACTGTTAATAGCTGCTTGGAAAGGGCTGCAATGTGGCTGTAAGGCCCCCTGCTGCCAAATGCTTGCAGGCTAAAAGCTGGGCCCCTGTGTGTGTGCGTGTGTGCGTGCGTGCGTGTGTGTGTGTGTGTGTGTGTGTGTGTGTGTGTGTGTGTGTGTGTGTGTGTGTGTGTGTGTGTGTGTGCGTGTGTGTGTGTGCCACTGATAAAAGGTGACAGAGAGTAAGCCTGATTCTATTCACATCATCTAAGCCTGGCATTAGCATATCTCAAATAGCATGGCCAAACGTCCCTGACCACCTGTAGCTCCACTGAATCTCAATGCCTCTGCAAAAAGGATCTCTTTTCTCACGATGTCTTAAAAATGGAAAGCTTAGAAGAAATAGAAGAATGTATGTATGTTTGTGTAGGTAAATGGGTGTATATACATATGTAAGGAATAGCAAAAGGCTAAACACACTCTAACCTCTCTCTCTCTCTTTTTATATAATTATGTGTGTGCATATATATATATATATATATATATATATATATATATATATATATATATATATATATGTGTGTGTGTGTGTGTGTGTGTGTGTGTGTGTGTGTATATATATACACTGTATACACACACACACACACACACACACACACACACACACACACACACACACACACACGGCTTGTGCTCATACGGCCTGTAGAAGTGTGTTGGGGAGGTGGGCTATGGGGGAGTGCCAGTCCAATCAGGGTGCCGCCCACTGCAGAGCAGTTGGCTGTGGTCTGGGGAGGCAGGTCTTAGTCAGCACAGGAGAAGACTGTGGGAGGTGGAGTGGACTTGAAGTGCTTGCTAGGGGGCTGTCGACTGGTAAAGCCAGCAACCCACTCCTTCATATTCCTAAGGTGCATCTCAGAGAGCCTAGAAAAGAGCAGAGCAGTGAAAGACAAATCATCCCTCCTGGAAGAGCCACCTGAATAACTGAAGTCAGTCAGGAGACTGCTATATTGGAAAACTACCTTGCAAAACTAAGCAAAAGAGGGAATCACAATCTACACCGCAAAGCTCTGCGTTGATTCATCCATCATCAAATTCATCCATTTAAGAGGATAAAAACGGATTACCGTATTGCTGGCCTCTTTCCCCTAACTTTGATAAACTGTAAATCTTAAGAAGCATGGCTATACATAAGAGGCAATTGTGTATGTTTAGCTCACTGACTTTGGCACTGGGACTGGTCTTCTTCAGTTCAGCCACCTTGGCGGAGGAGTACGACTATTACAGCTGGCAATCCGACAACTTCCACAACGGTCGTTTTTATGCCAAGCAGCCACAGTGTGTGGACATCCCAACAGAGCTGCGTCTCTGCTACACAGTTGGCTACAAAAAGATGCGACTTCCCAACCTGCTGGACCACGAGACCATGCCTGAGGTGATGCAACAGGCAGGCAGCTGGGTGCCCCTCCTGGCCAAGCGCTGCCATGCAGACACACAGGTGTTCCTCTGCTCACTGTTTGCCCCAGTGTGCCTGGACCGGCCCATTTACCCCTGCCGCTCTTTGTGCGAGGCCGTCAGGAACAGCTGTGCTCCTGTCATGGAGACCTATGGCTTTCCCTGGCCTGAGATGCTACAGTGTGACAAGTTCCCAATTGATAACGATCTCTGCATCCCTATGCAGTTCTCCGGGAATCATGCGACTCAGACTCCAGGTATGAATCGCAAAAGTTTGAAAAATTGCTTTTCTTTGGTGGGGGGGGGGGGGGGGTGGGGGGAGGTTCTGATATAAATACAGAAGTTATGTCAAGTTCCTGAGCCCTTATGAGTCGGATTGAATTTATATAGAAAACTTTTTTTATGAAGTTAATGATTTAATAAAATAAAATGTCTTTGAAGTAAAATGACACAAAACATCTCATTCAAAAAACAAACACAAATTAATACAGTGAGTAATGAATGTCAATTTTGTTCCATAATTTCTAAAAACATCAAAAATGAAAAATGAAAATGAAATTGCCACTAGAATATAACAGTAATATTTGGCTGAATAGCACTGAAAATGTCAGTAACATTTCTATGATTAAACTCAAAATTAGATTGATTTATTTTGCCTTAATGCAGAGTAATGCAGACATTGGTGCATTACAGAATGATGGGTTACTGGTAAAAATGTGTTCTTTCTTTTTTTAATATATCTTAGACAAATTGAAAATCACTGGCAGTCCTGCTTACTCCTTCTTTATTTTCTCTTTGTGAAGTGTGTCTTTAGAATGTGAAGGCAGGGAATTCACTGTACACTTAGAGAGACAAAAAGTACTTTGGGCTTTCACTATCTAAAAGTTAAATCTCATTTGGAATGTGAAGGGGCAACTTCTGTTGTTGTCTGGCCTTTCTCTCTCTCTCTCTCTCTCTCGCTCTCTCTCTCTTTGTTTTTGTTTAAACAATTAGCCAGGGAGCCAATTACTGTGGGTCACTAATTAGTTTGAATAACTATGCTTTACGTACCTTCATTGAATAAGGACCAACCGTAAAAAAAAAAAAAGAATACTAAAGGGGAAAGAAAAGGGAACGAGCTGAGAAGGGGAGTGTTTAAAACACGGGTCATCATCGGGTGTAAGGAAAAAAGCATGTTCTTTGTCAACGTTCAGATAATGTGCAGAACATGAAAATAAAGAAAATGAAGGGGAGGCCAAAACGAAAGACATACGCGGTGAACTGTTTTCTTGTACTGATAGAAACTGTGATGCAAATGCCTTCAACTCATTATTCTTTTTTTTTTTTTTGTTAAGAATGAACAAAATTAATTAATAATCAGAACAGTATTCAGTTAGCCCTGGTTGTTTTCTTTAATATACTGTGTCCAAATGCTAAAAGAATACATTCCAACAGTGGTAATAATAATAATAATAATAATAATAATAATAAATAATAATAATAATAATAATAATCTAGAGACGGTATTAATTTAATATTAATTACATTAATATTAATTAATTTATATGAATTACACATCTTCATCAATCATCAATCAAATACTTATGCTTTAAGTATATTAAATATTCCAAATCTCTATGTATATACGTACATGTTATTATATAGATATATTGTGTTTAGTCTATTATTAAATGTTCTCAGTATGGTCACTTTTGTTGCCGATGAACTAATCTAAAAAAGACTGTACCGTTCACTCCAACTTTTTTTTTTTTCTTCACAAACCATGTATCTATGTGTCCTGAGTGACAAAAGCCAAGAGCATGTGGCAAGTCTGTAAGTGAGGAAAACATCAATCTTACTGACTTCATGCTGTAAAAATACAACAGTTCCAGTGTTATAACAACCAGAAAGAATAACATGGTAATTGCTCTGCGAAAATGGAATTCTGTTCATCACTCTGCTTCTGGTCTGACCCCCTGCTAACCCAAGCTATAAGCAGCTTGACTTTGTTTGCAAAGTTAATCTCAGAAATCTCTAAGACTTTGATCATATAATTTTGTGTAATCCAATAAACGCCTGTGTCCTTTCAGCTATATTTCTGCAGTGAGGCCCTTTAGCCATTCTGTAATTACACATGTCAAGATAAAGGTCCAAAGGTATGATGGCTAGTAATATAACCACGGAGTAACATGCCACACCTAATGAGTCAGGCAGACCACGGCCAAACACTTACACTGATGTCTGTTTTGCTAAAGGGGCATGATGATCAGAAAGAAGATAGCATGGCGACATGAGTGCAAATAATATGGATGGCTCTGGCCTTTTACTGGCCTGTTGAGAGCTCCATTACACAGTGAGCTAAGCAAGGTGGAGGGGGGTTTCTTCTGTGGTCTAAGGTGAAATCCTCCGGGGCCAGTTCACAGCCAAGATCTGAGTTCCTGAATAGGTATCTGGAGAGTACCATGCCTAAATGATGGATGCATAGTAAATGGCATTACAGTAAGGAGCAATGTGGGTGGGTGAGGGGCTTCAGACATTAATTACAATAACAGAAGAACATTTTTCAAGAGTGAGGCATGCTTATTCTCTCAAATCTAAAGCCAGATTGACAGAGGAACCAATGTGATGCCCTTTTGAAAAAGGTCATCAATTTTGCATGTTTTATATCATAAACATGTTTTCTTGACCCCTACAATTATGAAATCAGAATTTAAAAGTAAAAGTGTTTGTCCCGTATTCCCTTGTATAATGGGGGTATTCTTTGCGGAAAACAAAACCTAACAATGAAGGTACCACTGTAACAATCACTTCTACAAGCACTATAATTTATTAGCTTTGTCTGGTGGAGTTATGGGTAATAACATTTTAAAGTGAACTATTCAGCCTTCGTCACTTGCAATCATTTATTTAATGGGGTTTTAAAGACACATACAACAACCACAAAGGATACAATGCTAAATGCTTGGCTGAATCAATTACAAGCAGCTTGAGATAGTCTGCTAATGTAAGTCGATCACTAACTCCACACAGAAACTCAGTTTGCAGAATTCCCAGTGCTAGCTCTTCAGGCAAATGCTTTGGCTTTACTTCAAGAAGGCATCCTGCCAATAAACCACCCAGCAAACGTGAATAAATTACTCTGCAGGTCAAATAAGACATCGCAGTTTTAAGAGTGTGGCTGTCAGACAGTGTGAGAGAGTGAAGCCACTACGTGAAATGCCACAGTTCTCTTCAGTCAGAAAAAAGATTGTGCGAGTGTCACCCACTAAGCCACTGTCCAGAGTTTTCAGGGAATGTAGAGGAATTTCGGCTGCTTAGTGCCTACGAGGGGCTTTAACCACCACTCGCCACCACCCAAGCAATGAAACCTACCGAACTTTAACCCTTCATATTATCTGCTGCAGTGGCTGAGCTAGTGACAAGGGTGATAAACTCTGACCCTCATTTCTCAACCTGGAAGAAGGAATCAGGAGGGGAGGAAGGAGGTAAAGGGGGGGCGGAGGATAAGTGCTTAACCCCAGGCACTTTTGCTTTCTTAGGTGGGTTCTTAAAGTTTTTGATGAGTGCTCAGTGTACAGAATAGAGATGCCGATATTACAATAGTCATAAAGATTGTATTTTTAGCTGCCCCCCTTGGCCGCCAAATCCTCAACAGCTCAAAGGAAACAGCCAATCTTTATCTGGTTTCTTTGTTTCTGCTTGGAACATGAAGGTCCCTTGTTAGTCCACCGGATATTTAAGGGTTGGTACGGAAACACTCTACACAGAACCTTCAAACATGCCTACAGGTCAATTATTTTTACAATACAGAAATTTACAGTCAATAGTCTTTTACTTATTACAATGCCTAATACAGTACGCTAGTAGGCTAGTGCCCTTCTTTATTAACTAAACCTCACAAATCCCTATAGAACATTACTGTAACAAATTTAACATTCATCAAATTATTTATACCTACACTGACTTTCATTTGTGGAACAAAACTGCTTGAATTCGTGGAAGAAGCCCGAAATGACTCACTGCAGAGGAAATGAAGCATCCAGTTGCCTGAAGCATTCCCTCACATTATTATTCTGAAAGCAATGGATTAAGAGCTATTAGCCTTGGCCTTTAGCCTCTTTTTTTGAGAGCAGCAGTGGTGCGCTTTACATGCCTCGCCGTCTCTCTGTACAAAAAGAGACCACATTAGAATGCACAAACACACACAGGGATTGCTGTGAAAGCACAACAGCTTCTAACAGTCTGTAAAAAGCCATAGCTGAACTAATACATTATACATTTGACCTATTGTTTAAAGGGCATCAATATAATCTTTTCCATTAACTGGGATTTAACAAATACAATTGTCTCCATTTTTGCCTTTGTCAGATTTACTCTTGTTATTCTACCCACCTGAAAAGAAACATATGACTTCAGTTGTCACCCAGTAGTAGCTTAAAATCAGCAACAAAAAAAGTGCACATTTCTGTGGCAGGGTTTTTTTTCTTCTGCCATGCCTGTACACTAAAAATATACACATATCGAAATTCAAACATTTTTACCACCTTAATTGCTAGGCAAACATTGCACCAGACTCCTGTTCTGTGTATCCTCCCCACAGAAAATAGCATCTGACAAGACGAAAGTCAAAAAGTGTTTACAAAGTGGTTAGTGCTTCTGTGAACCTGACTGCAGACCCAGATCATGCTGTAGCTGAATTATACAAGACCAAATATTGTGTCTGTCCTGCATGAGAGACATAAACCCACTGTGTTAATCAAATCATGAAAATATATAGACAAAGTAGGACTGTCACATTATCTTCGAAAAGAGTCAATTCATGTGAATTTTTCCCCCTTTTTCTCCTGGCAGCTTCAAAAGCATGTCCACCCTGTGACAATGAACTGAAAGCTGACACAATAATGGAACATTTCTGTGCCAGTGACTTCGGTAAGTAAGAATCTAATATTGCCACACACACACACACACACACACACACACACATGCACACACGCGCGCACGCACACACAATCCATTCCATAATGTTGCAAAAACTTTTATACAGTAAACCCTTATACAGTATTTCAAATCTCTGTAGGTTTCTGTACCTGCAAATTTTTCCACTGTGTGTACGGTATTTATCTGCATTCATGAGATTGGTGCTTTCTCTCATGTGGGAAAACTTGTCAAAATTGCAAAGCAAATAGTATAATAATATCAAATAAATAATACAATAACAATAATAATTATTATTAATATTATTATTCTACTTATTATTATTATTATTATTATTATTATTATTATTATTTAATATTTGTGGCAGCAAATCTACTCCCAAGCCAGTACATGCATTTCTAATCCCAAGCCCGTTTAAAAAATGGGAGGGCTAAGAAAGAAAGGACATCTGGTGCAAAACCTGTGCAAAATATTGCAGATCAAATAATCCAGTGTGGGGACCCCTTGGATAAAAGGGAAAAAGCCTGAAAATTATTATTATTATTATTATTATTATTATTATTATTATTTAATAGTCAAAATATGAAAATGCTATGTGACTCTGTGTTCAGCTACAGTGGCTGAAGGTTTTAAACATCTGTTTAAGCCTCCAGAATGTCTGGACCTGACCTATTAGAGATGGATCTCTAAAAACTGTATTTCTCTGTTCAGAGTTGGCTAAAGGAAAGTTCAGTAAAGCCTTTCTAAAGTGAAGGCCATGGAGTGGCTTCATTTTGTCAGTTGTCTTTGGCATGTGGGATTTGTTGCACTTGGATGTAGTCACCTACTTTTGTATATAATCACGTTTAAGTATGACAAATTACTTGCACCAGTGTGTTGAGTAGGCGGATTGACTGTACCATTCTTGCAGACATTTGAACAGACAGCCGTCATTTTGAATAAATATTTGTGACTGTTCACAAGCAAATGTCCCAGTTAATCACTTATTTCTAAATAAGCCTTATTAATAATACTTTACTCACATTTTCCTGTTACGTAGTAGCATTTAACATGTCTTGACTGTTATTTTGATCTATTTCTTTGGTGGTCTGTACAGAAATGTGGTACAGTATTATGTTTCATAACCGCGTGGTCTATTTGTTCGCTTGGATGTTATATATTAAAAAAAAAAAGTATTTAGTGTTGCTTCCAGTTCCCACAAGGAAATAAGATTCACTACATCAGAGGTTCTGTTACTAGTGAGCCAGCACAATTATTCTTATGAAGGCCATTACCAAAAGGAAATTACTTGTTCGACTGTCTTAATTGGCCATTGAACAACATTCTTTTTGTCCTGTTTTATTTTGCATGTTTGAGCCTAATTATATGACTCAAACAGAACCCTTCCAATACTTTTACAATTTTCTAACTATTCAGAGTCGGACAGAGCTTGTCATGGGCAAGAAATATCAATGAAAGGGCCCAGTGAAGGTGTTGTTTAGCGTACCGTAAATCTCATGCAGGGTTTACAACAGTTAAAGACTGCCAAAGTCATTCATGAGGCTAAAAATAAAAGTGGTCAAGAAAGCTGTTATGGATTTGCAATGTAGTCCAATTCAATAACAAAAGGTAAACTGAATAAAAATCCACTTTTCGAGACTAAATTCTTTTACAGCTTTGGATCTGCAATGCATGATACAAATACTAGGTGACGTTGAATTTTTCCAAAAATCCTTTATAGCTGCCGCCACCTTGTTTTAACCCTTTAAATAATAAAATATATTTGAGTTTGGACAACAAAACTTGCTGATTTTGAGTTTAATTATTTTTACTGATTATTAGGAAATTCATTACAACCAGAAATGCTATTAAAACATTGTTTAATATTAGCATAATACATAGAAATTACATAGAAATCAAAATTATTTGCCATTCAGATAATTATCAGTTAGTTCAATCAAAGTTTTAGATGCGTACAGAGCCAGTTTGTGTATAGACTTCTATATGGTTTTAAAAATGTGTTACTACTGTGACTGTTACAGAGAACTAGATTGCAAAGTAGTTATAAATATACAGTTTTTGGCAAAAAAATAAATAAATGAATAAAATACACTAGTGATAAAAAAATGCCCAAGATTTCAGTTATTAGCACATCTGCTATATTGCTGGGGGAAACAAATGTATGGAACACGGTCTGTTTCTGCTCAAAGTGAATACCTCTCTCTACCTGCATTCATCAACCCGCTCCATCAGACCAACCAGCCACAATTTACACCAGCTCTTGTTTAAAACATATGTTGAGCTTGTCATCACAATGTTGAACAGACATGCTCATACTCACTGAGCATTATAGCTGACGGGCAAGTATCAAAATTAAAACGTATGTAGAATAAATCTCTGGATTGTAAGCTACTTCAAAAAGCAGGATAACTCTATGAGATTTTTTTTAATAGCTTTTTGTAATCACTGTGATAAAAGTATGCTACTGCCAAAGTAATGCCAAGAAGAAGGTTCAACATCTGTCCTCACTCATGGGAAGACACTTAAATAACAGACTTAACATAACTAATACCAGAATTTATGCTTACATACATTACAAATGTTTATCCAAGTGGATGGTATTTCAGGTTCTTCAAGTACAGCACAAAACATTAAGCCCAATACTGTGTAGGTTCCCCTTTTGCCAGCGAGGCCAATAGATCTTTGGGTGGGGTGGGTTGTGGGGTGCGGCATCCATGAATTGGACTTGTTTGTCCAGTGTATCCCATGTATGTTTTATTGGATTCCGATCTGGGGAATTTTTAAACCGGATCAACAATTTCCCTGCTAAACCCCATATGCAGCAGACTGTGATCTTATTTTTTCTTATATCTTTCTGTCTTTATCTTGTGTTCTTATATCTTTCTCTCATGGCCAACTTTGCCTTTTCCAGCAATTTGTGCTACATTTGCTTTTCTGTGGGATTGGACCAGACAGGCTAACCTTTGGTCGCCACAGGCATAGAAACGCCTTGGGTTTACCCATGTCACCAGTTTACTGGTATATAATTGATGATCAATGTTATTCACTGTTAGTGTTTTGATTGATGAATTGGTTGAATTTCTTTTAGAAAATCTTAATTAAACACACAAACCTTTTCATAAATCATTCAGTATGTATGACACAACAAGAAGCATTGTTGTCTCCCAATTCCAGACGCTGTAGTTTGACCCTGAACTAGGGTTACTGTCTGTGTTGAGTTTTTTTTTTTTTTGTTCCTATTCTTCTCACATGTGCACTGACTAACTTTGGAATTATTTGTTTTCTCCCACCTCCAAAAATAAATAATAAAATGAAATAAAATAACTTACTGTACTGTAGGTCTATCCTGAATTGCCCGTAGGTGTGAATGTGTGTTTTTGGTGCCCTGCAGTGAACTGGCAGCTCATGGCTGGTGTACACTGGTGTATTTCCACATCACACCAAGTGTTTCTGGAATAGGATCCAGACACACACTTGAGCCCAGTTCCCACTTTCATGATTTTATTTTGCCACAGATTGCTATGATTTTAAAAATGGGGTTTGCCATGGCCCATCACATGTCATTACTTAATGGAGCAGCAAAGAAGTGTTAAGGCAGAGCTAAGTGAAATATGCCAGTGCTATATAAAGGCAGAGATAAGCAGACAGTTTAGTATGATAAGCCCAACAATGATTTCTATCAAAAAGTTTTACCTTATGCGCCAAGGGTCTGCAAATCCCTGTGGAGACCTGTGTTAACTCGGTGAAGTGCTACAGGTGGTAATATATATGAATTACAAGAATGCCCTAACTTTAAATCATTAAGCCTACTGTTTGTTATCTTCCTGATGATACTTCCAGATGCTACTGATTTGAACATGCATAACTCATCACAGTTATCACAAAAACATACAGAAAAGAATTCCATGGCACCTTGCTACAGCTGTCTGAAATTGACTATGAAAGACCTACAGCAGATCTTCAGGTCATAAAAACCTGAATCTTCATAAGTCTTCATAATTTCCATGGACAATTCATTTTTTCTTACTTTTCATCTAAGGTTAGTAGCTCAGACTCTGTAGAATTGTAGGGAAAGTGGTGGGGAAGTACTTGGGCCCCTGTTGGAATATTTCACATCTGTCTTTGAAACTTTCCATTCGTCTCTCTGTCCTGTCCCGGGTGACTGCAATTAATGCCATCCATGGTTAAATAATGCTCCTCTGGGGAGGTGTAAACTATTCTACTGAATAGGACAGCTCAGAATGTTCTTGTGTGCTTGTTGAGAAGCGTCTTGCTGCTTGACAGAGAACAAAAGAAAGGAACTAGTATGACAGCGGGAGGCCTATAAGAAATGAGGGGATTTACCCCCTTTTTTCTTCAAATGTGTAAAGACAACATGTACACACACACACACACACACACACACACACACACACACACACACACACACACACACGTACTGACATGACATGTCATTGATATTGTTCTTTGCCATTGAGTAGAAGTAATTTGTTTTCATTTCATCATTTCATCTCTCCTCTAGCACTTAAAATGAAGATCAAAGAAGTGAAGAAGGAGAAAGGTGACCGCAAGCTTATCGCAGCTCAAAAAAAGAAGAAGGTCCTCAAGATGGGGATCCTTCGCAAAAAAGACATGAAGAAGCTCACCCTGTACATCAAGAACGGCGCGAACTGCCCTTGTTCCCAACTCGACAACCTTGGGAGCAGTTTCCTCATCATGGGCCGCAAGGTGGACCAACAGTTACTGCTCATGGCTATTCACAAGTGGGACAAAAAGAGCAAGGAACTCAAGTACGCCCTCAAATACATGAAGTCGCAGCAGTGTCCAACGTACCACACTGTCTTCCAGTGATCAATGACTATATAACTCAAGTCTACCCACTCAAAGCTTTTCAATCCCCCTCTGCAATTACAGCATACATTTTATTCAGCAGTTGCCTCATTGCTAATGGGTTGACACTTCAACAATCTTCATTTTTCTATATACAAATGTACTCATTTACCTTGGTTAGAGCAGAGGATAAAATATATTCCCAAAGAACTGTCCAAATAAAATGCCATTTTTTGTGTGGTAACTGATCCCACATCAGGAGGGATAAGAAAGGTGTAGGAGCCAATTTGAGCTGATTGTGTTAATGACAGAGTGAAAAAAAGAACAACCGTTACATAAACATTAGATTCAAAGACAAATAGCTTTCCTGTTAACATTTAATTTTGTAGATATGGATAAAAATATTATACCATAAACTATGTAGATAAGAGTATGATTATGAAAATGCTTCTAAAATGCAGGGCCAGCTCAAATATGGTTCTTATTGATAAAGAGGACTGATTGCATTTATTCATGATGGATAGTCAGTGGGACTATGAGTTGCACCTGCATTACTTTCTTGTTCTGACGAGTGTTTCGTACCAGCCAGTTGAATGGCAGACTCTGGACTGAACCTTGCAGTTTTGTTGGTGAGATCTCTGATGCCCTTTTTATACTTTGTTCTTTTAAATATTAATTTTTACTGAAATTATTATGACTTACACTTCTAAGGAATAAAAAAAGACAAAACCATCTGGCAGGCATATCATTTAAACTCACCATTGCTAAAATAAATGGTAAAAATACTCTATAGAGTTGTGATTTGTGACATTATGGAATTAAATAGACTATACTGTATGACCAAACTGGCAAACAGTCCTATACATGGGCCTTCCACACTTTTAGCATGAGATGAAAAGCTATCTGTCCACCAGGCCACTTCATCTAGACATCATTGCCTGTCCTTACTAAATGTTCTTGTGGCTAAAAGGGCAAGTCCTAACATCCACTCTTCAAAATCTAGTGAAGGTTATTATAACATAAACGAGGGACTAAATCTGCAATGGGATGTCAAAAAGCAGGTATGGCTGTCATGGTCAGGCGCACCATACTGTCTTTGGCTTCTTTGTGCAAGCACCTTAACATACTGTACAGAAATTTATTCAGAGAATTAAACAAAATTAGAAAAGACCTGTCAGACAATTTGCACTGGTTGCACAGCCTAACATACTGTACATACAGTACAGTCCCATGCTCATATTTAACTAATAGTGATGCTGCAGGTTGAAATACTGTATAGCATGGGAATTGCCCTTTGGAATAATTAATTAACATGATGAAGGCACTCGGCTATGACACAAACCACACAGTAAATAGACCTGACCCATGAGAACTTGAAACTAAATCTAAAACTAAAAAAAGAAACACCTCATATGTCTAGTGGTCTGAGAAAACCCATTTGGTGTTGCTGTGGCTAAGTTCTGGAAAACACCCCAAAATTATGATAAATTGGATTTTGAACAAAATCATACACTTTGATTTAGGTTATGTTACAAAAGTAAAGTTGTTTTAACAAAGTCTTCATTTAGATTGATTTCTACTATTGGATTGACTGTCTGCCTGCAGAGATCACATCGGAACCACTTACCAAATGTAGCGGTGCTCGCAGTCAGTCTGCTTAAATATGTCTCAGTGTAACATTGCTAGCTAATTTAATTTCCTCATGATTTCATCAAGTTGTTGGATAGCTATATACCACAGTATAATAAGCGCAATCAATTCCAGTTGTGATGAGATGTGATCCACCTGCGCCTTCACTTTCTCTTAAACCAGAGAAGAGTACTTACACACTAAATAAACGACAGAAGACAATTTTTACTAGCTAAAAGAGTTTCAATTATTAAATAAAAATACATGAAAATCAAGCAATTTAGCCACCATACCAGAGTTGATTAAATTAAGCAGTAACTGTAAAATTCTCCCGCACTGGATGTCTGGACAGCGACCAGACATGTAAAGAGATGACAATAATGATTGTGCCACCAGCAACATTTGTCAGCAATATTTAGATTTTTCCATATGTACTGTATTTTCCCATTAGTAGGCAGGGTCTTTCACTGCAATTGGAATAGTCTCTTTAAATTCAGTTTTCTCCCTTTTCACTTTGGGAAATAACCAAAATTCCATCACACGCATATACTGTAGAACAAAATCAAAAATACATCCTCACCTGTGAAGAAATTACAGTGGACAAACAACTAGTATGTACAGAGCTGGTGTGGGGGATCGTGAGCAAGACATAACAGCAGTGTCAAAAAAAAAATGCGAAAAAAAAAATGAGCCTAGTCATAGGAGCTCATCAAACAGGCAGTGTGTCTTTGGGTCTGGCCCCTAACCCTCATCCCTGTCATCACCTGCTCAAAGGTCACTTGCCATAATTAATAAGAGCCTGACGACTGCAGAGGGACTGAACAGGGAGCTACATTGTGCCAGATGACCGATAATATAAACAGGCCGCCACACCAGCAATCAAAAGGTAATTTAGATCCTCTGTCAGCTTCTGTGTCAGACTGATTTCTCTGGAAGGTTAATATCACTGGGAATGTAGTGTGCCGCCAAGAGCTCTCTTTACCTTTCGTTCTCTGTCTCTCTCTTTCTCTCTCTGTCTCTCTCTTTCTCTTTCCAATAATCACTTTGGTCTATTGCCTGGGATAAAGAATGGGCTCTTTGTCTGCTTATGTTGCTGGTGCAGTAATACTGGATACTTCTTCACAGGTTACTTAATTGAGCCATGTACATTAAGAGGGAAGAAGTCTATTCCGATTCTCCCAGACACAAATTATTCATCTTCTATTACTCTTATACAAATTCGACTTTCCTGAAAGTACAAATATTAGAGCACATACTTTCTGAGGTTTTCGTATCCAATGGGCGTAAGATACCCTCCATGGGATATATTACATTGACCAAAAATTACTCATTCTGTTTAATGGCTAAGTTGCTAATGAAAGTTTTTGGGCTGCACTTTTCAGTGCTTCTCATGGAAGCTCCTTTCCATACTCTAAGAGCATTTCCAGATGTCAAGGAGGCACGCTGGGTCAGATGAGACATATCTTGCTGATACCAGAAAAGCATTTAAAATATATATTTGTCTCTGCCTATTTTGATAGAGTGGCTAAAACCTGTAGTAGAGCAAATAAAGATCTTTAACTGTATCCTTACAAAATATGAATATATGGTAGGTACACTTGACAAAATGGCTGTTTGATAAAAAAAAAAATAATAATAATAATCAGGTAATGTACAGTACCTGTTCACATCAGAAGTGTTTTAGTATCTTGTGGATGTAACTGGCAGACATTCCAACAGTAAAGCATAAGCAGGCAGGTACAAACACAACAAAAAGAACAAAAAAGAAACAGTGTTAAAGAGCCTGTTTTCCTAGCATGGTAAAAATCCAACTGTTAGAGGAAAGAGACCCTGAGAATACACCAGTCAGTCCCACTCACCTAATAGTGAGTACCCCCCATCCCAACAACTCCCTACACCCACAACCCATTGCCACCAAAATGCTAATGCACTGTGTATTCTGACACATTTCTACTAAAACCAGTGTTAACCTTTTCATCAATTTGAGTTACAGTAGATCTTCTGGATTAGACTACATTAGCCAGCCTTCTCTCCACACATGCATTAGTGTACCTTGGCCACCCATGACCATGTCACTTGTTTACCATCCTTCCTTCCTTGAAGCATTTTGGTAGGTCTTCATAACTGTAGACTGGGAACATTTGTAAATGTAGCTGTAGTTTTTTAGTTGCTCTGACTCAGTCGTCTAGACACCAGAATTTGGCCCTTGCCAAAGTCACCAATTTCTCTACATCAAATTCAGGAATAAATGTTCATTTGCCATTGTAGCGAGATATTGTAACTATACTGTAGGTACTGTGACATGGGCAAAATTGTAATGGTTAGACTACTGGTTCAGAGTAACTTTAAAACTGCAGCTCTTGCGGGATGTTCCCAGTCCATAGTTGTCAGGACCTACCAAAAGGGGTCCAAGAAAAGAAAACTGGTTAAGTGGCGACTTCACATGGGGAGCGAAGGTTGGCCTGTGTAGTCCAATCTAATAGAAAAGCTACTGCATCTTACATTACTGAAAAGGTTAACGCTGGTTCTTACAGAAAGGTGGCAGAACACACAGTGCATCACTGTTATGGTGGCAAAACAAGGGAAACATTTCAACACCTGTGAAAGTTTTTGTGCCGACATGTTTGACACCTCTCTTTACCACAGTCATCAAAACACCACTTGAGAGAATATATTTCAGAAGAATGGTGTCCATCCCTTCAGTACAGGTCCAGACACTTTTAAGAACCCATGCCAAAGTGTACTGATGCTGCTTTAGTGGCTTATGGTGGGTCCAATTTGCCCAGATTGTAGATCTTTACAGATTACATTTTTCTGTATTAATTTCCTTTTAAAATCCACACATAGTATGTTTCATTTAATGTTATATTTTATAGATGAAATGACAAACCACATCAAATGTTGCTTTCTGCTCATAAACAAAATAATGTTAAGGTTCATTAATGTGGTGGCAGTTGCTGAGGTATAAAAAGCCCACTGGCTTAGAATGTTTAAAATACAGCCTCACACGAGTCTTCCACCACAGACAGAACATTCATATGGCCTAGGCAGTGTATATTGTTCTGTACTATAAGATAAATGGAAAGTTCTCCTTAGCAGCTGTGTATAGCTTGAAACAAGCTCTTGTGGTGCTGCTGCCCAGCACCTCTCACATGTAAAGACGAACTAATTATGTTATGTGTTTGTTTGAGAATGTTTCTCATCTCCCAACACTGACAGGGCTGAAGCGGGTTCATTATATACAGTGATCATGAGGCTGGTCCCAGGCAATGCTTTGGAGTGGTATGTTGTTTAACATAGCTTGTCTTGGCTGAACGTAAACCAAGCACTACGTATTCTAAAATTATCACCATGTGAGCTTGGTATGCCAAATAAATAAATAGATAAAAAAATGTAGCAGATTATAAGGAAAAAGCGAACAATAAGGCTGGGGGCTTTGGTTAAAAATGCAGGAAAGAGTAATTGAATGAGAGAGAGAGAGAGAGAGATGTTTAATGGGAATTGCAGTAAAATTCTAAGTAAACTGATCACCATGGACGAAAGTAAAGCAGCGATAGCTTGGAAGACAATTTCCTATTAATTGCTGAACTTGCTCATTTGCAGAGGCAAACAACTCTAATGAAATTAACCTTGGAGGAGGAAACATGAAGAATTTCTAAAGGCCTGTTAAAGGTCTAAAGGTCTAACTGTACAAAGTAAACACATTCCCTAATATATGTATAGCTTTATGATATAATTTATATAATATATATTGACAGTTGTTTTTTATGTTGAATGTGTGTGAGCCTCATCAGTGTAGGGGCCCTGGGGTCAAGGTTGTCAGAAAGGTCCCAGGGAGGGACGCTGCCGATCACACTTATTCAGTTTCACGCCAGGATTGCAAACTTTGACCTCTAGGCTGTGGGTCTTATCATGGGACCGGACAGCCAGGAGTTAACTCACAAAACTGCAGCTGTCCCATCACACTATGACCACTAATTGACATAAACTTTAAACTGCATCTTGTTAGCTTCCTTTCAACTGCAGAACCAGGTTAATCAATGGGGTCTGCAAGGGGAGTAACTTGGGGTGGAGGGCACTGTGGGGGATATGGAGGGTGTTTGAGTGGAGCAAGAGCCTTAGTTAGCCCATTCAATATATCCAAAGCTTCTCAATGTACAGCCTGAGGAGGTCTTGACAAATAAAGCTATTCTGTGGCATTGTTCATTAGGAATGGCGGACTGCCATTGCTGCTCTTGTAACCTAGCTCTTACAGCCTTCCTCCACACTGAAACAGAGTTCCCATGTGGGAAAGGGGTGAACACAATGCCTCTTTACGGGAGAAATACAGCTTTCTATAAGAACGGAAGAATTGGGGTCATTAGGGTTGTACCACCCACCCCCTTCTAACCCTTACCTCCCTCACTGGCCCAGCCACACACACACTCTCCCCCCCCACCACAGCAACTCTTTCTCATTTATATGAATTTGTTTCCTGTGAAAAAGTGCTGGGCTGATGGCCTGCCAATCAATGTGTCAGTTAGACCTGCCAAACAAACAGGTATGATAGACTTTAACATAATTCACCATTTGGGTAGCAGATGCACAATGTGTGTGCGTCTTATTACTGAGGAAATCACAGACTTTCAATAACTGGGAGTTAGAGAGGAGAGAGGTATTAGGCTGCCATATGATTTCTCAGGCTGCCATACACACACAGCCTCAAGAGTGAAGCTAATTGGTGGAGTAAATGTCTTAAATCACATGTAAACATTGTTCCCCCGGGATTTTCTAAATAAATGTAGCATATGGACTTTTAGTTTTGTTCCTTTAATTAAACCAGTGTTTTAAAAATGCCTCTTGGATTTGCTCCAAACAGTATTAATATTAATTTATGTGCTGCTAGAATACAAACGTCTTGTTTAGTCACTGAATAATATGTACAGCTGAGGCTGTGGGACTAAACTTGTTATATAATCCTCCTTCACGACACATGGATTGTTATTGCTAAGTAAGAAAGCTTTGCTGACTAATCCACTGATCTTCCTTTGCCTAATTTGCATGTTTTATTGTGAGACAGTACTCATACAGTACCGCTGCATGGAGACAAAAGCTATCCTATTGCTGACTATCTCCGTTTTTAACAATGCGTCCATACAGACTTACTGTACATACAAAATCAGTAAGAATAGCATTTACACTTTGTCAATGAATTATATTTGTAGTTTTGGCAAATAATATTCAGATAAACATTAAATATCTGCCAGTGAATACAGCAAGAGTGTTTCACATCTGTGTGTCACTATTCAGAGAACAGGATCTTCCATGTGTCACATTTTGTGTTTGTCTGTGATTGCCGGAGCTGGTGACCCCTATGTTCACATTCATGTATTTGCTCAGAAAAAGGAGACATTCAGTGATGGGTGATAGATTACATCAATAAATTATTAAACTGACTTAAACAACATGATTAAGTAATCTCTGTTCTATTTACTTGCTTCATTCAGCTGGAACAATGCACAGTACACAGTAATGGAAAAATTTTCTCATGCACAGTGTCACATTGCACATAACCGTTATCCTAAGGGCACCTTTCCAGGGTTAGGTTTCAATAAAAAAAGGAATTCTGTCTTAAAAGAGTTCAAAACATACCACATATGACTGATATGACTGATTTGGTAAGATACAGTAGTAAGCACTTCCTCTTGCTTACTGCAGCATTGTTTTGCATTCACTCTTTCTAGTCCTGGTAATGATGGTGGAAACAATGGTGACAGGGAATAAAGGAAGGAAGAAAATCCCGGAAAGGACTAACATGGTTGAACATATTTAGGCATCTCATTTTCCAACACTCTTTCCCAATTTGGACCATTATTACTGTACTTATCTTGGCAAGATGTTCCATTAATGGACAATGTGACAATGCATGTGTTATAATTTTTTATATTAATTATATACTTTATTTTACTGAGAGCAACTTCTGTCTAAACAGAGAAGTTCCACCTCGGAGGGAGGGGGGGGGGGTATGGGGCGGCGATTGGTCTTCCTGCTATATACCCCTTGTTATTAAAATCTGGATCCACTGTGACCCTGTCCAGGTTAGCCCATGCTGAAACCTGAAGCTGAAAAATATGATAAATCCCTAGTGTTGGAATTGAAATGATATACTCCACATAGTTGAGTGCTAACTCTAGGTCCAGGCATGATTCAATTGTGTCCAGGGCACAGGAAGTAAATCTTAGATCTTAGATTAGACCCAGTCATTTCAATTACACTCTTTTAAATTTTCTTCAAGGGCTGCTGTGATACAAAATGTACATGCCTGTATGCCTTTATTCTGTGCACCCTGTAAAGTTGTGAAAAATATACCATGCTATGGCATCATCCACCACATTGCCTCAAATGTGGTGGATGATGTAAATGCCTCATGCTTTTTCATCTTAACGAAGAATAGTAAAAAAAAAAAAAAAAAAAGATATCTTTCTGCATGAAAAAGATATCTTCTTGATGATAGAAGTGAGTGTAGAGTGGACAGACTGTTTTAAGCTGACAGGAAGACTACAGTGGTGCAAATAATTACTCTTTACATGCATGGTAATGAGAAAAGCAAATCAAAATGCACAGTATGATCAAATGGGCTACAGTGGCAGAATACTACATTGAAATTAACTACTGTCACCCAAAAACACTTATCTGAAACTTTAAAGGCACACATTTACCAAAATGTGGAACTTGCATGACTAGGAGTACAAGTGTTCCTAAAGTAGATGGTGAATATAGATTTTTTTCCGCCTATATGTTGGTTATGACCAGCATATTGTAAAAATCAAAGGATGTAGAAGTTGTCTGAAATGCGGGGGTGCATGGACTTGGACCTGGGGCTCCACCTGGAGGATGAGCTGACCCTAACCACGTTTTTGCTGCGGAACAAGTTGGTGCCATGGGAGGTGCAGACTTCATGATTCATGGCTTTTCATTAAACGCTTCATCACTGCCATAATATCTCCCTCTCACTTTTTAATTTATGTCATATCCCACCCAAACACATCCATCTATTCAAACGTGTCACTTGAAGGTTATCACCTGCCAAGTCATAGTCAGAAATTATTAGTGTGCTCCCACAGAAACCCTTATGGTGAAGTGGACATAGCAAACACTCATCTGTCATGGACTAGTGAGCGGAAGGAACAGAATGTGGTTGTGGTGGGAGAACTTACAAGCCACACTCCTTGCCACTGATTTCTGGACATAAAATGGGTAAAATATAAAGGATGTGCCTTGTAGGGATTCAGATTTTTCTGAAGAAACTATATATATATATATATATATATATATATATATATATATATATATATATATATATATATATATAATATATATATATATATATATATATATATATATATATATAAGAGAGGGAGGGGAAAAGAGGGAAAGTACACAGTGGTATCCCCAGTGTTGATTTAATACTTTCAGAGTTCATTTGAGTCCAACTGGACCCATATATACACTTTGTTGGTGTTAATTTAACACTCTGGGTGTTAATTAAACACTGGGAACTTTGCTATGTGTAGAGAACATTGAGAGAACATTGCGAATACGAATCTGTTTCAAACACAGATTGAAATGATTTATGGTAAGTTGCACTGTTCTTTTTCCCTTCTCAGCTCTCAGCTTAGTGCTGACTGGAAACTCTACTCTCGATTTTTCCTCCGTCTCACATACTTTGTTATACTCTACATTTGTTCATACAAGGGGAAATTTTGAGATTTCTATTTTGGTGTGCCGTGATCGCTCTCTAAGCCAAGTGATCATTCACTTCAATGTGGTCAACAGGGTTTAAGCTCTTATCACAAATTCAAAGGCCAGCATGCCTCACTGTTTATACTGTATGTTATAAATCATGCAGCAGCTTAAGTGGCATGGGAATTGTCAAAGCAGTGGTGGGAGCCATAGCTGAAAGATCAGAAATAATGCTGCACTCAGCCGCCCCCAACCCCCCATGCTGAGTCAAACCTACGTGCAAACTGTGCAAAGACAGCAAAGACTATTCAGAGTGTGGAGAGAATAAGCAGTGAGCATGTGTGTGTGTGTGTATGTGTGTGTGTGTGTGTGTGTGCGTGCGTGCGTGCGTGCGTGCGTGTGTGTGTGTTTCAGTCACAAAAATGAGAGAATTTAATTCACAGCACTAATACTTCCAAGTATAATAAGTTCAGAGAGAATGGACTGAGACTGAATCACAGTTTCTAGCACATTTTCAGTATCATTAGACATCTACCGCCGTCCAGGGTCAAGTTTGAGAGAATTTCAAAGGTCAAAATTGAGAGATCTCTTTTTACCCAATTTGCTGCACACTCCAGTCCTATCCCTGAGCTGAAAAGAAACTGGCAACAAAAATTCTCTGCTCAAACAATCAAATGTTATTGGATTAATAACATTATACAATATCAAACAGTAACAGTCTGACTAATTCATTCATACAATGATTGGAAGATTAAATGGAATAAATGTAATATAAATCGATAATTCAGAACCTTAGAAAGTAGATACAGTGTATTATTTATGTGAATTTCAGAATTTCTACAGTATTTCTATATTAATGACTATTTACACAAGCTGGCATATCCTCTACATGGGAGTCTGAGTAAAAACTGACAATGTTAGTTTAACATCATCTAGTTTCGTCTGAGTAGGTGCTTTAATGGGGAGGAGAGAACTCTGACCTTTTGTAAAAGGAGTGGTTCAAACATATCACAAATTTACAGTACTTACATAGAAATAGTGCAGAATACTGAACGTTGTGTATTCAAGATATTAAACACATCTTTTCTTTCTTTAAAATCTTTTACAATTCTTACATGCTATGATTATGTCCACCCTTATGTGAAGAAAAATCAAGATTTTCTATTTCTATTTTAGAATTTGTGACCGCAATGTATATGGATAATGTTTTACCTTAAAAAATAAAACATTTACTAAACCTGTAGAGAGCTACACAATGTTTGTGATCTACAAATTACAAATAAAATGTTAAACCCTGCATGCACTTCTACTGTATGCATTCATGGTGACTTGAGTTCAGTACATGCTTCAAAATATGTAAGAGTTTAGACCAAGAGGCTGGCATTAAAGCTATTTGTAGAAATTAAGTGTATATATGAACAGTTTGAGGGCAAAACATGATACATGAAAACGCTACATAACCTTCTTATAGGAACCTAGGACTTCCACCTTATGGGCAAACCATGACACAGAGCAGCCGCATTATGTTCTGTGAAGTGTTCAGTAAAGCAGAACTACTGGCTGGGCAATGTTAAATGAGGCAATGAGAATGCTGAAGCCAAGAAAAAAGAACTTACACTCTGCCGCTATTGAAGTCTCCCCAGGTTTTAGGATCTACAGGTAAGCCCAGTTCAACGTCTGTGATATGTTCTATGAAATAAAATATTATGTGATTTGAAACTTGTGCAAACACCATATTATATCCTTAACCAACCTATGCAAGATACTATATACTGTAGTAACATTCTGTTTCTCTTCAGAATTGATACTTTCTTCCTTTTTTCTTGCTGCTTCTTTCACTAGCACTGGTTTTGCAGCATTTGGGAGCCCTGATGCAGGTCACTGTTATAAGGTAGCGTTTCATCATAATTTGCGAAATATTTTACCATTTTTGCCATTTACCACCCTTTTTGCCTCATATATAAAGTAGCAAAGACTATTCAGACGGAGTGTGGAGAGAATAAGCAGTGGGCAAGTGTGTGTGTGTGTGTGTGTGTGTGTGTGTGTGTGTGTGTGTGTGTGTGTGTGTGTGTGTGTGTGTGTGTGTGTGTGTGTGTCAAAAATGAGAATTTAATTCACAGTGCTAATACTTCCAAGCATAATAAGTTCAGAGGGAATGGACTAATGAGACCGAATCACAGTTTCTACCACATTTTCGGTATCATTAGGCATCTATTGCCGTCCAGAGTCAAGTTTGGGAGAATTTCAAAAGGTCAAATTTGAGAGATCTCTTTTTACCCAATTTGCTGCACACAATATATAGTTACTAACAAATAGTTACTGATACTGTTACTATATATATATATACACACACACACACACACAACACCACACACACACACACACACACACACACACACACACACACACACACACACACACACACACACACAATATATAAAGTGTCTCATTTAGCTGTCAAAATGTGTATATAGAATCTATATAAATCCTGCAGCCTCTTGGATAGTGAATTACAGTTCATTGTTGTTGCTCAGTATTTTCTTTTTTTCTGGTACATCAGATAAGCGAAGACATTGTGGCCAGATGTGACTTGATTATCCAGTGGATAAGTGCAGCAACAGCAGCAGTACTGTAGGTGGTTGGAGGATGTGCATGTCATTGGGAGCAGACCTGACTTCAGACCTGTTATTGTGCAGCTCTGTGCTGGTCCTTGGGATGAGGTATTTGTTTAGACAGGCTGAGTGAGCTCAGGCCACACAGAGGAAGGCTTTCGGCCACATGGATGTCTATGGGAGTAAAGGGCACATGTGCACTAATTACCATACAGAACGCCTTCATTACAAATCGTGGGTGTGCTGCAGTACTCAATTTTCCAGTACAGACAAAGAGCTGTTTTTCGCTCCACTCACAAAGTGCATTCATGAAAATTCATGTATCACTTCATAATATTAAGACAAATAGTGAGTTGTACTAAGAGTTGCCCATGTGTGCCTTTCTGCATTTATAGAGATGCCCATATTTTCATTTCAGATTTTTTTATGTACTGTATATGCCCTTTCCCCCAGTCTTTCTCTCTACGGAAACATTATTAGAAAACTCTTATTAATTGTTTATTAATAACATGTTTATCAAATGTTTATTAATTGTTTTTATGAAACGTATATGAAATGTATGCTTGTAGTTTCAAGAGTAGGAAAGGTAAAACCCACTGACATGCCTCAGTAATTCACTGAAATCATTATGGATTTAAAAATTACTTTACTTTCTTACTAAACTAGCATATTGTAAGTATTATTGATGATAATGTAGTGTATACTATGTAATCCAACAACACATACAATACAATAGGATACAGCATGTGCACCATAGGCAACACCTGGTACTTGTATCCTTTACCCAACACACAGAAATGCTGTGCAATCAGAGGATTTAATGATTTACGCCTATACTAAACCTATCCTATAACAAAACCACCAGCAGCCATATTTACCAGCTTGTAACAGACATTGTGGGTTGGTGGCATCCTTTCCTTTCTCCAAATATAAACATGTGCAGATGCTGACTGAAGATTAAAAAACAACTCATCAGCCCATAATACTTTTTTTCCATTGCTCAGAGGAAAAGACTTTGTTCACATAGTTAGAATTTAATTCTATACAAACAAATAGTTATGTGAAGTGCTACAAGTTGTAAAATATGTTCTCAAAGACATTAAACGAATTCTGCTTGCTTTTCCTCTAAAGAAATGCAGCATGAGCCATGCATAGTATACAGCCCTGAACTAATCAGATAGCACTGAAACACACATACAACGTCATTCTGTAAACAATTACAGTAAGTTAAAACAAATGTATATTTAACACATTGCACTATAAAAGTTAGAATCCATCCTGTGTAATATTTATAATAAATCCTTCATTAATCCTCATGCAATGATGCTCAGTTGTTAAACTTTCTGTAGAGGAAAGCTTATGATAATGTGTCCATGCGATAGTATATGGCAGTGTAGTTGAAGAAAAATAACTGGTGTCTTATCTGTGGCTGTATTAAACATTATGCACCAACCCTGGCAGTTCATGAGGACCGCATGGCTAAGAAGAAATATATTTTAATAAACACTTAATATAATGCCACAACCATGATGCAAATATAGTTCACTACCTGTGCACTTTGTCTCATGCACTCAACACCTTCACATAAAGCAGAAACAGTGTTGTCCTCTGGCAGTCAGATCCCAGGGTGCTGATGGGCTCTTTATCTTCTTAAAGTGCTGCTGACAGCTCTTAGACTTTACATGACAGCAAAGGCAATTAAGGCCCCTTGTGTACATATGTGAAGAGGATCAGCCATTGTGGCTGGATATCAAATCAAATCAAATCATTTTGGTTTTAACGTCATTGTCTGTTAACTATGTTCGTAAAGTATGGATGCTTATTATAAAATGTAACAAAAATATAATATCCTCCAATAACCTTATAATCATCAAGTCATAGATGGATGTACGTTGTTTTATTTGTGTTTTTTTTTTGTGCGTTCCAGTTTCCCACAACGTGGCATACACCTGTTGAGTTGGAGCCATGATGACATTTCCTGGAACCATGCAGCAGGAAATGACTGGAATGAATTCCAGCACAGTGACCAAATTTCCACATCCTGGGAGCACTGGGGCCATATGCATCATGAGCTCAGGGGTGATGCCCCTGCTTTTCTGTATCTGGAGACAGTGTGTCCGGACTGGGCGAGGCAGAAGGGTCAGCAACTCCACACCACAGTGTTATCTGGGATAAAGAATGAGCCTCCGTCCTGGAATGCTCAGGAATGTCTTGTATGTAAGGGAAGACGGAGTTCTTCTTATTAATAAATAAATACTACAGTATTTAAGCAATTTAAATATTGTTATTGTTCTTTTGGCTGCTGTGATTAGAGGCCGCTGCAATGGTATATAGCACTGTATTAGCAGGCAAATAAATACAATGTGATTTGTAAATAATCTGTCACAATGCTTGGTCCAAAAAATGTGCTGTGATCAGTCAATAGGGCTGGTCTCACTTGCACAGATTAGAGATCACTTTCATTTAAATTATAAATGTATTCTACTGGGTAATTTTTTGACACCCTGCAGTATGCATTACGCAACCAAAGAAAAAGGTTTTCTGCATGTTAAAATACACGTAACAGGCTATTTAATACATGATTATTAAAGTACTTTCTACTTTAGCATGACTAGACTCAGACCTGGGGTACTTCATATAATTAGGACAATTATTTCAAGACCTCAGAGGGCTGCTGTGGCCTCTGGCTCTTCAGGCACCATAAATCAAACGTCTGATCTGATATGAATTCCTGGCATCACAATGCCTGAAAAATGTTCCCCTCTGTATAAGGTGGTAAACTGTTTCTGCTATAAATCTTCTGGTCTGTGTCTCTATCACCTTGTGTACAATCTCCTTCACTGCCAAACTGACAATATCCACAAAGACAAAGACACTGTATGCAGATGCGGAGGAGTGTGAAACAGAAGAAGCTCACTGAGCTTAAACAAGAAGAGAAAATATAGGAAAGTGAAAAACAATGGAAAAATAATTATACTTGTTGATGTATCTGCCTTCACTTGCTATAAAATTAAGAGAAAATCAGAAATCGTGGTGTGAATTCAAAATAGTCTGTGATGTTTAAACAAGATAAGGGAAATCTCAATCCATCAAAGGGCACCTTGCAGAGCTATAATGTTATCTCTTTGCTGTCCAGTCGCCAAAATATTTTTAGACACAGATGTCAGCTCGAACATTCTTTTCAAAGAGCCGTCTCATTCATGAGCCACATGTCACTCCTTTTGAACTCATCGATAGTAAGAAATGAGCTACAGTACTACCATTTTTTAATGATATGGTAATTTTTTACTCTAATGATAACTAAAATTGTTGAATTATAATAGCAATAAATATTGTAGATTTTTACAAGAACCAAAGCAGTTTTCATGTCAACAGTATTTGGTGTAGTTTATTACAGACCTGAACTATTACAGAACAATACAATATGGATAATAAGTTAATAATAATAATAATAATAATAATAATAATAATAATATAATAATAATAATAATAATAAATGAATTCATTAATGTATTTATTTATTACATACATTTTTAACCTCATTAATTTTTTGTCCTCATGTGTCCTCACGTGTCTGCTACACTGTCTATATATCCTTGTATGATTCTCATACGAGGACAGTTATGTTGTTTGCAAACATTGATAATGTCATAGTTACTGAGTAAAAGCAAATAAAAAGAAAAGTAATGAGAAGTCTTATGTAAGATTTATCCAGTATGCTTGGTAAATACGGATATATCTGTTACATGTTATCATACTGTACCTTTTTATCATACTGTACCTTACTCCATCTTATACTGTAGGTGCATAGAATTACACATTATTCAACAGTGGTCTATCTTCATTCATAGTTAGTTTGAAACACCATTTTCAGTGAACTCCTTTTAAATTATACCTCATAAATTAATTTTAGAGCCATAGTTAATTCTGTCAACCCAAAAATAGAAATCAAATTTGCATTTATAAGCATTGTATACTCCTCATTCCACATTCATTCAAGTGTAAAGTGTTAGTAAAAGCAAATTGGAAATCTTCCTGAAGAGAATAAAATAATATATACAGTACAGACCAAAAGTTTGGACACACATTCTAATTCAAAGAGTTTTCTTTATTGTGTTCTTTATTGTGTTCTTTAGCCCAAACAAGTATCTTCTGCTTGTTGCCTGTCCTTAGCAGTGGTTTCCTAGCAGATATTCTACCATGAAGGCCTGATTCACACAGTCTCCTCTTAACAGTTGTTCTAGAGATGTGTCTGCTGCTAGAACTCTGTGTGGCATTGACCTGCTCTCTGATCTGAGCTGCTGTTAACCTGCGATTTCTGAGGCTGGTGACTCGGATGAACTTATCCTCCGCAGCAGAGGTGACTCTTGGTCTTCCTTTCCTGGGGCGGTCCGCATGTGAGCCAGTTTCTTTGTAGCGCTTGATGGTTTTGGTGACTGCACTTGGGGACACTTTCAAAGTTTTCCCAATTTTTTGGATTGACCTGTCTTCATTTCTTGAAGTAATGATGGCCACTCTTTTTTTTCTTCACTTAGCTGCTTTTTTCTTGCCATAATACAAATTCAACCTCTTTGAATGAGAAGGTGTGTCCAAACTTTTGGTCTGTACTGTATATACTCTTATCTTGCCCATATTGATATTGAGGGTTTATCTCTTTGCTTTTATACATGCTAAAACAAAGTCACAAAAAATGATTAATGCCAGCTTAGGATTTTTTTGTACATACAGTAAATTCACCTGCATTGAATTATGAAAGATTTCTTCAATAGTTATACTATGTACAGTATATGCTCTTCAAAAAAAGTGTTACCAAATATTCTTAAAAGCTATGAGGGGCTTTTAATTGTGAAAAATGACAAAGCATAATTGTTAGAGTAAAAACTATTTTGAATTATCTTTATAATTCCTGCTACAATAATTCACTTACTAATGCTCGGATACCATCAAGGTAGAAAGTTTTCTCAGTAGACTGCCTGCTTCACGTCTAAAATGCTGACCTCCTAGGAATTCCTTTAATATCCCAAATATGTGGGTCATTAAAGGAATAAATTATTAATAAAAGATTGTGTGTACAGTTGCCACATACAGATGCATCTCTTCTGTAACTTGGTGAAAAGTTCTCTGTCAGTTTTAAAGGATCAGGAATTCCACTCACAGAATGTCCACAAGAATGACTGTGTGGGCTCACAGCCACCTCAGTCGGGATCTTTTTGGAGTTATGAGTCTTATCACCATACTGTGTTTGAAGTCTTTTGTAAATGTCACTTGTTCTTTTATGTCTTCACTCATGAGATGTTTCATGATGTCATGAAGTCCCAGTTTGACCCTCTTATAAAATGGAATATTAAGAATATGCATTGTCATCAAAAACTATGCTGCACTGACAATCTTCCCAATATTTCCAGTTCCAGGTGCTCGACACACATTAAAAAAATTTAATTTTAATATAAAGGTAGCATTATTTATTACTATTATTATTTTGTTGTAATTAATTTAAATATGTTGATACATATTTTTTTAGTGGCTGAAAATAGAAATGCCTTACTGAACTAGGTTAAGTAACTTTATCAGTGCTTAATTAATTTTTATTTATTTAAAGTTGTTGAGAGCGGCTATGGAAATAGTTTTAGGCATCTCCAAAGATGGTCTTGCAAACCCTTGTAGCCTCAGGATGGATAGACAAGCACTAGCAAGTACAGGTGAGCGTTGACGTCCATTGTGGATTCTTTTGAGTGATCAAAGGAGTACTTTGAGAAACTCCATAACCCAGTGGAGCTGTCCTCCCTTAGTGCCAGAAATGTCTGGTGTTTTGGAGTCCATCACTGTGGCAGAGATTATGATGGCAGTTAGGAACATTCTGCAGGTTAGGAATGGTTGGGGGGAGATTTGGCTTGAGATGATGATGTCACTGGGTTGTGTCTTCATGCAAGTTTGCATGGAGATATTGAGACAGTGTCTTTGGATTGGAAAAAATTAAACATTGTATTCCATTTATGGGGGAATAAAACATCTCAAGCTCTCCGGAATGTTTTTTACCAGCCTTCTTAAAAAGAGACTGATATCTGTATCTGATATTAGGATTCAGGAGTAATGACTCAGATTCTCCCCAGGCCATAAAACACTGGACCAACTATTTACTTTTGTCCAGCTTTTTTAGGGATTATGGAGGTATGTTAACTCAGTCTATATGTGTTTTGTGGATTTAAAATCTATAATTTTGTGCCATAACATTTGTCTTTTGGTTGTCTTTTATATCATGTAATCCAGCTTGTGTATGAATGCAGTGAGCATTTCATATTCTTGGTAGGGCTGAAATCCTTGAAGGTGTGTGACTTGTCCTCCAATAAAAACCTTCAAGTCAGTGTACAAGTCCAAGGCCATAATTCTCTCCAGGAGAAAAGACAAGATGATCCCTTCAAATGAGGGGAAAGACTGTCCACTATGAAGACATTTAGGTATTTTAGGATGTAATGTAATTCATGTAATATAACTGATATATGCCCCTATCCTCAGTTATTCTGCAGACAATGACTAATAAAATAAAGTATTTCAATAAGGTAAGTACAGTTAGTAGACATGAAGGGGACTTGGCTTCATGTCTTTAACAATTCAGAAGAGCTTCAAAATAGAACAACATCTCCTCTGAATTGAGAGGTTCCAGAAATAGAAAATAGAAATGCCTTACTGAACTAGGTTAAGTAACTTTACAAGTGCTTAATTTTTTTTAAATATAAAGTACCAACTGGGCCTTAAAGCAACATAATGCATTACTACATACAATGTATAACAACATGAATACCATTATATGTATTATTTAATTATTAATTCTTTTTTTTTACATCTTAGTCTTGTAAATTTCACTTTCACTAATCGTCTATACCGCTTTATCCTGTATTCAGGGTCACGAGGGGCCTGGAGCCAATCCCAGGAGGCTTAGGGCACGAGGCAGGATACACCCTGTACAAGGTGCCAATCCATCGCAGGGTACACACATACACACACTCACACTACGGCCAATTTGGGAATGCCAATCAGCCTAATCTGCATGTCTTTGGACTGTGGGAGAAAACCGGAGTACACAGGGAGAACATCCATGCACACAGAGACGAGAATCGAGCCTGGCCAGGAATCGAACCCGACCCTGAAAGTGCAAGGCAACAGTGCTAACTGTTACACCACCGTGCCACCTTGTAAATTTCAATCTTTCAGATTTATAGTTTCCTCTGGTCTTCTGGCAGGCCAGGGTCATTTATAAATATAAACATATGACAGGACGATGATTTTTATTTATTTATTTTATATGGCACATTATGTATAATCTGTCACAAAGTGATTTTATTATTATTGTATTATTTAACGTTATTACCATTAAAAAAAAGAAAAGATGCTGAGGTGCTGGTTTTGGCATTATCCAACACAATTTTAATATGGAAATCAATGTGATAGTGATCGGCTCATTCTGCATGGATAGTGTGACTCCACAGTCATTCCTTTATATCTACCAAATTTGAAATGATTTAATTTATTAAAACAATACATCTAGCTTTCAGATCAAATCCTAAAATAAAAAAAAAAAACATTTAAAAATTCACAATTAAATTGACCAAAGCAAAAAAAAAAAATGATGTATTACATACGAACCCTTGAAACTAGCTTTTTGCTATAAACACATTAAAAATCCCAGACAAAACCTTCTTTTGCATGTGTGTCCATAGGTGTGCGTGTGTGTGTGTGTCCATAGGTGTGTGTGTGTGTGTGTGTGTGTGTGTGTGTGTGTGTGTGTGTGTGTGTGTGTGTGTGTGTGTGTGTGTGTGTGTATGTGTGTGTGTGCGTGTGTGTGTGTGGGCTGGCGGGGCTGAGCAATATGTGGAGTGTATAGCTCACTTGTGCTTGCTGGGTCCTGGATGGAATGGATGTGCAAAAGATTGAAAAGATTTAAAAGTGCAGCTGAGTTCATCTTTTCACAGAGATCCCTAACAGACATGTTTATGCAGAAGGACGTGTAAACAAATCTACTGCTTCCTGTGAAAACTGACTACACCTCACAGAATGTGTGTGTTCACTTATGCAGTCATCGTCCATGCAAGCGCATAGAACAGTTGCACCAATATTCAATTCTGCGTGTCTCCATTTCATCAAAATTAAAAAAAATGTCTCGTCAGCCAAATCAAATATAAAAACATAAACACAAAAACAGGAACTCTGAGAGACACAGTTCACGGAGCCTGGGTGACTTCTGGTTCATGATTTAGCATGGTCTGCTTTGACCCACACAGTGAGAATAAACCTTGCTGCACTGGGATTAAATGACCTTTTGGTTTAGAATATTTTACAATGTGTGTGGTCTTTGGGCAGGTTGTAGTGGACACATTCAGAAACATTATATATGTTTCTCATGCTTAAACTTTAGCTGATAGAAAGATGATCGAAAGATGATGTGCTGGAGAAAAACTTGCAAACAAAAGGTCTGACAAGAAAATGTTTGTCTCATAGCAAACATAAACGTAAGCCTAACATGTCATCAGAATAGTCTTTTTTTGTCTGCAAACCACATCATTTCATAATGCTGTCATAGTTAATAAAGTTGCTCTATGTTCCAACATGGAAACAGCGGAAAAGAAGATTTTTCCGAAAAATGTTCTGGGCCGAGATTTGCTTGCACTTCTATTGGTTCCACACTGTGTAAGTAATGTCCTCTAGCAGGTTGGTTCAGTATTGGCAGGCTAGTTTAATACTCTTGGCCTGTCTTCCTTTCACACACAGTTGTCCATCACCACTGAATAGCCCTTGGTTAATACAGGATTTAGGAGCTGTATGCAGTTCCCATAACATTATATGTAACTTTTTGTGTATGTTTAAGTCCAAATGAGTCACATGTGTGTGTGGCATTTCATCATGCCATAAAGACTAATCCAATTGATCAGAATATGCTTTTAAACATGGATCTATGGTTTAAATATAAAATTACATATATCAACCATTTCAAATAAATGATTGAAGGCCATTTCAGAGAGTATACACTATGAAATACTGGCTAATAGAGAAAATATGTAGAAATGCATAGAGTGCCAAGATGTTTTTCCAAGTTACCTTTGGAGTCCACAAAAACATTCCTGAGGCTACTGTTATAAAACAGTCTTATATCTATGCAAGAGCATGAACGAATAGGCTACGAGTTTATTGTACACTGGATTTTTGGCAAACGTTTTTGCATGCAGGGAGAAAAGCACTGAAATGGAGGCTGTAAAAACAGACGTCGATATACACACAGAAGTAAGTATACATACAACATTTTAATGCCTCTCATCCACTGTGTTTCTGTTGCTTGGACAGGACTCAGGGTTCAGAGGTGATGTTTGTTGACTCAGGAAGAGGACCACTGAGAGGAGAAGACAGATTCCCACAAACCAACCCACCTCTAAAGAGCCAAAGTCTGTCAACTCAGTTAAGAGGCTCCAAGGAGCGAGGCAAGCACTAATAATCGACTTATTCACTAGAAAGCTGGCTTTATTGGTTTCCTGTCAAGACCACAGCCTTTGAGTGGAATTTATCTCTCCCTGAAGCAAGCAGCAGATAAGCTCAGACTTTACATAGCTGCATGTGTTTACAACGCACGGTCATGTCAAAGCAGTTTTGTGCCTCATTGACATTTAGAGTCTGCAATCATGTCCTGGGTCTTGCAACTTTACTGTATTGAAGTTAATAAATCTGATGTATTGATCAGAATATGTCCATTTTTGAGCCAAATGAATGGGCTGTAGATTTCTTACCTTGACATGATGACCTCCAGCCATTAGTAAGACAACACATTTAAATATTAACCTTTACATACGCATCCTGGGTAATATTAAGGTTAACCCATAAGATCTCTTTCTAGGTGGTATCTTATGTTTTACACCAACTATTGTAAAAATAGCTTAAACCGTCTATATAGAATTACCCAGTCATTCTTTTTTATGTTATCGATTGTCATTGTCGCAAAGCATCATTTTGCAGATATAAAAGAAAAATGATGAAAATGTGTATGAAATGTGAAAAAGGTGTATGACAGTACCTGTCTAATAGCAGGGATGGTTTCGAAGTCATACTTAGTGTTAGGAGGCTGGATGTTGTATAACATTTGATGTCTTTAAGTTCATATGGCGTCGAGTTCATTATTGGAGGCTCAGATAGTCTTTAGGAAATTCCAGTCTGGAACTATTGAGTGACTGCAGTCACAAGTTCTGTCTGCATCAGCCGAGGCCAGGACTATCTTCATGGTAGAGTGGAATTGTCTCCAGTCGCCACATCAATCCGAAGCAGACCACGCAGGGCATCCATAAAACAACATCTTCAACCAGAAGCAGGACACCAGGACGAATGCAAGCAGGAACTCCCACAGGACCAACTATGACTGCATACAGTAACTAAAAGGGAGAGCCAGAAGGAAACACAGACATGAGGGCTCCCTGGGATGTAAAGCGACCAATCACATCACCATCAACAAATCTGAGTGAACGATGAGAGTGTGGAAGACAGCATCTAAACAAACCAGTCACTATAATACTCTACAACCATGAGCACCTCCAGTTCTGCTCCTTTACCTACCATAAGGTAATCTATTCTCAAAAATGCTTGGCTAAATAAATAAGTTTTGACTTAAACACTGAGACTGTGTCTGAGTGTTGAACATTAAATTGAATGTTCTGGCTATTCCATAACTTTCGGGTTTCATAAGAAAAAGCTCTGCAACTGCTGTAGTTATCATACATGCTATAAATCAATTGACAGAGCATCACCTAAAAACAGATAGTCACCTAGTAAAAAATAGATAGGATTTGAGTGCAGGCTTACATCATGTGGGATAAGTGCTTCTCCATAAATAGATTGTAAGATGTTATTTGAGTGTGGTTGGAGAGTCTTTGTTACAGACGATTTCTGGGAGAGAATTTCAGTGATGAGGAGCAATGTGGCTAAGAGCTCTAGAGCCCATGGTGGTCAAGCGGGCAGGGGGTGTAAACAGGAACCTTAGTGAGGATAAGCAAAAAGTGCGAGAGGGGGGTGCAAAAATTCTGATAGATAAGGACGAGCAAGATTAAGGAATGCTTTAAAAGTAATGAGAAAAATTAGAAACTCTTTACGGAGTCAGAGTCAGAGGAGACAGTGGAGTTGTTGAAGAGTGGGCATGATGTGATGCATAATGGGTATTTGAGTTATGATACTGGCAACAGAGTTCTGGATAAGTTTAAGTTTATTGTAGAGTTTTTTGTGGTAAACCAGTTAAACATGAATTACAACAATCAATGCAGGAGGTGACCAATGCACGTATGAAAGGGGCAGTTTGTGGGTTGATGAATGGGAGGTGATGAGAAATGTTATGGAGCTAAATGTAACATGATCTGCAGACAATGTTAATATGGGACTCTAATCACATTTGATTTTTTTTTCCAAGAAAGAGAGTGTAAAAATTTCTCAGCTGGGAGCTACTGGACTTTTACCATTTGCTAATCAGAGGTGGGTCGAGTAGCCAGAAATTGCACTCAAGTAAGAGTAGTTGTACTTCAAAATGATATTGCTCAAGTAAAAGTAAAAAGTAGTCATCCAAAATATTACTCAAATAAGAGTAAAAAAGTATTTGGTGAAAAGACTACTCAAGTACTGAGTAACTGTTTCATCATAACGTCTGATTTTTTGTTGTTGTTGTTGTTGTTATAAATTATGTAAGCAGCCAAACAAAATGATAAAATAATGTACAAATTCTGACATTTCCAAATAATAAAATTAATTAAATAAATAAAAGTAAATTAAATAAATGAAAAAAAAAACTATCATTACAAAATATCAAATTAAGGAACAAGAAACACAAATTTCCTATACAAATGTTTTACAACATAAAGCTTTTGAAACAAATACCTACTGTAGTATGTTTGTTTGAACAGTGTGAACCATTTCCAGTATAAGATATACTGTATATTCAGTTGCCCTCCAAATGACTCAGTAAATACTGCAATAGCCAAAAATTACCATAAACTGTGTCCAGTAGAACAAATTTAAGAAACATGCTTGTATATGAGGCCAGGGGTGTTCTTCCTCTTCTGTTGTAGCACTGGAGACAGATGACTCTGCCATTTTTATGCTTTCATTCACTGGCTACCACGGCTGAAGATTTATTTTCCTATTATGCAGCCAGTATGTGTTTGGTCATGTGTCATGTGATATTGCAGCTGATTGGTCAACGGAGTCATGTGATTATTGTTGCTTTGTCTGATTGGTGAAACAGTTATGTGCTAGATATCTACTCTAACGTGTAGAATAAATGGTTAGAAAAGTAACGAGTCGAGTGTAAGAGTAGCATCTCTATTCAAGGAAAAGTAAAAAGTATGGTGCAGTAAAACTACTCATAGAAGTATTTATTTTCAAAAAGTGACCTAAGTAAATGTAACAGTAAATGTAACTCGGTACTCCCCAGCTCTGTTGCTAATCTACTAATTTATTTGACAGTCCATATTGATGTAACGGTATACATGTGTAAACAGCACCCATTAGGTAGCATCAATCAGAAACATCAGCATCTAGCTAGATTTTTAGGTAACTAGCTCCCATTTTCTACCTTATAATGTTTCGCCCAATGGAGGGAGAATTTTAATACTGTACCGTACATTGTCCTCATGAAATTATAAGATTCTGTCTGATTTTTTTATTCACATTTTCTTATTCTGTGAACGACATAATACAGTCATGTTCAAAAGTTAGTACCCCCTCTTTTAATTCTACTCTTTTTGTGTAAAAACATAATGAAGATTATCTGATTGTAGTGGGTTTCAGTAATAGGCAAAAAAAAAAAAAAAAACTCAGATAAATAACAACATATAACTTTTTCATTGTGCCATTAAATCATAACTGTTCAACACACTGACATTTGGATGGTTGAGCTCTGGATATGTCAAATGGACTGAGATTTTTGTTTAGCTGTGCATCTGAATGGTGATGCCATGGCAGTTATACCCTATTTTCAACATATGTGTTGAAAGTCAAAAGTGCAAAAGAATACCCTCTTCAATTATCATCCATATAGCTTATTTACTTTTCACATTTATCCCTGCAGCTCATAATCAGATTGCTTGTTGCTTTAGGTTTCACTCAAAAGATTGTGTTACAATCAAAGTCTATCTAACAGCAATAAATCTTGGAAACATTATCATGAAACCTGAGTTGTTTAATATGTTTTGCATTATACCCTAAAAATACAATGTTATGACAAGTTAGATATGAAAATGGTGTCTGCCAGTGACATGGCATGATATGGATGTGATAGTAAGCATAAACAATTATCATCGTCAAGTTGTTTCATTTCAATACGTTGCACAGTTGTGAGGCTATAGTGTTTGGAGTTATTATTACACCTGGTAATAAAAAAATAACAGGAACCAACTGGGGCAGGCATCATTCATACCTGAAGGTGGAGCAGACGACAAGACAGTCAATGACATGGAATGCCAAGGTAAACCCATTTAACCAATACTACCTCAATAGAATGAGTCAAAAAATACTATGGAATAATTTGTTGCCACAAAGGCATTGTTTTATAGTAAATAATCAGAATGAAATATAATAAAGTATAAATGCAGACAGAGTGTCTATTATATGCATATTATAGTACATATTGCAAAGATTTGGAAAGGGGAAAGTAATTATGGAGCGGGTAATCTCCATTTCTTAGGAGTGATGGTCTCTTTTCCTAAGCAGGGAAGAAAAACAAGGGGGAAAAAACTTTTTTGTTGTTTTTGAAATAAAATCAGGTTTGTTTATTTTATTTTAATGCGATGGAGAAAAAGAACAAATGAAAAAGAAAATGTCTAACTTTTGCATTGCCTGATTTTTTGCTGGGGGCTGGCTAGTTTTAGATTCTTTTTGAGGTCTTTAATTTGATTGGAAATTTTTGCAATGATATAACCTCTAACACTGTTGAAAAGTGGGACATCTGAAATCACTCAAAACAAGCTGCTAGACTATATGCTGAGTAACTGTGTGCTGTTGATTGTCCATTATGGTGTAAAAGGTCATTGGTAGATAGTAGCCTGTAGCGTAATTCTAAAGTATGATAACCTCTCAACTTCATTTTGTTTGAGGCTTTTGTCATTAATGTCAGTCATTAATGTCAGGGTCAACGAGGATTTTGAGCATATCCAGAGAACTTTCGGCGCCAGATGTGAATACACCCTGTTTATGATGTCAGTTCATCATATGGCACCTTGCACACACACAAATACACACACACAAACACACACTCACAAACTCATTTACCACTACCAGCATCCAATAATACGATTTGAGGAGATGAGAGTAAACCCACAAACTCAGAGGAAACTCACACTAATAGACAACACATAGAAATCCATACAGCTCATCTCAGGATCAAATCAGGGACCTTGAAGGCTTCATCTCCAACAACCCCATCATCATCATCATCATCATCATCATCGTATTGCCCTCTTCAACAGCTCAGAATTTCAAACCAGAAACCCATCTCATAACCTTACAGAATTGCACTGATCAACACCGATTTTGTGATGAAGAGGAGGAATTTAGCTCTTTAAATATATCTTGGAACAGAGCATGTGAAAGTGTCACCCAACACTTGGCTGATGCAAAAGTTAAATCAACAATGCTTCTCTTGATAATGGATTCTGATGTGTGGAGCAACATTTCACAGACAATGCAGAAAATGATTGTACTGTACAAATCCTACTCATGGTTGTGTTTATAAAGATGCTGAGTATAATTTACGAGTAGTAGATCATTTAAAAAAATCAACTTTGGATTCAAATGTAGTTAAAAGCAGAGGATAAGAATGCTGGTCACTATCTTTAAATGCTTGTTCGATCTTCTAAACTGCTTCACAGCTTAATAATCACTGAAGCAGCTTTCACCTGCGGGGGGCTCTTCTCCACTTACATGGAAAAAAAAGAAATCACTACTTGTCCAACACTGAATGCTTATTATTTCCCTTAGCCTTGTCTTGGGAGATTTTTATTCTCTTTGGTGATTGCAACACTCCAGCTGGGTGTTCTTGTAACTCTTTCTGTAACTACAGAATTATTTCTTAGGATTATTTAGTGTGGATACATCAGTCCAAGTACCAGTGTTATATTGCCTGTGTCTCTGTCCACAGTGATACACACAAACGATGCCTTCATGCAATTAAACAGCTCCCCATTGTGGAGAAATTCAGTCTAATAATCATTAGTGAGTGAATGGGTGGATGAGTGAGTGAAATGGTAAGTAACCAAGTGCATGAATATGTCAGACTCTGATACACTGGGTGTTCTTATACCTTTCTATCATGGCAGTACTGACTTTTTTCAGTAATTTACTTTTCTGTGGGATTGAACCAAACAGGCTAGCCTTTGGGCCCCACAGGCATAAATGAGAAATGGTGCAATGTGACTGTTACCAGTTTACAGATATATATTTGATAATCAATGATGTTAAATTGACTTTACGGCTGTAAACACACCATCAATGTTTATTTTTTTCCACTTAACATGAGCCAGTCTGTTATCCCTCTCCCCAGTCCGTTTCATTTGTACACACCCTGCTAGGCGACACACATGCATACACACATTCTAACTGACACAGATGTGCACAAACACAAAGACACTGTCTCAAAAGTCTGAATATTTAAATAAATAAATAAGTAAATTTCATTAACCATAATGCAAATCTTCACAATCAAACTCATGCTAACTATACAGTACATGGGATACACATTTACTGCATAACATTTACACATGCTAAAGTCTGAATTTACTGAAAAAGCAGATAATTACAGTTTGTAAAAGCTACACATAAGGTTCGGAGAGTGGACTGGAGATTCAGAGGAATATTGTTTAAGTTTAGTTAATCTAAACTCTGCAGTTGGGATTTCAGGATGTCTTGTGCATGCTGAGTGCTGTAAAGGTTTATGATCACCTTGGACACTGATCAAAATAACTACAGGGAAGTCCAAAACATCCGTTATATGACCCAGAGCTTTTCTTTGGACTAATTGCTTCCCCAACAGAGATGTAGAGTAGTCATATCTCATTGTCCACTGCCATGGCAACAAGTCTCACTTAGGTCAACAACAGGGACGATAACTCTCTGAACAGTAGAGCCGAGGGATCATGCACATGTCTACCTAGGGATGCTGGGATAGCCATTATCTGATCTCTACACAATTGCCGTGCATGTCCATTTCACCTTCAGTGGATATAACTATTGTAGAATTGATTAACATCAAACATAAGGAAATTAAGAATGGTTAAGGTTGTGAAAAGCTCATTTAGTGTTCTAAAAAGAAGGGAGCTTGAAGAAACTTGGTATAACCTGACAGAGCGACCTCAACAACCATGTAAAAGAGTGTCTTATGCAAGAACACAGCAGTGGAATTAGGCACTCTTGAGTAATGGCAACTTTTCTGGCTTAAGGAGAAGAGATCATTATATTCTGTCTGTGAAATGGCACAAACAATTATTTCAGTCTTTAACTTACAAATTCTGCACATTTTAATTCATGCAAAAATTCTTATATTCAAAAAATAACTAGATTAGGCATGAGGTTTATTGGTAATTTTTTTTTTTACAAAAAGCATTACAAGGCATTTTATGTATATGTGTAATAATATTCCTAATTATGCTTACCTAATCTGCAAGTATTTTGTTGGCACAAACAAGAAAATAAAAAGTTCCATGGTTTTTACAATACCCTCTTTTAGCTCTTTTAGAATAAATTGTAAGTGATTTCTGGAAATGAACACATCATTTAGTAAATTATTTATTCACACACACGCACACACACACACACAGGATTATTATTTTTTTGATCAGTACATTCATTTCAGACCTTCCAAACCTGATGAGTTCTGTGTTCTTGTATGTGTTCTTGTGTTCTTGTGTTCTTGTATGTGTTCTCTTCAGTTTGAGCTAAGCTGTTTGTTTAAATCATACTTTATACTGTAGAAATTAGAAAAATAAGAATGTTTTAATTACATATTTTTTTCAGCTCCCAGGACAGATATTTGACATTTGAAACAACTGGTTTTAGCACTCAATGCAACATGGTAAAAAGATAATGAAAAGGCGAAGGCAGAAATGTGTGTGTGTGTGTGTGTGTGTGTGTGTGTGTGTGTGTGTGTGTGTGTGTGTGTGTGTGTGTGTGTGTGTGTGTGTGTGTGTGTGTGTGTGTCCTAAGTGTGAAACCTTTTTCACTGTTTATTTTGGCCGGGTAGCTTAGTAGGATTGAAGGTTTAGCTGGATGAGATTCTCAGTTGGACATGAAATTCATGAGCTAGTCTGTCATCACTCTCCCCAGCCCAGGCCATTCTTACATACCCCACCGAGCCACACACACATACTCACTTCCTAACTGGCACACAAATGCAAGTACACAAAGATACTTTGTGCTTGCAATATGGATAGCACAATACCATTTTATCACTGAACATATGGTAAATAATCAGCAGCGATAATCATATGCCCTATTAAAGTGTTCTACAAAATGCTTAGATGTGACGCTGTGGCCCAGCATACATTACGTCATTCTGACTGCAGAGCTGTTTGCTTAAAGCCTCAACATCCAGGTAGAATATAAATGTCATGTTGCATGGATGAGGAAGCTTGTTTGCCCAGAAGCTCAGCACCTCAACTCAACACACTGCAGCCCAAATGCATACCATGTGAACTAATGCTATGTTCTTTTTCTTTTTCCACATAAAACTTAATCCAAATTCATGCATACCAGGTTTTTGGTGGTGAAGTTATATTATGTTTCTTCTCCTTCACCAAATCCTCTTTAATAGGCCTTCATAATTCCCTGTGCCTAAATAGACCATTTAGTGATCTATTCTTTTCACAGGTACCTGTACACCAACACAAGAAAATCTGCACCGAGGAGAACAAAAATTATTTCTTCAAAAGATCTTGTTACTTTCCTTTCAGGCCGTGGATTAAACCAAATATTTATGTCAAACCACATTAAATATTACAAATTAGGCAAAATATACTGCCTGGCCAAAGAAAAAAGTCACCATTTCGATTTAAATAAGCAAATACTTGCATAAAAAGCTTAAATTGCTTTTGATTGGATAATCACTGCAGCGAGTAATATGTTTTAGCTGGCAATGGTTCTTATAACTGTACCGGATGCGGTAAATAACTTCTCCTAAATCGTCGTAATCATCCATGTCAGATGATCTTGTGGTCATGGGGAAAAAAAATACTGATTCAAATGGGTTAAATTATTGGCTTGCATCAAGCAAAAAATAACTAAAGATATTTCTGAAATTATTGGACTTGGGTTAAGAACAGTCCATTACAATATTAAAACCAGGATAGCGGATAGTGCTGAAGCATTAATTTCATAGAAAATGTTTAATCCGAAAAAAAAAAATAATAATAATAATAATGGATGCCCCAGATCAGAGATCACTTAAACTCTTGGTGAAGTTTCATTGTAAATAAACAACAGTAGAAATCACAGCTATGTTTAATAGTGAAGGTAAAAGCATTTCCACACACACAATGTGACTAGAATACACAAAATTAACACTGAACAGCTGTGTGGCCATAAGAAAACCACTTGTAAGTGAGACTGATCAGAAAAAAAGGGACATAAAGACTATGGAGCATTGGAAAAAAATATTCAGAGGTACCCTTTTCCAGAGCAGTGGGTGCATCAGGATAAGAAGGGAAGCACCCATTATGTATAGTGCCCACTGTACAAGTCTCTGGAATAGTTGTGGAGGTGGATCTGGGTCTGCTTCAGGATTGTATTGAATGACCAGGTTATTTAATCAATGTTTTTTCCCCTCCCATGATGGCACATATTCCAGGATTCAAAATGCAAAAGAGTGGTTCTTAGAGTATGAGAAATCATATTAATACATGAATTGGCCACCAGAGACCCCTGACATTAACCCAATTAAGAGTATTGATATACTGTGCATAACTGTATGTCAATATGACACCCAAAAGTCAACTGTGTGCTAACTTCATTTTCTAGGGGTGTTAAATAAAGAATGATAATGAGCCTAGAAAGGGACCTTGATGAATATCATAATGCACTCTTTGGATGGCAGGCAGAATGAGGACACATAAGTGTGTGTGAGATGCCATGCAGTGGTCTAGTGTCCTATACAGAATGTATTCCCGTCATTAGAATTGGCTCTGGATCTCGTGCAAGCCTACTAGAACAAACAAGCCACAAAAAGAAAAGAAAAAAAAAACTTTTGGTTGAACTAGAATCTTCTGAAAAATACATTAGATAATCCATGCATCTATTATATGGCTTATTTTTAAAACAAATTTCAGCTCATGGCATGCAACATGCATCAATCAGTAACAACTGAACCACATAAATGTACAATTCTTTTTATTATGTTAGTGAAACTATGATCATAAAAATTAGAAAAAAATGTAGATATTGTTCCTTTCTTTAACTTTGTTGAACACCATTAATCACAGGTTACATACGGCTCCACAGACTCACGTTAAACTAGAAATCAGAGTAAGATTTACTGCAGAACCATTATACAAAAAAAAAGGGGGGGGGGGGGGCAAAAGGAAAAATATCTAAAACATGCTAAAAAATGAGTACCAAAGGAGCACCTCAGTGTATCAAGAATAAAAGATAGGCAGTACCGTTATTGACTTTTACATCAGGACTGTTTGTACTGTTTTAATTATCCCCCTGACTTTATCCTAACCTATTCTATTTGTTTTCACTTAAATTCTACTGCTTGCTATATCAAATTAAATGTGGAAAAAGATCTTAGGTGATTAATCTTGCTTTCCCTTTTACCATTTTACCAGGGTGGTGTAGACTTTTTATATTTATTGTAGTGCAGGAAACTGTGCAGGAGTGTGCAAGTTTATGAAAGATTGCTTAGTGTTTAGTGTAGGAAAGAGAATGTGTGTGTGTGTGTGTGTGTGTGTGTGTGTGTGTGTGTGTGTGTGTGTGTGTGTGTGTGTGTGTGTGTGTGTGTGTGTGTGTGCGTGTGCGTGCGTGTGTGGTGTGCGTGCATGCGTGTGTGTGTGATAGCTCACTGCTAATTCAATGCATTTTGAAAGCACACCACTGTTACCCTTGAAAAACAGTAAGATGTACATACTGTTCTAATGAGTCTATTCGCACCAAAAATGGAAGCACCAATTGTACTTTAAGGGCGTGAAGCTCATTTAGTAATTATACAGCAGGGAAGAGATAGCCCTTACTGCTGCATCTGCTGTGTAGTAGCAATACAATAGTCTGCTCAGCTGGGACACATAGTGCTTACTATACAAGGAACAGACAGAGAGAAAGGAAGGAATATGGCTTAGTTGTCAATCATCCTTTTAACAGAGAAAAAAAAGCTTGTCAGGTTCATCTTTGTCTACAGAAACTATGCATCTTAAATTAAGTTCATTATCATGCACAAGTAAGCAATTTTGATGGCTTCACCAAACAAACTATGCAGCATCCTGTTAAAGTATTCAGGGACCTCATTCTTCATCTCCCAAACAGAGCCGGGGATCCAGACAGCAATTCCTGGACATTCCACCAGACACTCAACCCCTCCCAATCCACTAATGTAATTACACTTCGAGCCAAAGGAAGATGATGTTGGGACTGAGTTAAAATGTTCTTACTAACATACAGGCTATTGTGGCAGTAACAAGGCAGAATGATTAATAGAGTCATAGTGCAGATTTACTAATATACTTTACAAATGTTAACGTCAAGAATCAGTCCAAAACCCCAACAGCCAGAAAAATTCAAGTAAACAAATACAAATGGAGTTATAATCCAAACCACAGGGAAAAATACAGTCAAAAGCAATGAAACATGTCTAGTACAGTGCTGTTGTCAGATCAAAGGGGCAAAATGGTTGCAAGTGCAGAATTTTTTTTTTTTTTGGCAAAAAAAAAAAAAAAGACAAGCATTATAAGGACTCAGAACTGGGACATGATCTCAGAAGATGAACATGAAGTAGGAGCATGCGGTGAGCACATATGGATAATAGTTAACATGCAGTGCTCAATGTGAGGGTCTAGCCCACCACACACACACACACACACACACACACACACACACACACACACACACACACACACACACACACACACACAAACTAATCCACCCTACTGAAGGCTCAGCTGAAGCTCATCAGAAGCAGCTTTAACTGGTGGTCCTGGACAAAACAGAGTCCTGGTCACCACAAGAACAAAAGGGGAGGAATGACATCCGTTAGCAGAGTTGGAGGATAGAGTGACGGACAGGCTGAATCAGGGAGATGGGCCGACCTCCATGATGAGTTGGGTTACGGGGCAAAGATGTTCATAAGGTTCCCAATCCACAAGAGGATGTGTGAGGCTTATTGGCCTCCAACTTGAGCTGTGTCTGGGAGGCAACCCCATCAGCCTCTCTATTAAGCCGGGTATAGGAGGCCACCCTGTGGGCCTCTGGCATTAATTTGAATGGAGATGCTGCCCTGCCTATCCTTGGGCCTGAATTCCAAAAGAGGTCAACTTATTTGCACTTAGTTTGTGAGATCACTCCAGGCACCTCGGGCTTGAGCAACCCTGAATGCCACTGTTGGTATTCGACCACATAGCATACATAGCTATAGCTCCTTTATGCAAAATATTTGGGAAGGACGCCCGCTGCAAGTATTGAGGGGACCAATTGAGTCCCTGCACCTCTAGCAGCTACTGTACTCCTGGACCTGTATAATCAATCATTGTGTATTGCATTCTGTCAGATCAAAGTGGTAAAGCAAGTGCAAGTGTAAATCTTCTTTATTATGCAGTGCAAATAAACAAAACAAAGTAGCAGGCCCCAGAAAATGAACAGGAACTAGGGAGTATGCATAGAGCACACATAGATAGAACACAAAGACATGCTGCAAAGCAGAACTTTAATACACAGACTGATCTTCGGCAAATTCAAACCAGGCACAGTGATCATGGCACAATACGGAGACAAATAATTACAGGAAATGGGAGGTGACAAGTCATGAATGCTGTAGGGCTGTGAGCTGCTAGGTATGCTGAGACCCATGGCAGTCAGTGCTTGGCAAACATGTAGTTAAGTCTGTTCCTTAAATGTGTTTCATATACTTAATCAATGAATTACTGTGAATACAGTAGAAGGCATGATGTGGCATTGTATAGTTTAGATTTAGCTGTCCCTGCTAATTTTTTTTTATTTGACGTACATACAATCATGTGTATCATCAAAGTCTTCTTCAACCAAACTATATTTTTTCTGCAAACAAAGAAATCTGAGGGTTGATGAAAAATTCCAGCCTTATAGCATTATTTATATAGGATGTTTTTTTCTTCAGGCAGACAGGAATGTCAACTGGTGTGACTGAGTGAGCTTTGTGCTGCGGTGGGGTGCTTGTTTTCTTTAAATGTATGCATGTACATGTGATTTTATTATGAGTATATACGGTACAAATACATCACTTCTGCATGTTCATTTTTAAATGTAGGATTTGATCACGCTTGTAGAGATATTTGTAAATTTGTGTTTTTTTCATATTATTTCCTTCCATGTTACTTCTATTTTTTTTCTTTTTGCAAGAATTTAAAAAGGATGGGTGCAACCTGTAGTGCACTTTTCCACTTGTCTACATGTGCAAGTTTTTAAATCAATATTATTTTCAGTACAGTATTTGCATTATAATAATTTATGAAACTACCAATAATGTCATAGCAATTTAAGTTTCCCCTCAAAGGCATAACATGGACTAATTAATATACAGTACAATGGTTTGATATTGCTTTTTTTGTTTTGTTTTTATTGTATGCTGTTTTATTTGAGGTCTTACAGTCAACTGATATAATATGAAGATTGTGCTACCTTGTTTTTGTGCTTATGGGTAAATCAACATATGCATTATGTTATGAGGAAAGTGTAAAATCTATAGGTTTGATGGTAACTTTTGTAATCCACATGGCACATTTGTGCAATTTAACCTAGAACAAAATGTTACAATTGTACCAGCTCACCCATACCATGACAAGTAAAATGATGGCATGATGATTAAAGCAGTGTTTGATGATTTTCATAGTGCTTATGACACTTATACTGAGCTGCATTTCAGGGAAATTGCTGATCATTGAGATAATGCCTCTTTAAATCTTCACAAGTGGAATATCTATGATTCGTATCAACTATTATAATAGACAATGAGCCCCTTTGTACAAAATCATTTGTCTCTCCACTAGAAATCTATTGTGCACGGATAAATTCATTTGCAGGTACAGTTTAATTACTGGTAGTAAACATTTTTCCTTACTTAATAGTTTTCAACATCTAAAGAACAGTTGATATACTGGTTAATATAATGGCCTGTTATTCTTACTATAGCATGTACCAGTATGCAGTAAAGAAGAAAAGCCTTATTCGTCATTTCTAGGTGTAGGTGCCAGGAATACATGAGCATCTTTTATTGAAGACCTGATCTATTTACCTGACCAATCTCATGAAGTACTGGATCTGCTTTGTAGATGATCCACAGGTTTTATTCACTCACTCACTCGCCTATACCGCTTTATCCTGTATTCAGAGTTGCGGGAGACCTGAAGCCTATCTCAGGGGACTTAGGCCACGAGGTGGGGTACTCTCTGGACAGGGTGCCAATCCATCGCAGGGCACACATACATGCACAGAATCACACACTCATTCACACACTACGGGCAAATTGGGAACGCCAATTAACCTAATCTGCATGTCTTTGGACTGTAGTAGGAAACTAGAGTACCCGGAGGAAACCCACCAAGCACGGGGAGAACATGCAAACTCCACACACACAGAGACAGGAATCAACCTGGCCGGGAATCAAACCCGGGCCCTGGAGGTGCAAGGCGACAGTGCTAAACACTACACCACCGTGCCGCCCACAGGTTTTATGGACTGTTATAAAGTTTTATAATTTTTGTCTGCCTCAGTTGGGAACTGTTCTAGATGATTGTTTTAAACCTGGATTAGTAATTTAAAGTCCAGGATTTTTGTCATAAATCTTAACTCGGTTATCTGATAATTGTATTGACTAGTGGAGTGAAGCTGGTTAGGAAGTTTGTTGGGAAACCCTTTACCAACTCCAACAGAGACTACTGTTATCCATACTGCAGATTTTTGACTGGGTTTAAACTAAAAACAGTATATTAATGACAACAGAAGTTACGGTAAAGCGAGCACAAGGTGTTTCCTTATGACAGATGGCTTCAAGTAGAACACTTTTAGGAGGTTAAAAACCTTCAACCTTGCTAGTGACTACTGAAGAGTGTCCAGTGAGTGACTATGGAGCCAGTTATGATTCAGTATATGGCTGGTGAGTGGTGAAATCATCACATATTGATGTAAAAGCTAGACACAGTTGAAGTCTTTGAAGAGTACTAGAAAATGTTTCTGCTTTGTTCTAGTTTTAAAATCATACTGTAGTTCTATGATTTATAGATATGAGAAGCCTACCCATTTGGATCCCAGATAATGAATTGCATAAATTTCCTTATATTCATTTTATTTCCTTGGTTTGTTGTTTTATAGTCTGGTTTCTGCTCTGGGATCATTAGGAGCATATCTAACATATTGCACAATATACAATATGCCAAAAGGTTTGCATTACAAATTTGGCAGTTATAGAATTTTTTTTTTAAGAAAAAGAAGAAGAAAGTAAAAGAAAAAAGGAAGAAAGAAGGAAAATGGCAGTCAAACACAAGGACTAAGTGGGCCGTAAAAGAATGGCCAGTCAGCCTTGCACTCCACCTTTTCCAGCCTCGCCAATGCATTCTGCAGTTTCTATTACTGGGTATATGAGGGTGCAAAATCGTCTCATCACTTATGTCATTCTAGAGACGGCTCTGACTGCAATATTAAACAGATCACAGTCTTGCTGAGTCCGGTGATGAGCTCGCGCTGCATTGAGGCAAACAGCATTGCTTTGCACCTCCATCTATTGCTTCAGGGGGTCAAACTCACTGAGGCAGTGCAGCTGTTTAATAATTAGCATAGAGACTGCATATGATGCCATGTTTCTGCTAATAAAAGTGCTTCATTAGTTCTTCAGTTGCCTACTGTGAGTCATTTGTAGTTATTTAAATGGCTCATCAGAAAAGAAAAATAAATAAAATGTAAAAGATGAGATCTAGGGAGTAGCTGTAGTAATTGATTATTTCATAAATATACAGAGTTTGGGAGTGACAGTCAGAAGATCTGGTACAAACTAATGTACGTAAAACCCTCTAAAATAGTTGCAGTCACCTGTATGTCACGGAACCCGAGAGAAGATTTCAGATATACCTTTGGGATGTATCATTTCCAGGAGTGAGACGCTTCAACATGAACAGACCTAACATTAAGGATGTTGTTTAGCACTGCTTGTTGTTGCCATAGCAGGAATATAGAAAGAAAGAAGAAAATATTGAGAGGAATATAAATGTAAAGACAAATCTACTCTGTTGGAAATTTAGAACCCTGTGCAATTAATTTCATTTTTAATCTAATTTATAACGTTCAAATATACCTTCTGAACCTGTTTCATTTTACATTATGCATTATAGCTTATTTACCAATGACTGTCTGCAACCAATTTGCCAAGTATCTATGCAGAATTTGTCAGTCAACAATATATTATTCTTTTTTAAAGGACATACAAAGCACTCTGGTTCCATCTACAGGACATCAACATTCACACACATTCTTTTCCTGTAATGTCTTTATTTATTTTTTTCTTTCAGTGGATCTGGAGGCTATTCTCATAGCAGTGGGTGTGAGGCAGATATACAACCTGAATGGTTGATATACACACACACGCACACAGACACACACACACCTAGAGGTAATTTATCTTAGCAAAGCAAATTCCCCTTCTGGCATGTTTTTATGAGGTGAGAGAAAACACAAAGCAGACAGCAACCCGAGCTCAGGTGCAAACATAAGACCCTGCAGCTCTGAGGCAGCAATGCTACCACTTGAGCAACACTGCCACCTGTACATCAACACAAAAATGGAAATAATTTAGGATTTACTCGGTTGATGGCCATCTAGGCACTGGACTATGCAGTTATTCTCATTGTATATTTAAATTGAAAACACCAATTGATTTTTCTCATTACAACACCAGTATTAGTCTAATTCTCTAACTCTTCAGTGGTATATGGCCATGATTCATACCGTTCATCTATGGTAAATGCTTGTACTTACATTTGATGTAAATTGTTCAAAATGTAAATGATTGGAGAATTTGAAACTACATTTACTGACAGAGGGAAAAGTCCACTAGATGGCAGAAAACACACATTTTTTCCATCAGCACAACAATTTAAACACAGTTTAAATACAAAAATTAAAATCCTTTTAATCTGTTACAAGATACTATGTTACAGGAGAAGGATGTTCAAGTCCTTCCCTGATTATGTACAATCATATCACTAAAAATTATGCTAAATAGAAACATGAATGTTAAGCCAATTTATATACGCTATTATATAATAAACTTACAGTATATATACCAAAACCTCAATTGAAACCTTGATACATTGTGTGTTCTGATACCTTTCTGTGTGAACCAGCATTAATCTTATCAGCAATTTGAGATACAGTAGCTCTTCTATTGGATTGGACTGCATGGGCCAGCCTTCACTCCCTACACGCATCACTGAGCCTTGGCCACCCACGAACCTGTCGCTGGTTCACTGGTTTTCCCTACTTGGACCAATTTTGGGTAGGTCCTGTCCACTACAGCCTATGGACATACCAGAAGGGCTACAGTTTTGGAGTTGCTCTGACCCAGCACATCTGTCACATTTTGGCTCTTGTCAGAGTAGCTACAGTTACAATATCTTGTTACAATGGCACCTGGAAGTGGGTAGGATATGTTAAGCAGCAAGTGAACATTTTGCCCCTGAAGTTGATGAATTGGAAGCAGAATAAATGGGCAAGAATAACGTGGGAATATTTGAGTGACTTCGACAAGGGCCATATTGTGAGGGCTAGAGTGGATCAGAGCAACTCCAAAACTGCAGCTCTCGTGACATGTTCTTTGACTGCAATTGGCAGAACTTATTAAAAGTGGTCCAGGGAAGGAAAAGTGGTCAAGTGAACCATCGGCCAAGTCTCTCTGATGCAAATGAGGAAGAGTAGACCACAGAGTCCGATCTGATAGAGGTACTGTTGCTCATATTGTTGAAAAAGTTCAGTCTAGTTCCCACAGAATACACAACGCACATATATGATGGTGGGTCAAAAATTATCCGCACTCTGGTTATTAAAGCTTCTGCTGGCTGCACTGTCTCATCAGCTCTTTCTGTTCAAAGCTACTGTTTCGCCAGTCACTGCTGGCCAGATGTGAGCGTGTTACATCAGTTCATTTGAAACTGCAGTGCGAGCAAAAATGGATATCGCACTTGTTATTTGGGTGTACCTGGCGCTGAAATAACTCACAAAAGAGCATAAACAAAAGTGTAAAGAAGGTTTCTTTCAGTTTCTTAAAGAGAATCATTACCGGTGACGAGACATGATTTAATCAATACAATGCACGTCTGCATACTTTTGCCGTTCCACTGTCGACAGGTGTAAAAGCATCCTCCATAAGGTCCTGATCTTGCTCCATCAGACTTTCACCTGTTTGGTCGCCTGAGAGCAGCCCTACAAGGACAAAGATTCACTTTCAATGAAGAAGTGAAGAGAGAGGAGCATTTGTGGCTCGCAGCTCAGCCTAAAACATTTTTAAATAAAGGAATATGAAAGCTTGTTGACAAATGGACAAAGTGTGTGGAAAAGACAAGGAGATTTTGTCGAAAAAATTATGCATAAAGTGGCTTTTTTTGGGTTTTGGGTGCAGATCATTTTGAGCAAGCTGGTCATGAATAAAAAGCTCATGAATGAAGACTGATGAGACATTAAGGCAAGAAGCTTTGTAATACATGCTTAAATCTTGGCTTGTATAAGCCATTCATAATAGAATACTTCATACATCCCTTGGCTCAGCACTGTGTCCTGTTCCAGCTTTTTAGAGACAGCTGATGTAACTGATATTAGAAATAGTTGCTATCGTTCGTGCACATTAAGTTCCAGGCCAGTTCCAATCCACAAATGGTAAGGAAAAAAGAAAGATTATAACAGGACTCATTTTATTTAGTTAACCCACTTCAAGATCAAGGCTAGTAACAATGAATGCACTGAATCCATTTATAAAGTTACATCATACACACAATCGAGTTTACACAAAGCTTCTTGCTCCTTATACAGTTTCCTTTATACGGTTGTCTGTGTATTTATGAAATACTTGACAGGCTAATAGGAGTGAATTCTTGCAGACAAGTGTTGAAATGGTAAGTAACAAAGAAACACACCAACATGACACTATCTTCAAAATGATATGATAAAACCGCAGTGTATGCACTTAAGTTATCCGTGTACCCCTGAAGCAGTGCTGAGCCTGGCTTGCAAACAGTTCCACGCAGCAGCACTTCAAGCTTCATAGCTTCCACCAGCCTTCATTACATTATGAATGGCTGTTTTGCAGAATGTTACCGAGAGCTATAAACTCTAACAGCTGCCACAGCATCATGCTGTGAATGAGCCTACAGATCAAATTGTGCACGCTGTGAAGATGTATCTAAAACATTTCAGCAACATGTAATTTCAGTAAGAGTTTCTGTTGTTTTTGCTAAATGCTTAGCATCCCACTGGTAGAAGCCAGCCTGCTCAAATGATCGAATGATGGCTTTCACTCAGATAAAGGGGGGAAAAAATAGGAATCTTTCATATAGAGACACAGTATAGCGTTATTATAAGGAAGTAATTCTTACCTGAAATTACACAGATTATACTGATATGTTTTATATAAGTATTAGATGCAGGCTTGTGTTTTTTTTATGTATGGATTATGACTCATTGCTTACTGGGTTGCCTTAGAAGCAATCCAACTTGTTTAAATGATCACAGACCAGGTTCTAACAAGTATACACAAGGTAGAACATACAAGTACGTGGACACCTGACCATCCCATAAATATGTGCTTTCTGAACATCTGTGTAGACCTTTGATAAATCTTATTTCATCCACCTGGGCACTGTGTGAACATCTGTGAACCTCTTAGATGCAGTGAGAGGAAGTTTTGATACTACACTTTAATACTAAATGTTTAACAACAGTTTGGGGTAGGCCAATACAGTAGTATATTGGTGAAATGCAGTATAGATGTGTGCACATACTTTTGGCATACAGTACATGTCATGTATTACATCAACCGTTGAAACAACAGTGATGTAATACTAAGTCTTAATCTCTTTTAGAATAGATTTTAGAAGATAGAGAACCTGCTACTTGAATGGATTAGCACCATCATGCGCTATGCATTGTCTGTCACCATGTGTTCCAAATCATCCATTAAAGTCTATTACTGCAAGCTCAATGTACCCAAAATCTACCAGATGTGGCAAAGCAGCCTTGAATATTTCTGCATCTAAAGTGCAATAATTTACCAATCATGATCAGACATTGAATTACAGTACTTCCTTTTAAACAGCCGCAAATTATGGATTTGAATGCATGCAGTTTATATGTTATGATGTTTTTTCATTTCCAACTATACTGCATTTCTAGATTTCTTTTCTTATTTTAAATTCAATTATACGATTCTGCATTACCATTAATGGTTCAGTTTTTATTTAGGCTTATTCTTTTATTCTAAATTATTTCCAGCAATAATCAGTAATAGCATTCATTTAGCTAGTCTTAATTTCTTTTTTATAGCTCACGATGGAGCTGTAAAGCCAAGCAGCTATGCAAAGTGGTCCAGAAGTAGCAAGCAGGCTGTAGTTAAAACGGGTTGATCTTGCTCTTTGATTTTTAAAAGCAACTATTCAAGATTTTGGACAGTCAAAACTGGTGCACATTTTGGTTCCTTTATGCCTTTTTACTTCCAAAGCTTCTTTCCATCTGGGTAGTGAAATCTCTTCATCTGCAGGAACAGCACAGACTGTAATATTGTGGTCCAAATCATCATATTCTGCAACCCATATTATTTATAGTACATAGATGCCCAAATAAAATAATTATGTGAGTAAACTGTGGGTTAATGAATCCAGGAGTACCTGGCAGACTGTGACAGGTCACAATTATTGCAGAGAGAGCTGGAATGACAGCAGTATGAAAATATATAATTAATTATAATTAATTATAATTAATAATAATAATAATAATAATAATAATAATAATAATAATAATAATAATAATAATATGAGAGCTATATCTTAACATGCTGTATAAAATAATTTTTGTAATTGTTAATTAAGGGTGAAATAAAAACTGGAACAATATCCTGGAACACAAAAATCATCTGGGAACACACTTGACAGGGAGTGCTGTGACTCTGTGGCTCAGCCCTGGAGCTAGAGACTTTATTAAGCTCAGTCACTACCTGGCTCTTTTAGAGGGCAAAAAGGAGGGGATGACAACAGCTTTCTCTCTCACTATCCCTCTCTCTCCATCTCTCTCCCTCCTCCTCCACATAGGCCTTCACCTGGTGTTTTTGACTTTTAGGTCAGCAGGAGGTGAAATACAGGCAGCTCACAATGAAGTCCTGTTTGACCTCAGCACAGCAGGTCAGAGTTTGGCAGCACTTGCTCACCGTTGCTGGCATTGGATTTCAGCAACTGCCCAGACAGTGTGCCCTCCACCATCAGTGCGCTCCTGTGGCACAATGCTGATGGGAGCAACCAACAGCCTCAGAGCTATGTTTCTGACCGCAGCACACACAGATAAACAAAATATATAAAGATCTTAACCGGGTATACTGATATAAATATAGCCTACTGTATATAATTATGCATTTATACATACTGTAAAGTAGGCATTGTGTTTTTACAGACACACACTGTTTTTTTCCCATACAACTTTTCTTTTTATTACGTTACCACAGATTTTATTACAGCTCTATTTCACTAGAATTAGCATAATCTCCTTATTTTAGCATGCATAATGCAGCCTTCAGCAGTCCTCCCAAAGCTTTCGCACAATGCTCTGCTGCTGACGCGCCTTCCAAAACTTGAATCTTTAACACTTCGCTTCCTAATCAAACACACCCGCATCCTCTCTAAGGAATTCTATCAGACATTAGTACAGTACCATGGCAAATGCAAACCTTATTGTTTGCAAGCTTCATTGTGCAAACCACGTGGACAGATTATTGTGCATATTCATTTACACTTCAGATTTCACATAACTCTGCACAGCAGGGACGAACACATTTTCCCATTTTAGCATCATGGTGACATATCCAGAGCTTATTACACCCTGCATGACTTCTGTAACAAGATAAACTAAGTTGGCTTATGTGTATTCTGAACCAGAAATGCAGTCCAAAACACAATTCCACTGCCAGTAACTTTAAGAACGAGAAGTTTTCAGAAACAAGTTACAGGCTTGATTAAAAGTGGGCTGAAATACAAAAGCATACTCAAGCTGACAGGGAAAGGATGGCTCAGACCCACAGAAGAAATTTCCCAATGAGACTAGCAGCTGTTGTTATTTGTATAGACCGGGAAGTGATTAGCAACACACGGAAATAATCAGTAACCATGACATTGAGGGAAAATTATTGTGACCAAAACTTCTGGTGCGCAGAAAGTAATCCTGTGCACTGGTGTGTCACCTTTTGCTTATTTGAATGAAAAATGTGTACTATTCAGTTCAATATATGGCACAGCTGAAGAGCAAATGCCTCTGCCAAGAAACATGTTACACATGAGCACAGAGTCGAATGAATTTGGCATCCGCCCGTTAAATTAGCATTCTGGTGAACTGGCTTGCTCTGTCCTCATTGCATTCTTATTGTGTTGAGCTTGAAGGATCTGGATTCTGTACAAAAGCAGCTGCCATATCTGCTGAAAGCATGTCATGGGCTGTTATTATTGTTATTCAATTCAATGCTTTATACATGAAGGAAAACGTACTAATTTCACGGGCAAATTCTTTATGACTAAGCAGACTATGCTGTTGCATTTCACAAATAACTGGCGATGCAGTAAAGATGGAGAAGGAGATTTAGGAAATGTGTTTCCTTAGAATGCTTATAATATGGGCTTAAGAAATATATACAGTTTTCGTTTAATGCCTATATGTTCATCACGCAAGGAAATTTACTCTAAGAAGTAAATTGGGGTAAATTAGCTATACTGTATGATATATCATGCATATTCTTATTGTTTCGTTTCTAATGAATTTCTTCCATGATAGAGCAATGATCAATTTCTCAGCTATTTAAAAAAAAAATCACATTGTAAAAGGAATTTACTTGTTTTTTTTTTTTACTATATCTTGTTAGTGGGTGAAAGAAATAATGTGAGGTCTGTAAGAGCATGGTGAAGTCACCACGGTTCAACAAACACCCACACAATAGAATTCACTCCTACAGAGTTAACAGAGTTTAACTATGATGACAGCATAGTGTATGAGTGTATGTGTTTATGTGAGTGAGTATGAAGCAGAGACAAGTACCATGCTATACTATTAAGAAAAAAAATAATGGCTTTCAGTACATCAAACCCTCTTCTAGACATTTAACACACACTCTTGAAAAAAAATGGTCCTTTTGATGGTTAATTGTTCGAGCTTGTTTATGTAGGCTTTTATGAAAGAGAAACGCTTTGTTGTAATCTTTTGTTCCTTTGGAGTGCAAGATTTAATCTTTTATTCAGAGAGTGACTAAGGGCATTATTCAGCAGATAAACCATGCTGCTCTACTGTTAAGTGTTTCTGTTGCATTGCTGATAATACACTCCTAGAAATAAAGGTACGGAACGCTACTCAAACTGACTGTGACTATTCCAAAATGGCCCTTCATCACATTCTTTAAAATATATTTACTCACAATTTACACACACACACACACACACACACACACACACACACACACACACACACACACACACACACACACACACACACACACACACACACACACAATTTTTCCCTTTGAGCTTTTCCCTCTTTTTCAGGGTCACCACATCAGTTGTTAGGATAGTTATTGGAGCATTTTTTTTTCACCCACCTCTCCAGGCTTGGGACTGGCACTGTGGATGTCCAAAAGGCCAAACAATAGTAACCTGTTGGCGGCGAGGCTTAAAACCCTCAATCCAGAACCACAAGAGCTTGAGCCACCATTGCATTCCCCAACTTGGAACATTTGCTGTATGTGTATTATATTTTTATACAATTAAATATATTACTGCAGTGTTCTTCAGTACAGACACTGGAAGTCATAAATGTAGTCTTACATCTGTCATAGATAGCCTGAAAACCATGACAGTTTTGCAGTTGTTGCTATCACTCTATATCACACAATAATTTCAAAATAAACTTCAAACTGTAATGAATTCAGAAAGGACTTTGAGGGTCATGTACACAAGTTGCTCATAATCTCATAACCGCCTGGATACACAAATGCACTTTTGTAACTATATATTATACTGTCATGAAGAGGAAGAGTATTTACAATCTCATCCTTTTGAGCATTTTGAGTCATTAGCTGTGCAAGCAAATAGGTTCTAGGGTGTAAAAGGCAACCATCAATCTTCAGAAGCTGTATCATTGTCTGGTTGGTAAAATGCTCTGTATCGGATTGCAAGACCTGCAGTGGATATTGTGGACAGCTACAGTAACAAGATCATCAAGGGTTTTCTTGCCTTTATAGACATTTACACAACATGCTGTACCTGCAAATACACCAGAATTATGGTGGATCACAAGCATGCCTCACAAAAACGTTTTACCCTCCCGCAGCAATGTGGTAAAAAGGTACTGTGGCATTCAGCCCTAGAGTCAGTCGGCTAGACAGTTGATTCCCTCAAGCCATCAAACTTCTCAGTAGTCAGGGCCTGACTGAACACCATTCCACTTTCTTTGGAATTTTTTGCACAGTTCTGTCAACACTGTAAACAAAATACTGTATTACTGAAGCAAGTCATCCACAAGCTTTATATTGTTGAAATGACAATAAAAAACTACTGGTGCATCTTTTGTTCCTTTATTAGGTATCTTTAGCCTGAGATGCATGTGGTGAACCGTTAATTGGCATTCAGAATAAAGATTTATGGGTACAAGGTCATTTTTTGTTTTACTCAGTTTAATGTAAAGGTGTAATACGTGGGGAAGGTAAAAAAAAAAATGAAGTGATGATGCCAAGAAAGAATACACACAGCTTCAGTGCATTGATTTCTGAGAGAGTACAGTAGATAGAAAGATGAATGCGTGGGGGTGTTGATGGAGGCAGCGAATCCCACCGCGCGCACGGTGTCTCCCCTTTTACGCACGCGCACAGCTCTCGCTTAACGAACGTGGCCGCTCGCTCGCTCGCGCTCAGCCGATGACATCGGCTGCGCGTCACCGAAGGCTGTTGCTCGCCCGAAGTGGACCAAGAGGATCCGATGAAGGTGAGACGCAGTCTTTCTGCGCGTTCACCGTGTAACGTGTGCGGCACCTTCCCTCGACTCGTGGCGGCTTGACGGCGAGGCACAGGAGCGAGCGAGACCATGAGGTAGAGCTGCAACCGCACTCAAAGTTTGCCGCGCGGATGAGTAGAGCCGCGAATCTCGAGCGCTTTACACAGCAAACCACAGCGTAGAGGAAGGTGAGTGGAGGCGCGTGCACCTGTTTCTCTCCGCACTGAGTTTTCTCTCGAAGCGGGGGAAGAAAAAAAAACTTATCAAATTTTCTGTGCGATGCTGTATATATATATATATATATATATATATATATATAGTAATTATGGAAATATATAAATATATAAACGGCGATGTAAACATTCAACACTGTTTCTTTAACACGACACAAAAGACTGAGCTGTTACTGAACGAGTTGAATGAAAAAACAAAACAAAAAAATGACAGTTTTCTAAACAGTCAGTAACCTCCTCTTTCCTGTGTAATTAACTTCATTCATTCTGAAGACTGAATTCTTTTGTTCTTATGTTTTGTTTTTGTTTATCCGTTGTTGCTCTTGCTCTTAATCCCAAAGCCAAAATCGACTCCTTCAGGTTTGACTTATTTTGAGTAAAAAAAAAAAAAAAGCCTATTAATCCTTACCTTTCTTTATCCCTGGGGTGGTACTGTTACCTTTGGCACCTTTAATATGAATTTTAGTTGGAAATATGGTTATAATGTGACTTGAAGCACTTTGAGTTTAAGTACACCTGAATTTGTTTTTAAAATGTACACTGAAGGTATGTTTCTAACTAAAGAGGTATAGAGAGGTATTAGGATAACACTGCAAAGAAAGGTAAAGTTTAATACATTCTTTTGCCCCCTAAGAACATAATGTAGATCTATAGTAAGATTGCAGAATGGGCTTTATTTGTGAAACCAAGTTTCGCAATTTACCTGGTAAAATTAGTAATTTGTTTGAAACACTAGAGAATCTTCTTGTGCAGTAAACTCTGAATTAATGAACACACTGTACCAAGGTCACTTGTTCATAACAACGTAGAGACAAAATAATATTTCTTGTAATAATAATACTACTAGGCTGCACTTTGGCTTAGTAGTTAGCACTGTGGCCTCGCACCTCCAGGGTCAAGGGTTTGATTCCCGCCTCAGGTTCCTGTAATGCTCTCCGCGTGCTTTGTGGGTTCCCTCCTGGTTCTATTTTCTCCCACTGGCCAAGGACATGCAGATTATGTTAATCGGCGTTCTCAAAATGGCCCATAGTGTGTGTGTGTGTGTGTGTGTGTGTGTGTGTGTGTGTGTGTGTGTGTGTGTCCGCGCCCTGTGTTGGATTGGCAACCAGGGTGTATCTCGCCTCGTGCCCTGAGTCTCCTGGGATAGGCTCAAGCCCCGTGACCCTGTGCACAGGATAAAGTGGTATAGAAGATGAATGAATGAATGAATGATAAGAATAATAAACAAATTAAAATTTGAAGATTGTAAGTGACTGTTATCAGGAGTGTTTGTTTTTGTTAATTAGTGTCATGTTGAGTTTTCATTTGTTTCATTTATATTGGAATGATTAGGACTACCAGATAGAGTTTGTTAATTTATCTCTGAGGATGTGTTATTGACTATCGTTGCTTACGAATGGATTGAATAGGAAAATTCATGACATTTTTTATTAGTACTTACTGTACATATCAATATCATGTATTATTTTTAATATCCTGCGCTGCTCATTACAGTTTACTCAGAAGAGAGGTCAACATTTGTTCCTACGTCAAGACTTTTTATTTTTACTTACTTATTTATGAAACTGATTAGTAATCTATCTATCTATCTATCTATCTATCTATCTATCTATCTATCTATCTATCCACAAGTCAGCTCTAACATTACGACTACTGACAGGTGAAATGAATAACATTGATTATCTCATTATAGTGGCACCTGGAAGTGGATGGCACATATCAGGCTGCAAGTGAACATTTTGTTCCTGAAATTAATGCATTGAGAGCAGAAAAAAATAGACAAGTGTAAAGGTTTGAGCAACTTTGAAAATGTTTATGGCTAGACAACTTGTGATGGCTAGACAACTGTGTTAGAGGAACTCCAAAAATGCAGCTCTTGTGGCATGGTTCCAGGCTGCAGTGTACAGGACATATCAAATAGTGATCCATGGAAGGAAACCCAGTGAACCAGCGTCAGGGTCATGGGCGGCCAATGCTCACTGATGCACGTGGGAAGCGACGTGCTGGTCTGTGTAGTCTGATCCAATAGAAGAACTACTGTAGCACTTACAGTACTAAAAATCGGTTTCTGATAGAAAGGTGTCATAACACAGTGCATCGCAGTTTGTTGTGCATGGGGCTGTGTAGCACAGACCGGGCAGGTGCCGATGCTGTTTTGTGTCCACCTTTAAACATGATAACAATAGGCACGTGAGCATTAGAACTGGACTTCTGAAAAATGGAAGGTGGCCTGATCTGATGAATCACATTTGTTTTTATATCACAGGGATGCACCAGTATGCACTATGGGAGGAAGGCAGGATGGCAGATGCAGTGTGATGTTCTGGGCAATGCTTTGCTGGGAAAACCTTGGGCCCTGCCATTCATATGGATGTTACTTTCAGACATACCACCTACCTCGACATTGTTGCTATTTTGAGGTGTTGACCTGGCCTCCAATCTCTCCAGATCTCAATCTAAACGAGCATCTGTGGGATGTGTCGGACAAACAAGTCTGATCCATGGATGCCCCACCCTGCAATTTACAGGATTTAAAGGATCTTCTACTGACTGCTTAGCCAGATTGCTACCAGATACCAGCAGGATCCACAAGGGCACCAGGATTTTGGCAGAAGATAATTTGGTTACTGGGGGTTGTGGAATGGTGCCTTCCTGGATCGAACATGTTTGTCTGATGCATCCCATGGGTACTTTGGAGTTTGGAGGCCAAGCTGAGCTTTTTGTATGAATAGGCATGAGTAAACTTTGTGTGCCCATGTTCCTGTCACCAGTTTGTTGATGTTTAGTTGTTGATAAATGTTATTCAGTTCACATGGCAGTGGTGTTAATTTTATGACTCATCTGTGTACAGTTTTATTCTTGTACTTGGGATTTTTTTCTCCCATTTTTCCTTGCAAAAAGCTTCTAGTTCTGTAATATTCTTTGGTCGTCTTGCATGCACAGCTCGTTTACGATCTACCCACAAATGTTCAATGATGTTTAAATCAGGGGCCTGTGATGGCCATTCTAAAACCTTCAGCTTGGGTCTCTTGAGGTATTCCATGGTGGATTTCGAGGTATGTTTAGGATTATTATCCTGTCGTAAGCCATCATCTTTTCAGCTTCAGCTTTTTTACAGATGGTGTGATGTTTGCTTCCAGAATTTGCTGGTATTTAATGGAATCCATTCTTCCCTTCACCCGTGCAATTTTTCCTGTGCCACTGGCTGCAACACAACCCCAAAGCATGATACATCCACCCCAGTGGGAAGGTGCACCACCACTCCTGAGTCTGCTAAATCTGCTTTCAGACTTTTTGCAGTCAAATGGGGGTTTTGATTTGACTTTCTGACCAGCATATGAGCAGTTCTCTCCGAGAGTTTTCTTGGTCTTCCAGATCTCATCTTAACCTCCACAGTTCCCCTCAACTGCCATCTATTCATTACATTTCTCACTGTGGAAACTGCAAGCTGACAACGCTTTGCTATCTTCTTGTAGCCTTCTCCTACATTATGGGCATCAATAACTTTCATTTTCAGAGTCTTACACAGCTGCTTAGAGGAACCCATGGTTGTTGGGTGTCCGCAAGTGTGTGCACAAGGTTTGAAGTGTCAAAGTATTTGTAAAGCTTTGAAATTGGCATTTACTAATGACAGCTGTTGCCAGATCTAACGAGCTGATTAAAGTCTCAAACCTTGTAAAAAGAATCTGAGACTCTGGAACTCTTAGGGTGCCCAAACCTTTGCACAGAGCCATAATAATTCTTTTATTTTTGTTCAGTTTATAAGAAGTGACTATGCATCAATGTTTGCTGAAAATTTTGTGCATTTTTCCCATTTCCAAGAGAGACTGTGTTAACCTCTTTTCAATAAAAAAAAATCCCCAAATCTGTTATTTATCAAGGGGTGCCCAAACTTTTGCATAAGACTGTCTATTAGACAGCAAGTGAGTACCCAGTTCTTGAAGAAGCAGGAAAAATGGGCAAGCATAAGGATCTGAGTCTGACAAGGGCCAAAAGTGAGTAGTACAGTACAAGGGTGGGCCATTTATATGGATGCACTTTAAAAAATGGGAATGGTTGGTGATATTAACGTCCTGTTTGTGGCACATTAGTATATGTGAGGGGGCAAACTTTTCAAGATGGGTGGTGACCATGGTGGCCATTTTGAAGTCGGCCATCTTGGATCCAACTTTTGTTTTTTCAATAGGAAGAGGGTCATGTGACACATCAAACTTATTGGGAATTTCACAAGAAAAAACAATGGTATGCTTGGTTTTAACGTAACTTTATTCTTTCATGAGTTATTTCCAAGTTTCTGACCACTTATAAAATGTGTTCAATATGCTGCCCATTTTGATGGATTGTCAATGCAACCCTCTTCTCCCACTCTTCATGTGGTGGTGCACCATCTTGCTGGAAAAACTCAGGGAACGTGCCAGCTTCAGTGCATAAAGAGGGAAACACATCATCATGTAGCAATTTCAAATATCCAGTGGCCTTGAGGTTTCCATTGGTGAAGAATGGCCCCACTATCTTTGTACCCCAAATACCACACCATACCATCACTTTTTTTGTTCCAACAGTCTCGGAGGGATCTATCCAATGTGGGTTACTGTCAGACCAATAGCCGTGGTTTTGTTTGTTAACTTCACCATTCACATAAACGTTTGCCTCATCACTGAACAAAATCTTCTGTGTGAACTGAGGGTCCTGTTCCAATTTTTGTTTTGCCCATTCTGCAAATTGTGTGCACCGATCTGGGTCATCCTCGTTGAGATGCTGCAGTAGCTGGAGTTTGTAAGGGTGCCATTTGTGAGTAGCTAATATCCGCCGAAGGGATGTTCGACTAATGCCACTCTCCAGTGACATGCGGCGAGTGCTACGCTGTAGGCTCTTGCTGAATGAAGCTACGACAGCCACTTATGTTTGTTCATTAGTGACAGTTTTCATGCGTCCACATTTTGGCAAATCCAACACTGAACCAGTTTCACAAAACTTAGCAAACAGTTTGCTAACTGTAGCATGGGAGATGGGTGGTCTCGTAGGGTGTCTTGCATTGAAATCTGCTGCAATGACCCGGTTACTGCGTTCACCAGATATCAACACAATTTCGATCCGCTCATCATGTGTTAACCTCTTCGACATGTCAATGGCTGTGAACAAAGAGAAACTTGGAAATAACTCATGAAAGAATGAAGTTACGTTAAAACCAGCACACCATTGTTTTTCTTGTGAAATTCCCAATAAGTTTGATGTCTAACATGACCCTCTTCCTATTGAAAAAACAAAAATTGGATCCAAGATGGCCGACTTCAAAATGGCCACCATGGTCACCACCCATCTTGAAAAGTTTGCCCCCTCACATATACTAATGTGCCACAAACAGGACGTTAATATCACCAACCATTCCAATTTTATTAAGGTGTATCCATATAAATGGCCCACCCTGTACTTACCAAAAGTAGCCCAAAGGAGCCAGTGACAGGTCCATAGGCAAACAATGCTTACTGATGCATGTGGAGAGCGAAGGCTAGCCTGTCTGGTCCAATTCCACAAAGGGGATTCACAGATTGTTTAAAAAGTTAATACTAGCTAATAAAGTGTCACAAGCCACAGTGCATTGTGGTGTGCTAGAAAAAAAAAACAACACTTAGAATGGTTGAGGCTGTGTAAAATATTTATGTAGACATCATGATTTACAGAGTTACAACATTCTGTTAGGACACCTTGCATCCTTGTATTGATGTGGATGTTATTCTGACAAAATACTGCAGCTCATTTTCTAAGATCTTACAGAGTCCATGTCTCAACTGGTCTTGGCATAGTTTTCTTTTTTTTTTTTTTGAGGGGGGGGTTTCACCGATTTCTCCCTAATTTAGTCGTGTCCAATTCTTCCCCGTCACTAGGGGGCTCCACATTAAGGCTACTACCACTCAGTCGTCAGGAGCGCCAAAGACTATCACCTGTTTCCTCCGAACTACGCGACACCAGCTGACCGCATCTTTTCAAACTACTCTCTCGCTCATCGTTGGGGGTGTAATACACTTTGAGGACAACGTATCCACTCCTTCTGAGCTCACAGACGCACCTGATTGGCTGTAGAGCCGTGATTAATGTAGGAGCACTAAGTACCTTTCATCTCTGAGAGAGCTCGGCTACTCAGCTCTCTAGACCTCCGGCTGCGAGAGGTTACAGCATCACCCGGGAATCGAACTCGCAATCTCCGGGTGATATGGTGAGCACTTTACCACTTCGCCACTTGGAGGCCATTGGCATAGGTTTTATAGACCTATACAAAATTAGGCAGGTGGTTTTTAATGTTATGGCTGATCGCTGTATGAGTGCATGTGTTTTTCTTCATTGTACAAACATTCAGTGATGGATAGGGTTGGGTATTGTTTGGTTTTTTTTCGATACCGGTGCCAAATCTATATTTTTAAACCGGCACCGGTGCCAAAACGGTGCCTGAACCGATCCTGGTGGATGACTTAAGAATATATTTTTATTGAATAAAAAATTGTATGCTTAAATTTAACAATATATTAAAAGTTTAAGTATTGGTATGGAGTCATCACACCGATAGTGCCAGCTGTTGTCTGTAAGCTGTCAAACACGGCGCATTCCTCTGCTTTTAACTTTATTCCGTGTGCCCTCAAATGTTTCATTAGATTTGACGTGTTTCCCCCTTTACACGCGACTGCTGTAAAACATTTACATTTCGACCGTTTAAGTTTAGGCATTTTAACGAAAGTTAATTTAGCAAGTTAAGATAGCGGTAGATCACCTGCTGACGTCAGAGCGAGTCTAACGTTAGTGGCTGCATTCACGTGCATGTCGGATGGTGTCATTTCCCGATGGTTTGTGCTATTAATTTTTTTTATCTAATCTAATAAACTTTTAATCTACAAAAATAAAATGTACAGTAACATTACTGCAACAATGTTTTGGATTTGTATTGTCAAAGCTTTCAGAAGTCCTCAAGATTTTTCTAATTAAGGAAATAATTTATTTTTCCGAGCATGTCTGACACCCCATGAATGCGGTATTTAAATTTTACTAGCGATCATGTGTGTTGATGAATCGAATGCTTATTGCAACTGTGTCATCATCATAGCCCCAGATAACAAATATATCAATCCACAGTTCAGGCATTTAAGTGGCACCGAAATTTGCGTTCTGTTTCGGTCCGGTACATACCGGTTATATAGGTACCGGTGCCGTATTGGCACCGGTTTTCGGTACCCAACCCTAGTGATGGACAGGCTTGCATCCTCTTTTTTCCTTATATACAGCAATACTGAAATGAGAACTTTTAAAAGAACTTGATTTGATTTGAAAAAGAATGGCCAAACTTTAACTGCTCAGTTTTTGTGACCCTGTGCTCACTGTAGCCTCAGAGGAAGACCATGTTTTACCATTGTTGAACAAAATGAGCACTTATGAGTTACAATAGTGCATTGGTAGTGCAGTTACCAAGGCATTCCCGCCCATAGAACTCTCACTCACTGGAATATTGATTGATTGATTGATTGATTACACCATTCTTTGTAAATTCTAGACCATGTTGTTTAAAAAAAATCTTAGGAGTTCCTCAGTTTCTGATCTGTTATGTGGTTAGGGTTGCACATTGTACAAATGGCATGATTGCCGGGCTTGGACAGGACTTAACAGATTATTCCCCACAGAGAAAGTATCAGTTTGTGGTGCCTTCCATCCTTCAGCTGTGATTGATGGACTCAGCTGGACTTTGCTCGAAAGTTTCTAGTTACACATGATTTGCTCTGCTGTGATGGATGCCACACACCGCCTCCACTCCTGCACACAAACACATGGCAACAGATGATAACACACATCTGCCAGTTAGACTAAACAGATACCTTGGCTTGTCGACTGCCTGTGACCTGTGAGGGCTGTTTGAAAACCTCTGTTATTTACTAATCAACATAAATGATCCTTTTTTGAAGAATCATAAAGGGATGATAATTGTGATTCATTCATAATTGAGCCTGGCTTCTCTGACCACAGTGTAATTTAATCGCTCTTAGAAGATTCCATGGCAACAGGCAGCATAACCCAACTGAACCCTCTGTCATAAATAGCAAACTGTACCCTTCTGTGAAGCTCAAGATCATTTTCTACCCTTGATGAGATATTAGACACTGGTTCATATGTGGGAATATAGTCATATGATGACATTTATTTAAAAATATAATTATTAATCAGAAAATATATTAAGCATGTGGTATAAAATGTAGACTCCATGATGATGTTTCAACTATATTCAAGGCTTGAATGAAAGAGTGTGTGTGTGTGTGTGTGTGTTCTATATTCTAGACCATAATGGAGACACCCTTCTTTTTGTGTGAAAAAGAACAGCCAATCTAGAGCTTCACAATTTTGGTGAGCCTTTGTTTACTCCAGCTTCATAGTCCTGTTATCAAGGAAATACAGTACGTAGGGCTCCTTTAGCATGAATTACTGCATCAATGTGGCATGGAATTGAAGCGATCAGACTGTGGCATTGCTGAGGCATTACTAAAGACCAGATTGCTTTAAAAGCAGCACTCATTTAAGACGCTTCTGATGTTGTCTCTGGTTCAGGAGTGGCTAGCAATGCAACAGTTGTAGCTCCTTTCCGAAAGATGTCTGTGCGTGGTGGTGATACTCAATCCTCACTCCTCTCCAGGGAAAAGATCTCCTGAGTTCTTGAATCAGCTTTTCTTGACAGTCTTCTTAAAGCTATGATCATTCCTCTTTTCTTGTGCATCTTTTTTTTTTTATCATTAGTGCTGATGTTTATAAAACTCCAATGAGATTGGCAGATTGTGAAATACTGGCACAGACAGCCATGCCATGACAAAGTTACCGACATCAGAGTTTTCTTTAGTCTAATTTGTGATCAGAATGTGACGATTACGTGAAGCTCTTGTGTTGTATCTGCGTGATTTTGCTCAATGTCTGATTCAGTACAGCTTTTCGTATGCTAAGACAAGGATAGACACCTGTCTGAGTGACTTAATCTGTATATTGATTGCCCTGTGCTCTGTGTAGGTGTGAAGAGTCAATAACAAAGCTGAATTTTGTTTTTCAATTCACTTTCCTCCTGTTCTCTCTGTCAGAAGCATGCTGCATTATCATTCCCTCAAACTGCCTTAACCATTGCAGCTGATATCAGGCATGTCAAGATTGACATCATGCCTAGGGCTGCAGATTAGAAATTTCCTGCATGTTGTGTTTCTTTTTCTGCTGTATTTTGCTTTCATTGACTGTATTTTTTATCTCCAAGGAAAAAAATGATAAAGAAATAAAAGGAAGAACCCATGCCTTACATGTATTTGAATGGTACTCTATATATATATAGTGAACAAAACCCCTGGGCTCTGGCACAGAAATTTCTCTTAGATACTTTTAACTTCACAGATCCAGGAATACCAGAACACATCATGAGGAAGTGCGGAGATGTCACAGGACTTCAGTTTGCATTTTTCATGGTGTGATGCGTCTGTCAGATGTATTATGTGTGATTTCTGCTGTCATTTCCATGTCCCCCAAGGAGCTGGAATTGAACCGCCTATGAGGTCTTAACCTTCCATGTGCTTCACCAAAACTGAAAAGCATCTGTTCCGAGAGACCCTTGTCTGTTACTTTTTCTTTTCCATGTTTTCAAAAACTAACAGAGACAGAGAGGCATCCATCTGATGTGCATAAAATACTGTATATAAAGCTAAAACATGGGAAAGACCTGTGTAAAAAAGGTTATTACAAGGTGTCTTCACACAAGGCAGAAAATAAAATTCCTAACAGAAATGCACTGGATCTCAGTCTGGGATTTATCACCTTGAACATGGCTAGATATAAGAAAGAATCTATTACCAACATGTACACTCAACATCCACTTTAATAGGAACACCTGTTCATTCATTCAGTTGAGTCAGCCAATCGTGTGGCAGCAGCACAGTGCATAGCAAGTCATGCAGCTATAGGTCAAGAGCTGTAAATCATGTTCACATCAAGCATCAGAAAATGTGATTCTGGCATGGGTGTTTGTGCCAGATGGACTGCTTTGAGTATTTTATAAACTGCTTGATCTCCTGAGCACACACAGTCATCTTCAGTGGATGTGGAGTTTATCCCTAGATCATAGTACAGGAATACACCCTGTATGGTACCATTCATATCTCAGGCAGTCTAGAGCAGGGGTCGGCAACCTGCGGCTCTGGAACCTGCTGAAATCTGCTGTGGCTCCCTGTGGCTTTGGAAAAGAAATAATGAGTATTTTATTTACATTTATTTTATTTTAGTTTGTTAGTTTTTTATATGTAATTATAAATTTGATGACTTTTTGTGATCTTGTAACATGGAAATAAAACATGTAAAATTTTTGGTCGCTCAAAATATGCATCACGATGTGCAACACCCGCCGGCATGTGATTTATTGAGCTTTTCGAGTCCCGGTTTTATTCAGATTGACAGCCGACTGTATGCTCCAGTACACGCGATAAAAGGATGACGGCACACAGAAGCAGACAGCATTTTTGATTTGCTGCAGGTAGTTCATTTAAGTTCGGCTTGTTATTTCATAAATACGAGGAGGACTCAAATAGACATTGAGTATTTGAAAGCTAAATTATTTATTTGAAAGTAACCTTCAACCCAGCGTCTTCAAAATGTTTTGTTGCATGCAGAAATAAAATTTGGTTTTCTCTGTAGCAGTTCATTGATTATATGAATGCAACACACTTTTTTATACATAGCATAAAACGCTATATGCAGTGTTATCCTTACTTTAGATGTCAAAAGGGTTTTGTGGCTACCGGTTTTCTTTTCTGTGTGAAATTCTGTCCAAATGGCTCTTTCAGTGTTCACGGTTGCCGACCCCTGGTCTAGAGTAATCATTCCACCTACTGATTTGTTTTTGAGAGAGGACATTGAACCACTCAGACATCAGGAGAACATGGAAAATCCATACATATTGTCTGTATGGATGTGTCCCATGATCTGGATTTAACTATCATTTGTGACCTAATAATCTTGCATGTGATAGCTTGGGCTTCAATACCTGTGCAGAATGTCAGTGATCAGTGCCACGTTGTTTGTGACAGCATCACTTCAAACATGTAGAGCCAGTGAAAAAAATTTCGGCTGTTCAGATTTAGCTTGAAACAGAAGTGTGAAGAGTGAAGATGTCACCCAACACTATGATGCAAATGTTGATTTAACATTGCATCGCTGCTAACCCATGGGGAGTCAAGAGAAAGATTGCTTCTGATAATAGTTTTTCTAATTTGTAATGAACATTTCTTAGATCATACAGGAAATGACTGCCCAGTCTCTGCTCATGGTAATGCCTATATTTATGAAGATGCATGTAGTTACATCTGCTAAGAATAACTTTGATGATGGCAGATCTTTTTCAATCCCAGCTGTTTAATGTACTGTACTGTTCATTATTGTTCATTTATTTATTCCATAGACACATGCTGCACCAGCGTGATTCCTTATACATATACATGAAAATGTTTATTTAATGTGTTTGGATGCTTTAGAACTATATTATAGAACAAAATTTGTTAACCAACTAGAGATCCTGAAATGTTCCACATCAGCATTTTATAATTACTGTTTTAATGTATATTATGGTTTATTCATTCCTCAACTATTCATGTGTGAGAGACAAACAGGGATAAAGCACAGTATTTTAGTAAATGTCGATTAGAAATGTGTAAAAAAAAAAACAAAAAAACATGGCATTTACAGTCGCGCCTTTACTCCAACTCATGGAAGATGAAGTCATATTTCTATAACCTACTGTAGATGTTTTTGTCAAACAGAGATCATGAGCTTTAATCTCAAGCTCTTTTACTCCTTGGTGCATGTTTCTCTAGCAGAAGTCAAAGCAAGCCACTTTTACTTCTTTTGCAAATTAATAAAACAGCAAATGTCAAACAATATGTTGCCTGGTAAAATTTTATCTATATAAGATAAGATAAGATAAGATAGAATAAAAGATAATAAAAACATCACAATTAAGAAAAGAAATAGAGTAAACGAGACAATAGGGAGGCAGCAAAAACAAAGAACCTCCACATAGCTAGATGATGAACTCCTTACAAGGATTCATATACCTTGGAGAATAATTGTTTTCAAATAAGATTTTGTATCATCTCTATGTACAATGACTTTGTAAATAATAGTAAAATATCCCAGCACCTTGGAGCAGCAATAGAAACGGACCGGTCCCCCTTAAATTTCCTCTGTGAGAGTGTAACACGTTAAACCTGCTCATTAGAATAGTTATAAATTCTGGTTATAGAAAGAGAGCACGTAAGATCAGAGATGTTGCTTGGTGCAGTACCACATTGAGCTTTTAATACATGCATTTAATTCTGTATTTCACTGGTGATTTCGTTTTCTTGGTATCCTGGTACCGAAGACTCACCAATGCATTTTGCGATAAGGCTGACTGACTGATACCAAATTACAGATAATTGTTGTACTCTACATCAGGAGAAATTAAATCAACAATGTCAGTTTTTAAATATTTTTTCCCAGATTTGCTATACTGTAGCTATGGTGGAAGCAGGATGACCACATATAATAACTTCAATCATATTTTAATTGATTTGCAGAAATTTGTTTGACATCTATCATGTAATGTTTTCACAAGAGTAAAAACAAAAAGAAAGATACTCTATTACACAGCTTAAGTGGAAGGTACAACTGTGTATCATCCTTACAGCAGTAATAAGAGATAAAATATGAAAAAGAGCCCCAATGGAAGCATGTGCAAGGGAAACAAAATATGGCCCTGAAATAGAGCCCTGGGGTGCCACTTTAAAGCTATGTTCTGGATGCATATGACTATATAGAGTAACTGCTCAATTGTATTAATATATACTGCTAAAAAAAAAATAAAGGGCAATGTAAACAACACAATGTAACTCCAATGTAACACACAATGTAACACAATGTAACTCCAAGTCAGTCACACTTCTGTGAAATGAAACTGCCCACTTAGGAAGCAACACTGATTGACAATCAATTTCACATGCTGTTGTGCAAATGGAATGGACAACAGGTGGAAATTATAGGCAATTAACAAGACACCCCCAAAAAAGGAATGGTTCTGCAGGTTGTGACTACAGACCAATTCTCAGTTCCTGTGCTTTCTGGCTGATGTTTTGGTCACTTTTGAATGCTGGCGGTGCTTTCACTCTAATGGTAGCATGAGATGGAGTCTACAACCCACACAAGTGGCTCAGGGAGTGCGGCTCATCCAGCATGGCACATCAATGCGAGGTGTGGCAAGAAGATTTGCTGTGTCTGTCAGCGTAGTGTCCAGAGCATGGAGGCGCTACCAGGAGACAGGCCAGTACATCATTAGATGTGGAGGAAGCTGTAGGAGGGCAACAACCCAGCAGCAGGGCAGCTACCTCTACCTTTGTGCAAGGAGAAACAGGAAAAGCACTGCCAGAGGCCTGCATAATGACCTCCAGCAGGCCACAAATGTGGCTGTAGTACACTCCATGAGAGTGGTGTGAGAACTCTACGTCCACAGGCGTGGGTTGTGCTTACAGCCCAACACTTTGCAGGACGTTTGGCATTTGCCAGAGAGCCTTTTGACATGTTTAGCAGTTACCATGTTATTATTTCTGTTTCTTGTTAAATGTAGGCTAAATATAAATTTATTTGCAATCATCATTTAACATTACAAAAACAAACAAAAAGTAAACAGGGGTTCAAGAAATCTGTTCTCATTGCAAGGTTCATCAGTAACGTGAGTATGAGTTTTTAGCTTGGCAGTTGTGTAAAGTCCTCATTTGTGTCATTTTGTCGTTGAGAGGACCAGTAGCATTGGTTGTCATCATACCTCTGACTGCAACCATTTTGACATGTTGCTGGCTTTTGGTACCTTGTCATCCTTATTGTTCATTTGCTCAAAGTGAATGCCAGACTCTTAGAGGGCTTTGCAAGGCATGCTGAGAGCATTTGACGAATTCAAAAGTGCAAGTGCAAAAGCCAAACTATTCAGTAAGCTTGAGATTTACAGTCAAGGACTTCAATTATGTTGTATTGTATGCATAATAATAATAATAATAATGCACAATAAAAAATGTGAGTTTTAAATATTTTAATATTTCACACAGTGTTATAGTAGTAGTCGTAGTATTAAAGTAGTATATACAAAGATTAGTAATTGCTCTTATTTATATTCAAGAGCAATCAAAGCATTCCATCCAAAGTTATTTTAAATATGGGGGCTGTTCATGTCAAACCAGAACTTAAAATTTCTTTGATTAAATCCCACACTCAGTGCTGCTAATCTTTAAACCTTGATTAATTGATCAGCAGGTGTTTAGACCTCAATAAAAGCAGATGTTTTGACAGTTTTCTGGTCTAGAGCATTCAGGTGTGTGTTAAAACAATGTCAAGAGGGAAAGACATAAGCAATGGTCTTGGAGAAGCAATTATTGCTGCACATTAATCTGTAAATGAATATAAATCCATTTCCAAACAAGTTGGAGTTCAATGTTCTACACTGAGAATGATTATACACAAGTGAAAATAAAAAGGCGTGTTACTTGTTAACATTTGTGAGAGCACAATTACAAGAAGACTGAACAAGTATAGTTTGCTGGGAGAATCTACTTTCAAGGTTCACAAAACTGCATCTGAACAAAGCTCACATGACCTCTAGAACAGGGGTGGCCAAGTTCGGTCCCAGAGAGCCGCAATCCTGTAGAGTTCAGCTCCAACCCTAATCAAACACAGCTGAACAAGCTAATCAAGGTCTTGAGGACCACTAAGGCTACTGGCAGGAGAGTTTTTTTTTTTCAGGGCTGGAGCTGAACTCTGCAGGATTGCGGCTCTCTAGGACCGAACTTGGCCACCCCTGCTCTAGAACAATGCCCTTTGGATAAATGAGATAAAAAATAAAATTGTTTGGCTTTAATGCTCAGTGTTTGGGGAAAGTCAAACAGCATTTCAGCAGAAACTCCTCACATCTACTGGCAAGGACGGTGGTAGATGGGGTAATTATTTAGGCTTGTTTTGCATGTCCAGGGTACCTTGCCATCATTAAGTTGACCATTAACTCCTCTGTAGAATCCAGAATTCTCCAACATGTATGCCTCCAACATATTCTAGAGGGAAATGTAAAACCTGCAAGCTATTGAATCAGGAACATACTGTCATGCACACTCGTAACCACCTGGGGAGACGCCGCCCTCCGGACGGCCTACTACGAGGGACTGGCTTCCTGTATTAAAGATGAACTCGCCGGACGGGAGCTTCCGACCACGCTGGAGGGACTAATCCAACTCGCCCTTCGGATTGACCAGTGCCTGCTCTCCCGTCCGAGGCCAGCCCCATCACGCATCTCCTGCCACCCATCACGCCATCTTTCTCTCACTCCACGCCCCGACCACCAGCTTTCAACACCACCGCCATGGCACCCGTCGGATCTCCACCTCCCGCCGTGGTTGACACAGGAGCCAGGGAACCCATGCAATTAGGACGCGCCTCCTTGAACGCTGCAGAGCGAGAACAACGCTTCAGGGAGGGACTCTGCGCCTATTGTGGGTCGGCGGCACATCATAGAGCAAATATGCCCTATTCGCCCGGGAAACGGCCAGGCCTGGTGAACCCTGGGAACAGTTCACCGGGCTCCCTCCATCTCTCTGCCACCACACCCAGCGTCTCTCGCCTCATGGTTCAGGTACACCTCCAGTTTGGCCAGACACGGGTCAGAAGTACCATGTTCATCGATTCTGGTGCTGCAGGTAACTTCATTGACTCTTCTTACGCCAAGGAACTGGGGGTGGAAGTCGAGGCGTTATCCCAGCTGGTTCGGATCACCTCTGTAGATGGTCGGCCCCTCTCCTCCAGTCCCATCACCTCCCAGATCCAGCCGATCACCGTCACAATCAACAAATATCAGGAGCAGATCCGATTCTACCTCACCTCCATTTCCTCCCCTCCCATCATCCTTGGACATCCTTGGCTCCTTCAGCATGACCCGCTCATCTCCTGGACACAGAATCGGATCCTTCAATGGGGGCCGGCTTGTACCAAGCTTTGTCTACAGGCTTCGGCTGGGACGTGTTCTATGGAGTCCGAGACCCCCGATGTTGACACCAACGCCATCCCGGCCACCTATCGGGACCTGACTGAAGTATTCTGTAAGCGACGCGCCACCCACCTGCCTCCTCATCGCCCTTACGACCTGGCGATCGACCTTCAGCCTGGTTCCATCCCTCCTCATGGCCATCTCTACTCACTTTCCACCACCGAGATGCAGGCGATGGAGGAATATGTTTCCAACGCCCTCCGCCAAGGTATCATCCAGCATGTCAGAGCGGTACTTAAGAGATTGCTCGCCCATCAATTGTACTGTAAGTTGGAGAAGTGTGCTTTTCACAAGTGCTCCACCACGTTCCTGGGTTTTGTCATCTTGCCCCAGGGTGTGGCCATGGACCCGCAGAAGCTAGAAGTTGTGCGTCATTGGCCCCTACCCAAGACACTTAAGCAACTTCAAAGGTTTCTCGGGTTTGCGAATTTCTATCATTGCTTTATCCGGGACTACAGTACAGTTGCAGCTCACTTAACCGCCCTGACCCGACCATCTTCACATCACTTTCACCTTAACTCTGCTGCCATCTCTGCATTTCATGAACTCTGCCACCGATTCACCACTGCTCCGATTCTCCTTCACCTCGACGCCACCAAACCGTTCGTTGTGGAGGTGGACGCTTCGGACGTGGGCGGTTCTCTCCCAGCGAGGTCCAGATCAGAAGCTACACCCTTGTAGCTTCTTCTCCAAAAAATTTGATCCCACTCAGCAGCGATACGGAGTAGGGGACCGCGAGCTGCTGGCCATAAAGTGGGCTTTGGAGGAATGGCGACACTGGCTCCAGGGCGCCGAAGAGCCGTTCATCATCTGGACCAATCACCAAAATCTAATCACTATCCGGAGTTTGAAACAGATTAACCCAAGACAGACGCGGTGGGCACTGTTCTTTGAACAATATAATTTCCATCTGTCTTACCGTCCGGGGTCGAAGAACACCAAGGCCGATGCCCTCTACCGACAACATGAGGAAGACGGCCCCTGGGCGGACCCCACGCCTGTTCTCCCACCATCCAAAATCATTGCACCACTCTGTTGGGATTTGGAGACGAGGGTCCGCCAGGCACAGGCCACGGAGACCGAACCGGCAGGTGTGCCACCTGGACGACTCTACGTCCCCCACGCCCTAAGAAGCGAGGTCCTCCAATGGGGCCACTTCACTCCGTTCTCCAAACATTTATACAGCGTGCCTTTTGGTGGCCCACAATGACAAAGGACATCCAAGAGTTCGTCCAGGCATGCTCAGTGTGCGCCAGGGCGAAGAACACCAACCAACCAACAGCTGGGGAGCTCCAACCACTCCCCGTTCCCCGTCGGCCCTGGACTCACATTGCCCTCGACTTCATCACGGGCCTGCCGGTCCCCAAGGGAAAAAACACCATTCTGACCATCGTAGATCGGTTCTCCAAAGCTGTGCATCTGGTGGCCCTCCCCGGACTCCCGTCAGCTAAAAGGACAGCTGAGCTGATTTTAGAACACGTAGTCCGTCTGCATGGGTTCCCCAAGGACATCGTCTCGGACAGGGGGCCTCAGTTCACGGTACGGTTCTGGAAGGCCTTCTGCCGTCTGATCAATTTCACCTGCAGTTTGTCATCTGGATACCATCCTCAAGCTAATGGTCAGACGGAACGGACCAACCAACAAGTGGAGCGCTACCTGAGGTGCTTCGTCGCCGATCGTCAGCGCTCCTGGGCCCGCTATCTCATTTGGGCAGAACTCTCACATAATCTCCACGTCTCCTCTGCCACCAACCTAAGCCCTTTTGAGATATGCCACGGTTTCCAGCCTCCGATGTTCGAACACCAAGAATCGGAGGTCACTGTACCGTCGGCCCAACAGACACCCTCCGGGACGGTTGTACAATGTAGGTGACAAAGTATGGCTGTCTACGAAAAACCTGCACCTCCATACAGAATCCAAGAAGCTATCACCCAGGTTCATCGGTCCATACTGCATCACCCTCCGTATCAATCCTGTCACCTACCGGCTCCAGCTGCCTCCGGCGCTCCGGATCCATCCGGTATTCCACACTTCCCAGCTCAAACCCTTCATCACTTCACCAATGGTTACACCCACCCACCCACCCTGCTCCTCTTCCCCGTATCATTGAGGGTGGTCCCGCCTACACCGTTCGCCGGATCCTTGACTCACGTCCTCGGGGCAGAGGGCTCCAGTACTTGGTGGATTGGGAAGGTTACGGTCCCGAGGAGCGATCTTGGATTCCGGCTCGGTTCGTCCTAGACTCTGAACTCATCCGGGACTACCGTCGTCGGGTATCCTCCACCCCAGGACCGTCGAGAGCCGGTCCTGGACAGGGGGGTACTGTCATGCACACTCGTAACATGACCGGCACTAGGACCCGGAAGTAATACGGTCGGGTTTTCAGGAGGCATAAAAGGAGACAAAATGGCGCTTCACATTACTCAGTCATTGAGTTCGCCCATGCCTTTGCTGACGCTACGCCGACTATTCTGTGAGTACTCACCAATTCTGGTTGCTTCTTTGATTGAGTGTGTGTTGCTAGAACGCGGGTTTATTTGTGTAGCTCCTTGCTCTTCGTGTAAGAGAGTTCTTAAACTAATCGCGTGGTTATCCTGCCTACTCGCGCTGCTTCCGCGTTTGGATTTACCATCCCACGGGCTAACTGCTAAGGCTTTTCTGTTCATCCCTCGGTTGCTCGTGACACATACTTGATAGTGCCTGCATGTTTTTTTTCTATATGGATTCATTTTTGGTAAATAAATAATGGCACGATAAAAAAAGGTATTTGTTTCAGGTTGAGAATAAATAAACGGGTACACTAACTTTTACACATTACTGTATTGCCACATTCACTGTACAGCTGTGACCTCATTCCAAGTGATTCCCACATGTTTGGGTTAAGGAGTTGCAGCTTTTTAGATACGAAGCAGGAAGTTCGATCATGGATCATCCAGCATACTGAGAAAACGTTCTACCATAATGGTATCTAAACACTAGTCAAACTCTGGCATAAGTGCATCAGCATAGGAGGGGATTACATTGGGAAATAAAGCTAGTTTTGCTTGCATAACCGTGTTCTGTTATTCTGCACAATCAACAATCCCAGTTTGTCGAGGTGATGTTTTGCGATGTTTGTGGGATGATTTTCAATAATTCATCCCTTTGTGGTTTATTTAGATGAGCACTACTCTTTTGAAAATGTGTTTGCTGTATCTGGGTGACACATCAGGAAATGAATCTTGCTCTTGATATAGAACATATTTCTTTGTTTATGACTTCATAAGTACTGTATGTGACATTCAGTTTATTCCTAAGAAACAAAGTGAGTAATCAAGCGATTCAATATAGACACTTATCAGAGCAAAGTGACATTTCAGAGACAAACGTCAAAACAAAAATCAATACTTGTGTCATGGTTGGGAATGGAAATTCTAATGCTACAGACCCTTTTAGTGCAATAATTTGAACAGGTTTTTTTTTTTTACAGTTGATGTTTATACTCATAAAATAGGATGTAAAAACTCGCAATCTGCTTGCACTTTTGTCTGACCTGCTTTTCAACATTATTGGACAGACACCTTTTTGGGAAAAGAGAATGATGACTAGGCGAAAGTTTTCTGAACTGAACTGAGCTTCATTACTAATTACCAAAACAATCAGCAAATTTGATCTGCTGTAATATCAACTTCTGTTGGCAAAGTTTTAAAGGTTTATGTGGCTGAACATTACGCAGTACATTAGAATGTAATCACTTTAACACCTTTATCCATTGCTAAGGGTTTTCAAATATCTGCAGCTCATAAAATCTTTAACTGCATCAGGACCATACTGTAGCTGAAGGAGGCAGAAAATCAGATGAGATAAAATGCCAAGTTTGCGATCTGCAATCAATATTATATGCCTGGAGTGGGTAAGCCTGTAGCGGCTATCCCACACGTCATTCAGAAAATATTTGACCTCAAGTCGTCTATGCAAAACTCCCCATGAACTGCGAGAGTACCTGACTAGAGGCATATTAAGAATGTGATATGAAGTTACCTAGGAACACTTGCACTATGGAATTTCAAATATGATGTCAGGAGAGATGAGATTCCTAATGCTGCTCTTTTCCACAGGGTGGTGAGAGAGAAGGAGGGATGAAGGCAGCGCAGATACTCAGTTCACTTTCTTGCAGATGTATTTTTAATGCTCCCTTCACACAAGTAGCCCAGCCAAAAAGGGCACTCGTCAACTTTTTCAGGCCATGGCACATTGAAGAGGCATGATGCTTGAAGCTGGTGCCAGCAGCGTCTGTCTTTCTGTCTTGCCAAAACGCATCCCGTTTGTGTACAGGGTTTCTCACACTGCATTCACTCAGTCTTGCTGAGTATGTTAAGAGACGTATTCCAAAAATAATCCAGCACTATCGTGCTATCTGTGTTTATGGCCCCACACTATGTACCGTTATTGCTGATTATTAGATTACATGATAGTGTTATGATGGAATGCACATCATAACAGCTGTCTTTAGTAACCTTTAGCAAACACTTTTGCCTGAGTTACATCTCACATTTCACACACAACATTATAGCGCACAATAATATCGTTGCATATCTGAAATGCATGTTATATTTAGCATTAATTCTGATTCTGTTTGGCCAGATTTACCCCCATGCAGTCTCAGCAGATTACGATCATTGATCGAAAGTCCAGTGAAAGTTTTATGCCATCAGGTGCTTCCCAGATTTGACAAGATAAGTTACAGACGAGGTCAAGCAGATAAAAAGAAGCTCAATCTTACGTACAGTTGACTCTGAGCTGCTGCAGTAAACCCAGAGGCTTGACACTCTGGCAGTGTATTGTAGGGTATGGACAGGTGCAAAGCGCTCACCTTTAGAGCGCTATGATCTGAACACCAGTCATTTTATTCTAACCTTTGCCAGTGAAAACTACTGCTTTAAAGAAAAATTATCTCTCTGAGACACTGAGCTGTGATTAAACTTCAGTAAGTGCTGCTGTTTTTGTTTCTTTTTAGGTCAGACAACATCCTCAGACATCAACTCTGTCTTTCTTCTCCCGCTCCTACAGTAGTATCTATCCTTGAGATGTGATCGTGTACAACATACCCGTCTTATGACAAAGCAACCTTTTATTCTCCACTCTGACAGAGTGTAAGGGCAATCTAAATACAAGGCAGAAAAGGCATCAGTGAGACAGGGATACAGGAGAGGAAGATACCGCTCTTGGTGTTGCCGTCCACTACACATGAATCTGTGCATTAGTAAGAATAACATAACAGTGTGCTGGCGTAGACAAGGTCTCTACAGTCACACCCAGCAGACAGGAGCTGATAGAGACAGATGGCAGAGGGAGGAATGATGTCACATCACAGATGAAGATAAGGCTGCTACATAAGTAACCTGTGCTCTGATTACAGTGCTACAAAATGATTGCGTACTGCTGCGCATGCCTCAGGTGCTGTACTGCTGAAAATGCTGTCAGAAGTGGACGTTTGCAAATTCATTTCCCTCCAATATTTAGACTAGTCTCGCCCACTACTGTTGTGATTGATATTTTCTGTTCCGAACACTGTGCATCGACTGAATTTTTAATAAATACCATTGTACATAAAATAAGTTAGTATTTTTTATTTTATTTTGGGGTCAGCGATACATGAATTGCAAGAATCAAAATATGTAACTTAATCAATTTTCACTCACCTCTAGTAATTTAACATTTTTAGTTTTACTGAATGTTAATGTCTCTTTGTCCTAGACCAGCAGGAGACAAAAGAAGACCAGTAAATAGGTTAACCTTCTGATTGTTGTTTTACATAACAGTGATTAAAGTAGATCATATAAATTATTATATTTAAGTATAATTTAAGTATAATTAATCACTAGGATAGTTACAATATGAAATAGTATCTGCAGAATTAATGTAAAGACATTTATATACATGACATATTACAATAATTGGCATGACACAGGATACAAAATGCTAGCTAATGTATTTAGAGTTCAGTGCTCTATAGCTGTGTGAAGCCTCCATGAAGAAGAGATTATTACATTGCAGGTGTCACCATGAGTTCTATCTAATTATTCAGCAGTGATCGAGCACCATCCACAAACCTTGAGAGAGAGAGAGAGAGAGAGATCTGCTTGGCTAAGGTTCTTCCTGCTTTTCATACACAGTAATAAAAACAGTGAGATCAGATTGGTTAGGTCTACTCTCATTCCTTAACTATCACCTCAGATAGTTACCTATCTACAATACAGGGTGGGCCATTTATATGGATACACCTTAATAAAATGGGAATGGTTGGTGATATTAACGTCCTGTTTGTGGCACATTAGTATATGTGAGGGGGCAAACTTTTCAAGATGGGTGGTGACCATGGTGGCCATTTTGAAGTCGGCCATCTTGGATCCAACTTTTGTTTTTTCAATAGGAAGAGGGTCATGTGACACATCAAACTTATTGGGAATTTCACAAGAAAATCAATGGTGTGCTTGGTTTTAACATAACTTTATTCTTTCATGAGTTATTTACAAGTTTATGACCACTTATAAAATCTGTTCAATGTGCTGCCCATTGTGATGGATTGTCAATGCAACCCTCTTCTCCCACTCTTCACACACTGATAGCAACACCGCAGGAGAAATGCCAGCACAGGCTTCCAGTATCCGTAATTTCAGGTGCTGCACGTCTCGTATGTTCACACCATAGACAATTGCCTTCAGATGACCCCAAAGATAAAAGTCTAAGGGGGTCAGATCGAGAGACCTTGGGGGCCATTCAACTGGCCCACGACGACCAATCCACTTTTCCGGAACTGTTCATCTAGGAATGCTCGGACCTGACACCCATAATATGGTGGTGCACCATCTTGCTGGAAAAACTCAGGGAACGTGCCAGCTTCAGTGCATAAAGAGGGAAATACATCATCATGTAGCAATTTCAAATATTCAGTGGCCTTGAGGTTTCCATTGATGAAGAATGGCCCCACTATCTTTGTACCCCATATACCACACCATACCATCCCTTTTTTTGTTCCAACAGTCTCGGAGGGATCTATCCAATGTGGGTTAGTGTCAGACCAATAGCGACTTCATCATTCACATAAACGTTTGCCTCGTCACTGAACAAAATCTTTTGCGTGAACTGAGGGTCCTCTTCCAATTTTTGTTTTGCCCATTCAGCAAATTTTGTGCACCGATCTGGTTCATCCTCATGGAGATGCTACAGTAGCTGGAGTTTGTAAGGGTGCCATTTGTGAGTAGCTAATATCCGCCGAAGGGATGTTCGACTAATGCAACTCTCCAGTGACATGCGGCGAGTGCTACGCTGTGGGCTCTTGCTGAATGAAGCTACGACAGCCACTGATGTTTGTTCATTAGTGACAGTTTTCATGCGTCCACATTTTGGCAAATCCAACACTGAACCAGTTTCACGAAACTTAGCAAGCAGTTTGCTAACTGTAGCATGGGACATGGGTGGTCTGTGGGGTGTCTTGCATTGAAATCTGCTGCAATGACCCGGTTACTGCGTTCACCAGATATCAACACAATTTCGTTCAGCTCATCACGTGTTAACCTCTTCGACATGTCAATGGCTGTGAACAAAGAGAAACTTGAAATAACTCATGAAAAAGAGTTATTAACGTAAAGTTACGTTAAAACCAGCACACCATTGTTTTTCTTCTGAAATTCCCAATAAGTTTGATGTGTCACATGACCCTCTTCCTATTGAAAAAACAAAAGTTGGATCCAAGATGGCCGACTTCAAAATGGCCACCATGGTCACGACCCATGTTGAAATGTTTGCTCCCTCACATATACTAATGTGCCACAAACAGGACGTTAATATCACCAACCATTCCCATTTTATTAAGGTGTATCCATATAAATGGCCCACCCTGTATATTGATGTTGAAGATACAGAAAAGTGTAAAAGCTTCAATTTACTACACACGTGGACAAAATTGTTGGTACCCTTCGGTCAATGAAAGAAAAACTCACAATGGTGACAGAAATAACTTTAATCTGACAAAAGTAATAATAAATAAGAATTCTATGAATGTTAACCAATGAAAGTCAGACATTGCTTTTCAACCATGCTTCAACGGAATTATAAAAAAAAGAACTCATGGAACAGGCCTGGACAAAATGATGGTACCCCTAACTTAATAGCTTGTTGCACAACTTTTTGAGGCAATCACTGCAAACAAGCGATTCCTGTAACTTTAATCAATGAGACTACCTCTGCAGGTGTTTTGTCCCTCCTCCCTGGTAAGCTGCTCCAGTTGTTTCCAGTTTGAAGGTGCCTTTTCCAGACAGCATGTTTCAGCTCCTTCCAAAGATGCTCAATAAGTTGAGGTCAGGGCTCATAGAGGCCACTTTAGAATAGTCAATGTTTTCCTCTTAGCCATTCTTGGTGTTTTTAGCTGTGTGTTTTGGGTCTGTTGCAGACCCATGACCTGCGACTGAGCTTTTTTTTTTTTTTTGGATTTTTCCCCGATTTTCTCCCTAATTTAGTCGTGTCCAATTCCTCCCGTCACTAGGGGGCTCCCACATTAAGGCTACTACTACCACTCAGCCGGGAGGGCCGAAGACTATCATGTGTTTCCTCCGAACCACGTGACGCCAGCCGACCGCATCTTTTCGAACTGCACGCTCGCGCACCGTTGGGGGCGGCGTAACACACTCGGAGGACAGCGCTATCCGCTCCCTCCGCTGCGCGAGCTCACAGACGCCCCTGACTGGCTGTAGAGCCGTGATTAATGTCGGAGCACTAATTACCTCTCATCCCTCCCCTCTGAGAGAGCTCGGCCAATCAGCTCTCTCTAGACCTCCGGCTGCGAGAGGTTACAGCACCACCCGGGATTCGAACTAGCGATCTCGGATGATAGGGCGAGCGCTTTAACCACTGCGCCACTTTCGGGAGGCCATGAGACCAACTTTCTGTACTGTTGGCACATTTCTCTCTAGAATCCCTTGATAGTCTTGAGATTTCATTGTACCCTGCACAGATTCAAGACACCCTGTGGCAGATGCAGCAAAGCAGCCCCAGAACATAACAGAGCCTCCTCCATGTTTCACAGTAGGGACAGTGTTCTTTTCTTGATATGCTTCATTTTTCCGTCTGTGAACATAGAACTGATGTGCCTTGGCAAAAAGTTCAATTTTTGTCTCATCTGTCCATAGGACATTCTCCCAGAAGCTTTGTGGCTTGTCAACATGTAGTTTGGCATATTCCAGTCTGTCTTTTTTATGATTTGTTTTCAACAATGGTGTCCTCCTTGGTCGTCTCCCATGTAGTCCACTTTGGCTCAAACAACGATGGATGGTGCGATCTGACACTGATGTTCCTTGAGCATGAAGTTCACCTTGGATCTCTTTAGAAGTCTTTCTGGGCTCTTTTGTTACCATTGGGATTATCCGTCTCTTTGATTTGTCATGAATTTTCCTCGTGCGACCATGTCCAGGGAGGTTGGCTACAGTCCCATGGATCTTAGATTTCTGAATAATATGTGACTGTAGTCACAGGAACATCTAGCTGCTTGGAAATGGTCTTATAGTCTTTACCTTTAACATGCTTGTCTATAATTCTCTTTTGAATCTCCTGAGACAACTCTTTCCTTCGCTTCCTCTGGTCCATGTTGAGTGTGGTACATACCATGTCACCAAACAACACAGTGACTACCTGGAGCCCTATATATAGGCCCACTGACTGATTACAAGGTTGTAGACATCTGTGATGCTAATTAGTGGACACATTATTTTCAGTATTTTCTAGGGGTAGCATCATTTTTGTCCAGGCCTGTGCCATGAGTTAATTTTTTAAAAATAATTCTGTTGAAGCATGGTTGAAAAGCAGTGTCTGACTTTCATTGGTTAACATTCATAGAATTCTTATTTATTATTACTTTTGTCAGATTAAAGTTATTTCTGTGACCATTGTGAGTTTTTCTTTCATTGACCGAAGGGTACCAACAATTTTGTCCATGTGTGTAAGCAGAGCTAAAATGTAACTATATTTCTATAAAACTATAGAAATCGCCAGATGCATTAAACATCACATCAGAATCTAGAAAAAAAAGGATGGTTAAAGTTTTATATACAGACTTCATATACAGAGGCTACATTCACATTGTTTTTCAGATCGGATCTAAGGTCACTTTTGTACAGTATGTGGTCCTATATTGAGTATATACAGGGGTTGGACAATGAAACTGAAACGACTGGTTTTAGTCCACAATAATTCATTAGTATGGTGTCGGGCCTCCTTTTGCGGCCAATAGAGCATCAGTTCGTCTTGGCAATGACAGATACAAGTCCTGCACAGTGGGCAGAGGGATTTTGAGCCATTCTTCTTGCAGAATAGTGGCCAGGTACCTAAGTGATGCTGGTGGAGGAAAACGTTTCCTGACTCGTTCCTCCAAACCACTCCACAGTGGCTCAATAATATTTAGATCTGGTGACTGTGCAGGCCATGGGAGGTGTTCAACTTCACTTTTACTGTATGTTCATCAAACCACTCTGTCACCAGTCTTGCTGTGTGTATTGGTGCATTATCATCCTGAGACACGGCATCGACTTCAGGATGCAATGTATGAACCATTGGGTGCACATGGTCCTCCAGAATGGTTCGGTAGTCCTTGGCACTAACGCGCCCATTTAGCATAAGTAATGCCGAACAGTTTGGTTGGAAACAGGAGAGTTGAGGTGCACATTTAATTCTGCAGTGAGTTGGGCAGCTGTGGTTTTATGTTTTTTTGATACAATCCGTGTTATCACCCAGACATCCCTTTCAGACAGCTTCTTCTTGCCTCCACAGTTACTCCTGTTGTATGTGGTTTGTCCTTCTTGGTGGTACGCTGACATAACCCTGGATACCACGGTTCTTGATACATCACAAAGACTTGCTGTCTTGGTCACAGATGCGCCAGTGAGACACGCACCAACAATTTGTCCTATTTTGAACTCTGATATGTCACCCACAATGTTGTGTCCATTGCAATATTTTAAGCAAAACTGTGCTATTACTCTGCTAATTATACCGCTTTCCAAATTAATACGCAAATGATATCTTTCTCTGATTTTTATGATTAGTCAATGCAGAGGACAGTCAGTATAATTTTCAAGTCATCAACTATTAGGGTATAATTCGAATTTTATTGAACAAACCTCCCAATGCTAACAATATTTATTTAAAAAATAACAAACTGAAAATGCACTGTTCCAAATTATTACGCACAACAGAGTTTTTTTCTAGGTTGTAAAGAACTGAAAATGGGCTTTTGTTGAATTTGTAGCATTAGGAGGTAATTTTTACTGAAACCAAAAGCTATTTCAACAGGGCATGTTACATCTTAACATATGACCCCTTCTTTGATATCACATTCACAATTATTGCATCCATTGAACTTGTGAGTTTTTGGACAGTTTTTGCTTGAATTTCTTTGCAGGATGTCAAAATAGCCTCCCAGAGCTGCTGTTTTGATGCAAACTGCCTCCCACCCTCATAGATCTTTTGCTTGAGGATGCTCCAAAAGTTCTCAATAGGGTTGATGTCAGGGGAGGATGGTGGCCACACCATGAGTTTCTCATTTTTTATGCCCTTAGCAGCCAATGACAGTGGTATTCTTTGCAGCATGGTACATTATCATGCATGAAGATGATTTTGCTATGGGAGGCATGGTTCTTCTTTTTGTGTCATGGAAGAAAGTGGCTCCCCATGATTCCGGCCCAAAATATTAATCCTTAACTTCCTTGTTGACGTCGCAGCCTTGTTGGGATGGTTAGTAGTGGATGCTTGGTGTCCATCCACCAACCATCTAATACTCCATCCATCTGGACCATCCAGGGTTGCACAACACTCAACACTCACAATTAAACAAGACTGTTTGAAAATTACTCTTCATGTATGTCTGGACCCACTGCAACCGTTTCTGCTTGTGAGCGTTGGTTAGGGGTGGCCGAATAGAAGGTTTATGCACAATTGCAAGCCTCTGAAGGATTCAGAGGGACTCAAGAGGCACCAGCAGCTTCAAATACCTGTTTGCTGTTTTGTAATGGCATTTTAGCAGCTGCTCTCTTATGAAAATCTGATGAATTTGTCTGTCAGAAACCTTCCTCATTCTGCCTTTATCTGCACAAACCTATCTTTGCTCTGAATCAGCCACAAATGTCTTCACAGTACAATGATCACGCTTAAGTTTTTGTGAAATATCTAATGTTTTCATAGCTTGTTCAAGGCATTGTACTATTTGATGCTTTTCGGCAGCAGAAAGATCCTTTTTCTTTCCCATGCTGCTTGAAACCTGTGGCCTTCTTAATAATGTGGAACAACCTTCTTCAGTACTTTTCCTTTAATTGGGCTCCTTTGGCAAACTAATTATCACAGGTATCTGAGATTCATTTCAGTGATCCAAAGAGCCCTGAGACTCTCATCTGTCCCAGAATCTCCCAGAATCTTTGCGGCTTGTCAACATGTAGTTTGGCTTATTCCAGTCTGGCATTTTTATGATTTGTTTTCAACAATGGCGTCCTCCTTGGTCGTCTTTCATGTAGTCCACTTTGGCTCAAACAATGACGGATGGTGCGATCTGACACTCATGTTCCTTGAGCATGAAGTTCACCTTGGATCTCTTTATAAGTCTTTCTGGGCTCTTTTGTTACCATTGGGATTATCCGTCTCTTTGATTTGTCATGAATTTTCCTTGTGCGACCACGTCCAGGGAGGTTGGCTACAGTCCCATGGATCTTAAATTTCTGAATAATATGTGCAACTGTAGTCACAGGAACATCTAGCTGCTTGGAAATGGTCTTATAGCCTTTACCTTTAACATGCTTGTCTATAATTTTCTTTCGAATCTCCTGAGACAACTCTTTCCTTTGCTTCCTCTGGTCCATGTTGAGTGTGGTACATACCATGTCACCAAACAACACAGTGACTACCTGGAGCCCTATATATAGGCCCACTGACTGCTTACAAGATTGTAGACACCTGTGATGCTAATTAGCGGACACACCTTGAATTAACATGTCCCTTTGTTCACATTATTTTCCGTATTTTCTAGGGGTACCATCATTTTTGTCCAGGCCTGTTCCATGAGTTAATTTTTTTAAATAATTCTGTTGAAGCATGGTTGAAAAGCAATGTCTGACTTTCATTGGTTAACATTCATATAATTTTTTTAAATTATTACTTTTGTCAGATTAAAGTTATTTATGTGACCATTGTGAGTTTTTCCTTCATTGACCGAAGGGTACCAACAATTTTGTCCATGTATGTATGTTAATTGAACTGTATTTATAACTAAAGTTGGATCTTTTAATAGATGTTTGGAAAAAACTAAAACTAAGAAACAATGTTGTGTTATGTCAAGCATATTATTGTAGTAAAAAAATACATTACATTTATTTAAACAAAAGTAGTGCGGCTTCTAATATTTAATTACTGTGAACAATGTCCCTGTTAGATCTTTAGGAACAAGTGAATACTGATATATACATTATGTAAATAATATTGTGTCTTATTGCTACTAACTTATTACTCTGTTTTAGTGTCTTCAAAAAGAGATAAAATCATTCTGATGACTCCTAAATGAAAGCTGTCATTCATGATGACCGAATAATGGTAAATTAAATGAGATATTTGTATAACAGCACTATATGATTCATATAGCACTAATGGCATGTTTGATATGAAGAGCTGAGGAGCAAAAAGTGTACTAACAGAGCTGGAATTTGAGGCATCACTTTGAACAGACTGACAGGGATGTTCTCTAATAGTTTCACATGAGATCAATTAGATAACAATGGTATCGCTGTCCCATCCGGTAGCCCGCTGTTGAGCTAATTAGTAGGTCCTGCATGTTCTCATCTGTCATGTTCAGGGCATTGAGTAACAGAGGGCTAATTGTACACTTGGTGTGTAAAATGGGACTCAAGCTGAACCCTGTCACTTGCAGCTCTACATCATCCTGACACTGGTTAGATTCATGTAATGGGGTTTGGTTCCACTTTCTAATAAAGACAGTTTATTACAGAAGATCATCATACTGGAATACGCATACTCTTTATGGTGTGTCAGACATCAAGGTTGCATATACTTGTAAAAGTACAGTTGTTGTTATTAAAGTATAAAGTCTTTTCTTGTTGAATACAATGTCAACAAAAAACATATGGAAACTAAGTATGATTTATTTAACCTCAGGCAAAGCCCATTTGTTGTCACTGTATGTCACACATGTGGTTCATTACTTTTAGGGCTTAATAGAATATCTATCCAGTATCTAGTATGTGTATTGTGATACAGCCAGATTGGATATCAGGGGGAAAAAGAACCTATAATATAATATTTCTAAATTGAAGTATTACATAATTACTTGTAATGCAACAGTTTGCTCTGTTATGTACCATAACATACAGTGGAACCTTGGATTACGCGCATAATTCATTCCAGAAGCGGGCTCGTATTCCAAAAACACTTGTAAACCAAATAGACTTTTCCCATAAGAAATAATGAAAACTCTAATTATTTGTTCTACAGCCCAAAACAATAAATACATAAAAATAATTAATACAATATGGAAAGTAAAAATGAAACAAATTAACCTGCACTTAACATTTAAAAAAACTAAAAATAAATCCAGACAGTTAAGTGTTTCCTTTTGTGCCCACAGCCGTGTATTTGTAGGTGTGTGTGTATGGAATTAGCCCCTTGCCTCATCTTAAACAGTAAAACTCCTTCTCCCTCCGACACCTCGCTTTTTAAGTTTCACAACTAACATACACAATGCAAACACTGTTTTAACGGGGGAAAAAAAGAAATCTCTCTAATGATACTCATGTGAGCATACTAACGGAATCACTGCTGTAAAGTAAAAAAATAAAATAAAAAAATAAACCCGCACCTTACCTTTCACTGTAAATAAAGCATGTTTTTGCAGCCAGGGAGATCTCTGTGTGTGCGTGCGTGTGCGTGTGTGCGCGCGCGCGTGTGTGTGTCGGTGTCAAAAAATGTGTGTGTGTGTATAAGTGTGTGTGTGTGTCTCGGTGTGTGTGGTGCACAGTATCAAATTACATGCGCGCTCGGTTTGCGAAACACTCGTAAACCACGTTACTCGCAATCCGAGGTTCCACTGTATCATACAAGGTATCTGAAAGATATTTTAATGTAATAATTAATCAATATCACACAAGAGGAAGTGCTGTTTTACTCAGTATAAGTATGGCTGTGATGCGGCCATAGGCATGCTGGGTGCATAAGATTTTACATCCATCCAGTTAATTACAGAAGAAGATTATGCTGGAACATGTATAATCTGTATGGGTTTCAGTTATGGAGGTTGCTGAAATACACATGAGCGTACATCTTTCTTGAAAAAAGTAAACGGTCTTTTCTTGAGTGTGTTTAATACAATGATAACAGGCAAACGTTTGAGTCATTGAAATGGAGTATGACTTTTTTACCCTTAGGCAAAAACTATTTGCTGTCACTGCATGTGGTACATGTGGTTCATTACCTTTAGAGTTTAAACTAGAAAGTTTTCCATGACATCACAAACTTATCAGAAAATTAAAATGTAACTTTAATCATGGTAAGAAAACAGCAAAGGAAACCGCAATGATACGGTATATACGGTATATACGGTAAATAGGAAAAATTTTTCTCTTAAACTGCTATGGCTTTTTTTGTCCTTCTCAACCATATGATATGTTCCATATTTAAACATAGTATTTTTTTTTTTAACAAATACCAGTATTAACCTAGGCTTAGCCCACACCTGCATGGCAATTATCACATTTGGATGAAATTGTTATTGAAGCTTGTGAATCTGACGGGTACAGTGCAGTGTCCTCTAAAATTCCCGACCATGTGCGCTGATGTTTGTTCACAGATGAAATCTGCAGGAGTTGGTGATGGAGGACTCTTCACAGAGAGCTACTGTAACATCTGCAATGCTCAGCTCATCTCTGAGTCACAGCGTGTTGCACACTACGAGGTGAGACTTCATATAACATGCTCAAACACACCACAGACACTCAGTGATGTTTTTCACACTTATCTTTCCTCCCTCAGCTGTTTAACACACACGCACACGCACACACACCCCTATCATTACACTCGTTCCTCAGTTTATTATATTGCCTGTGAACATGTAACTGAGATTTAATGAGCAGTAATACAGAAGTATATGATTAGCACATGCATAAATCATGCGATTTTCAATGCCAAAAAATATATTGTATAAACAATTCTGGTAACCTCTATATCATACCACCATTATTGCTGTGCTCATAAGCCATTATCAGGTAAATTATAGGTAGCTCCAATATCAGAGGGAAAAAAGGACCAATATTATATAATATTTCTAATTTGAAGTATCACAGTATTGCCTGTAATGCAACAGTATGCTATGTTGCATAGCGTATCATAACAAGGTGTTTGAAGACTATGTTAATTAAATAATTAAGCAATATTACTTAATTAAAAGGGAGCACTGTGTGCTGAATATCAGTATGGCTGTGATCCGGCCGTAGGCACAAGGGCGCAGACCTAGTGCTGAAGATATCACATCACATATTTAGTACAACAGTATGACCTTGAGTGTTTTATGCTTTTCTACAACAATTCCATAAACACCATTTATTATCAACAGATTATTTTGATTATTTTGAACAGATAATTTTTGAACAAAATAAATATGAATGAAAGACATGTACTCATCGTCCACTTTACAAGGAACAAGTGTACTGTACTCCTGCATGTTCATGCAGTCACAAAATCAGCCCATCATGTTTAGATAAAGTACCTACATGAATGTGTAGCTACAAAGGTGTTCCTAATAAAATGTGGGCAAGTAAATAGTATAGTATAGTATAATATATTATAGAATATTTATTATAGAATTTATAATATAGCTACAGTATAATGTAATTTAATCTTGTGTCTTCACTTCACTACAATATACAGTGTATATATATATATATATATATATATATATATATATATATATATATATATATATATATATATATATATATATATACACACACACACACACACACACACACACACACACACACATGGACAAAATTGTTGGTACCCTTCGGTCAATGAAAGAAAAACTCACAATGGTCACATAAATAACTTTAATCTGACAAAAGTAATAAGTTAAAAAAAATTCTATGAATGTTAACCAATGAAAGTCAGACATTGCTTTTCAACCATGCTTCAACAGAATTATTTAAAAAAATAAACTAATGGCACAGGCCTGGACAAAAATGATGGTACCCCTAGAAAATACTGAAAATAATGTGACCAAAGGGACATGTTAATTCAAGGTGTGTCCACTAATTAGCATCACAGGTGTCTACAATCTTGTAATGAGTCAGTGGGCCTATATATAGGGCTCCAGGTAGTCACTGTGTTGTTTGGTGACATGGTATGTACCACACTCAACATGGACCAGAGGAAGCGAAGGAAAGAGTTGTCTCAGGAGATTCGAAAGAGAATTATAGACAAGCATGTTAAAGGTAAAGGCTATAAGACAATTTCCAAGCAGCTAGATGTTCCTGTGACTACAGTTACACATATTATTCAGAAATTTAAGATCCATGGGACTGTAGCCAACCTCCCTGGACGTGGCCGGAAAATTGGTGGAAAACTGATGTCAAATCAAAGAGACAGATAATCCCAATGGTAACAAAAGAGCCCAGAAAGACGTCTAAAGAGATCCAAGGTGAACTTCAAGCTCAAGGAATCATATCACACCATCTGTCGCTGTTTGAGCCAAAGTGGACTACATGGGAGACGACCAAAGAGGACACCATTGTTGAAAACAAATCATAAAAAAGACAGACTGGAATATGCCAAACTACATGTTGCCAAGACATTTTTGTCAAGACACATCAGCTCTATGTTCACAGATGGAAAAATGAAGCATATGAAGAAAAGAACACTGTCCCTACTGTGAAACATGGAGGAGGCTCTGTTATGTTCTGGGGCTGCTTTGCTGCATCTGGCACAGGGTGTCTTGAATCTGTGCAGGGTACAATGAAATCTCAAGACTATCAAGGGATTCTAGAGAGAAATGTGCTGGCCAGTGTCAGAAAGCTGGGTCTCAGTCGCAGGTCATGGGTCTTGCAACAGGACAATGACCCAAAACACACAGCTAAAAACACCCAAGATTGGCTAAGAGGAAAACATTGGACTATTCTAAAGTGGCCTTCTATGAGCCCTGACCTCAATCCTATTGAGCATCTTTGGGAGGAGCTGAAACATGCTGTCTGGAAAAGACACCCTTCAAACCAGAAACAACTGGAGCAGCTTGCTCATGAGGAGTGGTCCAAAATACCTGCAGAGAGGCGCAGAAGTCTCATTGACAGTTACAGGAATCGTTTGATTGCAGTGATTGCCTCAAAAGGTTGTGCAACAAACTATTAATTAGCGGTACCACATTTTTGTCTAGGCCTGTTCCATGAATTCATTTTTTCAAATAATTCCGTTGAAGCATGGTTGAAAAGCAATGTCTGACTTTCATTGGTTAACATTCATAGAATTCTTATTTATTATTACTTTTGTCAGATTAAAGTTATTTCTGTGACCATTGTGAGTTTTTCTTTTATTGACCGAAGGGTACCAACAATTTTGTCCACGTGTGTGTGTGTGTGTGTGTGTGTGTGTGTGTGTGTGTGTGTGTGTGTGTGTGTGTGTGTGTATATATATATTACAGGGGTGTATGTTTCTCCCCCTTTCAGTCTTATCTAGGTTACATTTTCCACCTATTGTGACATCATACTGTATAATAAGATACCCTCCCTCAGATATGCTCAAAAGTACCTCATTTACATACTCATACTCACATACTCATACAGTACCTCATTTACATACTGAATGGTACATTTGGAGCAGGAGTGAAGTGAAAGGAAATTTGAGGTATGGACATTGCATTATCCGCAGAGTATTTTAGCTGGAGCATTAACAGACACATTTTGCCTAGACCTGTGTTAACTAGTTAGAGGTTACATAAAATATGGAATATTTAACATAAAGTCATGGGAAAAATAAAGTGTACTCTTCTCTCTGTACTCTTATGACTTTATACCTATACAGCTGTATATCTGTGATTTGTCTTTAATTTATAAAAAAATATGTGTTTATTTAATGTTTTATATATTTAATTAACGTTTTATTATTATTAAATAGAGATAGTGATTGTCTCCTCATGTTTGAATCTGAAATGAAATCCTTTGTTCTACACAGTACTGGCTATTTCATCTCCAACACACACACGCGCGTACACAAACTAGTTTGAATGTAGTCCTAAAGTTGTGCTTTTCCAAGTGCCTTGCTCTGCAAGTCTGGCAAAGAATAGCTAAATGCTAAAGCTTTTAAAGCTGTAATGTAGTCTACTTCTCTCAAGACTATCACCCTCAGAGAAAGTAATTTAAGCACTGATCATTAAAGAATCATTCCCATGCATTATTTACAGTCCTCACTTTGTGCCTGTCTGGACTACAAAGTATGCAATCAGTAGATTAACAGGTTTGGCTAATGAGGACAAACCCTAAGTGTAAGAATCTGTGTAGCAGACGGAGTGTCTCTGAGTGGCAGTTTAGCTCTGCAAGATTTATTTACACAGCAGCTCCAGTAACTGGTGCACTATATTTAGTGATGCAGTTTCTGGCATTTATTTCATTAGCATGTCACCTCTCATCGAAGCTATCCAGATTGCACATTGTTTAGATGGTTATGGTAGAATTTATTGCTGGTGTTATGGGGACCAGCTGTATTTTATCTGACTATTAAAACCAACTAGTAAAGTTGTTTAGCATAAGATTTCACTGGAACTACTTGTTCCAGACCAACAAACATGGTGTCCACAAACTGTTCCCATCCTAATCTCTGTGTCCTTTGAGATGTGATGTCTGCCAAAATCTATCTCAGCACCTGCTACTCCATCAATGTCTGCATTGTTCAGACTGATTATGCAAGGTATCTTAAACCTGAAATCTGATATGAAAGTCAATTTAAGGATGAAAAGGAATCCAAAGTGAATAAGGGATTATACAAATAAAGAATGGGAGGAGAGACTGACTGATGAGAAGACTAAGGAAAGGGCAATTATTTAATAGCTTCCCATTTGTTTAGCTGTGCTTTTGAGAGCTTTATTATGTATACATGTAAAATCAAGTACTGCCAACCATTGAAAGAATGGGCGTAAGCTAGATAGATAGAGAAATTTACATACACTATACACTACACAAGATACATGAATGTCAATGTCAAGTATTACTTTACATTGGTCTATTTCTTTGAAAGAATGATTGTAAAAAAACACCTTTGAATATGAGAAAAACTTGAATTTGTGGCACAATGTTTAAGTCCTTTTTTTCTGATATAGACACAAGGTCAACCCAATACATAACAGGTCAAAATACTTACAGTAGATTATTAATTAATGTCTCTTAATTTGCCATGCCGAAAGCCTCCTACTGTAACTTCATGTAGGTGATCATGATTGACTACTGCTGTTAATTTACTATTAATAATAAATTAATAAAACTATTAATTTATTGTGCATATTTAACATTATTCAGTTGTTTAAATTATATGAAAATTATGTGCTTTTCAGCTCACTATTATTTTCTGTTCAAATTTAAAGTTGCCCGCTCGTGCATGCAAAAAGACGAAGTACAACATAGAATTGTGTATAATAAAACAATATTGTTAGCCTAAAACAATATTTCTCAAAAGCAAACGTTCTCAAACAATTTTATTTGGTTTTACAATAGATCTTTCATGATGAATGTGTGTACTGTATATGCGCTTTAAATTATGTTCCTAATAATGAAATGAGATGTCACAGAATGTCACACTCAGCTGAAAGGAAAATGGCTTGGATAGGGCTGCACGATACATCATTTTAGCATTCATATTCCGATCTGTTTCCCACACATAGAGTAGATTTAATAAAAACCTACAATCCGCGGTCAATTAATTAGTAGCGGATAGTTCCCCTCGCGCTAGCAGATTAAACAGGTACAAGAATCTGTGTGTTCCTGTGTTGTGCTCCATACCTGTGAACGACAGAAAAGTAGAATTCCTGCAAAGAGAGGAAGCAGTGAGTTATACAGGGTTTGGTGTTCGTGTTGGTGTAGCTCTTGCCAACCATTGTAAAGAAGCATTAGTGATTAATGTTAAATTCCGTGAAATTCCTCCTCTACTGCCCACTTAATACAGCACTCTATGTCTTAATGATGTGGGGCACAAGGTGAGTGAGCCCTGGTTTGATGGAGAACATGTCCATGAAATTGATCAACCTGTTCTCTCAGTTCTTGGTTCTGTGTGGGCGTCAAATCCTCTAATCGATGGATTAAATCGCGGCTTTGTTGTGTAGCAGAGAGAGAGAGAGAAGAGATGAGGTGCGTGGTATGGGTTCTAAGATTATAAGATTCTAAGATTGACATGGTAAGGCTCAGTGCATTTGCTCTTTCCCGGCTGTTGTAGTCTGTAGTTCACTGGCCCAACTCTTTCCACGATAGGTACTGGCAGCAGGCCATGAACTTGCATGTGGTGCTGGGATGGAGAAGCAGCACTCGGTCACCCAACTGGAACTCGTGCAGCTGCACCGGCCGGTCAAAATGTGGTTAGAAAGTGCGGCATGTTTGCTGGTGCTGGCTCTCATATGCCTACAGCTTTTTGCTCCTCTTTAGAGAGGGACTGGGGCACACAATCCATCAACACTCATTCTTCCACCTCGAATGATGTCAGAGACTCCAGCTGATGCCTTCTTATTACAATCTGACTGAGCCAGTCCAGCTGAACCCTTGGTTCACCCTTGTGGCCTACCGTCACAATATATACTGTATATATAAAATGCTAATGCTATGAAGCCATATACTGTATATTTTAAGCACTTCAAGGCCCCTGAGATACATTGCTGCATTCCTACATATCGAAATATATATCACAGAAAACAACAAAAAAAGTTTTTTTCAATATTGTGCAACCATAGTTTGCATGGTCAGAAGCAAACCATGAACCACAAGTCCACAGGTCTGCCTTGTATAGGAGGCTGCTGGAACCCCAGTGTCACTGTTTACTCTCAGCTAAGTTTTGCTTGCCCATGGACTAAAGGGCTACCATTCAAGCACGAAGCTTAAATTGTCAGAATTGTCACCTTACCTTCATCCTTGAGAACACATGGACAAAGAGGTGTTTAATCCCAAGATTCCCACTCTACCAAATGTTAAGCATGATGGTGGTAGCAACATGCTTTTGGGACTGTTTTGCTTTTAGTGGAACTAATGCAGTGCACAAAGTAGATGGGAAAAATTAAGTTAAAGGAGGACTATCTCAGAATTCTTTAGCATTACTTAGTTAAAAAAACTAGGATGTGATTCTGCTTTCTAACAGTGTGTTCCTAAACAAACACACTATGTGGAATGGATAAAGCAGATAAAAAAAAGCCACAAATGGACCATGCTTAAAAGTCAACAAATTTAACCGATTCAACCAGGAGCTTATTTGTTACTTCTTAAAGTGGCTACTAAAGATGAAACTTGCTAAGGGATGCAACAATTTTTTAAATCCTACCTAGAGTTAATGTTTCAGAAGGTTTAAAATATTGGATTACATGAAGCTTAGAAAAGAATAGGGCAATGAATTACATAAAATCATGAATGACTATTATCTGAAAGACTTGGTGAAGTTACCTATAAAAATCATCAGTAGAAATCACGGATATGATAAAAGTGAAAGTAAGAGCATTCCCACCAACACGTTGAGATGACAACTCAAGGGGGTTGGGACTAAACAGATGTGTCGCCATAAGAAACCCACTTGTTAGTGAGATAAATCAGAGAAAAGGTTGACATTTGCTACAGTATGGGGCTTAAAAATTGGACTTGAGCATAAAGCTCATGTGGTCTGATGAGTTGAGATTAACCATATACCAGAAGTATGGGTGCATCAGCGTATGAAGGGAATCACATGCACCCATCATGCATTGTGGCAAGTCACTGTAGGCAGTGTTATGACCTATTTTAGGTTGCTTCAGTCGGTCAGGACTAGGCATGGTAATAAAATGAAGTCAGCTGATAACCTCTATGATAACCTTAGCTGATATCTCTCTGTTGTTTGTTTATGATATATGCAACATTAAGTTTTATTTACATTTTTTTTGTCTTGATTTATATTTATCTTAATTTTCTTCATGTTTTTGTTTTTAAATTAAGGCCACTAATTTAAAAAAAATGTTCTCACAAGTATTTTGTCGCTGACATGATGAGCTAATGTAGCATGAGGGTGTGTTTTTGATACGGACTGCAAAGATCTTCGTTATATAACTCTGGAGTGTCCATGAAAACCTTGTGATTTTAAGTTGATCAATTTGAGGTTTTATTAGGATATGTTACAGAAATTTTCAAAAATAAAAAGTGAAAATGTCTCAACAAAAAATTCTAAATACGAACTTTGTGAATATATCTGCTTGTATCCAGCTTGATATAAGAGGCCCCTTATCAGTGAAACAAAGATTAAAGAAAAAAGTACAGAAGCAGAAATAGTAGAATATATAAAATCTCTTGGAACACATCGTTCGCATCAGTGGCCTCTTTTATCCTCTCATACTGGGCCAGTGTAATCCAGAAAGGCTGCTCTCTCTTTCTCTCCCTCTTTTTTTCTTCTTATATCATTCCAAGCCAGCCTGCACACAACCTCCTCTCTCATTCAGCTATCAATGCCACTGCCTGCTCACAGACAATGCTGGAATGGGCAAAAAAACATGCAAACTGCATGCATCAATACACATCCCTACTTTTTTACAAGTTCGTGCTCTATATGTATGTCTTACGGTTCTGACCTGCATCCTGCATTTGTCTTATGGATTATGAAGAAAAGCTCTGCACTTCCACCTCATTCTGCATATTTGTTGCAACATTGTACCCACACATGCTTCTTATTAGGTTATACACTCCTGAAGCACTGTGTTTGAAAAAAACACACACATATTATATTCATATATATTCTTACTCACATGCACCCAAAAATAGCTGTACTGTATATTTTTGCCGATTTCTTCCAACACCCACAAGTCAGAACTTTGAAACAGAATTCAGTTACCTGGCTAGATAATAACTGCTTTTTTTATCACCTGGTTTATCTACTGTATGAATGAATCATTCACACCTAACATTCACAGCTAACATGGTTTTGCCTTAAATAAGAATGCAAAGCAGTCTGCAGAAAAGCACGCCTTTTCTGCTAAAAGCGCATGCTTGCTTAACACACCCCCATTTTTAGATAAAGCTGTTCCAGTCCAGACAAATACCCGAAACACAAGTCTGTATTTCTGGCTGATGCAATGGACTGAAGTTGCTCGAACTTTTGACATATCTCATACAATACAAAGTTTTTTTTCACCAGAAATGGCTGAGCAGGGCTACTTAACCTTGGTCCAGAGTTACGATGACCTGTAGAGTGTACTGCTCCTCCTGCTGATGTAACCGATTTATCTCTTCAGACAGAAAAATGTGTTGAATACTGTCTATTCTAAGGGCCTGTCACACTCTAATGAAGACCAAGAAGTTCCCATGCAGTGGGAACAGGGTCAAAATGGGAAAAGCAACAAAGCAGTGACATCCCAATGACAACTCAGGCAAAACACCATCCAATCTTTCCCATCTGTGCCGAGCTTGTAGTACGAGCTTGTCCTTAATAGGTGTTACGTGTACATGTCAGTGCCATCGTTAATACATTAATTCTTCCCATGTCTTGGTTTGTGGGAACATGGCTCAGTGTGATGGATAATCAGAGAACATTTGATAAAATATCGGGTTAAACAGCTCAGAGCCCTTTGCAATGTTCATAAATTACTTAAGCAGTAACAGAACGTGTTTGATGGCAGAGCATACGTCATTTGCAACTGTTTCAGCCTGGCAGCCACATCACTAACACTAGAACTGAATCTGCAACTAAAGGTTTGTTGAGGGCTGTTTTTTAATACTCACTGCCACCCTTTCTCAAAAAAGACTGACCAATCCTCTCGGCTGTGGTGCTTATATCTGTTTGCACCCCACCAATATACAATCTGTAGCAAAATAGATTTCTTTAAACCACAGTTATTCTGAACAAAGCAGAATGCAGAATATTTATCTGATTTCATTGCTTCACTAAGAATACATTTCCATTTACACAAAGTCAGCAGTATAACCAATATTAAGGAAAGTAACCTTTTTCACCTGTAATTGCACAAAGTCCTGTGTGGTTGAAGCAAAAACAAAATACAGTATTTTCTTAAATTCCTCTGCTGTATTTCATTGTCTTCAGGGCACTCGTATCATTTCTAGCTAGAAACAGTACAAAATGCAATATTCATGCTGGATTCTGCAGAGCCGGCTAATAAACCGTACATGAGATACATTTCAGCCCACAGCTCTGTTACAGCAGGACGCACTCTGGTGTGGGTTAAAATACAAACTTTGTCAAAGTTTGAACTTCTTCATCTCATTGGATTAAAGGATTTGAAGTGATCATATGCTGTATAGTGCCAGAGTTTGTTTAATCCAGAAGATTTTAGAAGATGCAATATTTACAAAGCCAGAAATGTAATATCAGGATTCAGGATTCCTGAGTGATTTGTTCATATTTTAGTTGCACTGATACGTTAAACAAGAGTAACACAACTGTTAAACGATGTGGAAGAATGATATTGACCTTCATTTGTCTATTATTGCAGTCCAAAACCAAAACAGACATGCATGTGGTGGAATTAGTATGTAGGAATCACCCCTTCATTTAGTGATGGAGTGTATTATTCCTGAATTCAGAGTGTTTTTTGTCACACGAGAGGGAGTGCTGTTATGTTTATCAGCACAGGTGTAATGCAGTCGTAGGCATGAAGGAGCAGATTGAGTGCTGAAGATATCATATAGCTGTGTGCTACTCAGCACAGTACAACAGCACAACCTTTAATGTGATATTGCTTTTATACAAGAGACCCTAGTGTATAATTAGTAGATTATGATTTGTTTGTTTGTTTATTTAACCAGCTATCTTTCTATACCAACACACATCCTTCAACAGCTGGCAGATCTAGCTTGTGACCAATAAGTAACGACAGGGTAATTAACAGGGAAAGTAGGTTTTAAATTCTTACCAGTACTATATACTGTATCCTGAGGTTACAGCAAAATCCAAAAGTTGAGCAGAATTAACTATGGACATAGTGAACTGTCCTGTAAAAGGTTAGATTCACTTTTATCCCACTTTAAATTATCAGCTAAATTCTGGGGTGCTGGGTCAAATCCCAAATAGAATAAAGTGGAAAGCTAGTGCACTAGGGTGTGCAATACCTTGTTCCACACACTAAGTATTGCCCTTGATCAAGGGTTAGGGAGTGATTAGGGATACAACCTTGTGTTAGATGGTAGTAGCTTTGTTAGCCATGGACAAAACAACAAGTATAGTTTACTAGCAATTTGGAACAACTTGAAAGCAATTATTAGACAAAGTGCTGTTTAAGAAGACATTTGATGTGTTTTTCTGCTGAAAGTGCTTCCAAGCCTAGTTTTAAATGTAGGGTTGGCAGGCAGCTACTCTCCCCGAGTTAAAGTACAGTGGATCGGTTCTATCATTTTTTACTACTGTACTTGTCAGAATTTCCTACCGGTAGCAAAAATGTATAGTTAGACCAATTGGTCTGTTCTACTTTATTCTGACCCGTTGTTATTGATTTATCAGAATGTAATTCCTATAGCTTTAACATGGGCAGCAGGTTCTGACACATTGTTATTGCTAATGAAATGTACCAAGTGTACAAGAACATTATTGTCAGTGCGTTTTTTTAAAAAAATCACATTTTGTGCTGTATCTAAGTAAAATTAAACTGCACAAATGATAAAAAATCAATACAAACTATCAATTCACAAGTTTGTTAAAGAAAGGCACGCAAGTAAAATATAAGGTCAAAGAAAATCACAAAAACTATTAAAGGCCTAGTTAAATCCACAAGTTACTTCAAGTAACAGAACGGATTTATGGCCGGGACACTAAGATGTTAAAACATGACGTATCTTTTGAATGCGCATGCGCAGAAAGCTTGGGTAAGAAATAATTATGAGTAGGATAAATGTATGGAACACCGGACTGACCAACTTTCACCCATTGTGTCGAGCGACAGTTAGTAAAATTAATGATTATGTTAGAACTCCTATGATACATACAGTTAAACCATTGCTGGAATACTTCTCGTCCAATCAGATTGCTTGGTCAGAACTAACAGTTACCGTATATATAGTACCACCGCTTGTTCTCTTTCGAACAAACCCGTAGACTTATCAATGTTTAAATAGCAAGCACATAGTTTATTACAAAATGAAATAATATAAAGCCCTAGGGATACATCATCTTAAAGTGGACCTGAATAGCTGTCTTTAGCATTAATGCACTTACAGTAGCTAACAGGATACTTCACCTTTCCTTCCTACACTACACTAGTGTTGGCTTCAAAATCTCCCCTGTGCATTTGCTCAAGATTACGACGTTCCTCAAAGAGGCAGGTTTCAGCTGTGCGTGATATGGCAATTCTTTGATAGCCACATTTTTCAATTATATTAGCAGCGGTCAGAAAATGCATCTGCTCACAATGAAGTCTTGAAATTGCTCCTCTCTGCAGAAAAGGCCACGAGAGACAGACATAAAAAATACAGCTCATCTTGTGGACAGAGGAATACTCTCAGGCTCTTAAATTAGAATTTACATAGATATGAATTAATGACTCTGTCAAAAACGGGACTGTGATATGGTTTAATCCCCATTACTCTCTTACACGCACACACACACACACACACACACACACGCACACACACACACACACACACACACACACACACACACACACACACACACACACACACACAGAATTAATGTGTCATTATTTCCAAGCACTGTGAAAACTACTAGCCTGAAGGATAACTCTATCCTAACCAAAGTGCAGTAATATTACATACACTTCATATACAAAGATAGTATACTCAGTAAAAAAAACGGTGCGAATGAAGAATCATATTGCCTCTGAGTAGTATAATCCAGTGAGAGGTATTGAAGTGAGCTTCCCTGCCCTCTCCCCCTCCCGATGATTTGAAACTTGAGAAACTTGTAATTATTCTAAAAGTGAAGCACACACATGCATATTTCAAACTATAGGTGCCATCCAACTCTTTTAGCATGCTCGGATGTTCGGATCCCTATGAAATAATAAAAGTGTTTGGGTGGCGGAGAGTAACCTTAGTGCAAGTGTTAACGCCCTCAGACTAGCCATCTGGCCGGGAGGACAAAATGCTCATTGTCTGTAGAGCTTTGCCGCTTCTCAGCTCTGAGAGTGTGAGAAATGCCATTTGTTGTCTGTGAAAGCAGAGATATTGGCCTAAGTAACAAGTACTAGTTTGTCAGTGTGAACAAGTCAACAAAAATGTATATATTTGTGGGGGAATTTTTTTTCTTTTAGGTATTGGGTGCGTGCGTGTTTGTTGATTTTGACCTACAGTAGTTAGTATTCAGTTAGTCAAAAGGGAGAAATCAAAGTGCATGATGTTGAATCGTGTCAAGAGCACATACTTACATACCACATACTAGTTTTGTGTATAATGTTTAAACAATATAAATGGCACTTTTGTTGCTTTTTGTTTCTAAATGTGCATTTTAATTGATCTGGGAAAATTAGTAACTCATGTATTTCTGTACAAGTTGTGCGGGGGATTTCTCCACATTACAGCTCCACACTGGAGAAATACCGGATAATGAAGAGTGACTGATTGTTTAGTGGAGCGCTTACAAATCATTAGGCAAGGTCTTTTCATTCTTCCTGACCAGAGACCCTGATAATGTTACTAGCTGTTGCTATGGCAGTAAAGTTAAGAGCCTAAAATGAAGAACTATTTTAGAATGCATTAAACCGAATTCAACTCTGCAGAAATGTATTAAGTCATTTTTGTCTGATTAACCATTTTCAGATCTCGCATCAATACTGATTCCATGAATACATGTTATAATAAGTCTTGAAATAAGTGTTATGCTTAAAAACATGCACTGAAAGACATTTTTTTGTATCAAGTACTTCCTACCTTGGATATACAAAAGTTCTGCTCAATTTACTATATTCATGTGCAAAAACAAACAAATTTTAACATTGTGCTTTCATTTTCCTTTCTATCGTCAATCAGAGCAAGAAACATGCCAACAAAGTGCGTCTGTTCTACATGCTCCACCCAGAAGATGGTGGTCCTCCTTCCAAAAGACTGAGACCAGACAACCCGGTATGTTCCAGCACACAGGATGTGAGAGAATGAGATTGTGTTCTGCTCTCACAACCTGCAGCCGAGAGTGTTTGTTAACCTTCTCTATAGAAAGCCAAAGGAGCTATTTAATGCCTTTATTGACGTAGATCGGATAATGCAGTTCATTGCTGCTCCTGCTCTCCAAGTTATCTTTGAATGTCTACTGTTGTTAGTGTGTTAGTGTGTGGTAAATCCAAGTACATGATCAGCATTTCAGTGCATAGAAATTATTTGAGATACATACGGACAGGATCATTCCAGTTGAGGCTAGCTATACAAAGATTTACCAATTTTGAGTCCAGTGTTTAAACCTGTAGGATAGTTTCAATACAGATTTATTAATATATAGAGTATATATTTTACATCTGCAGCCCAGCTATAGATTTTGAGAAGTATGTTAGAAAGTTGGCTATAGTAATAAAGGAAAATCCACTCTAAATCGGCCAAATCATTAACACCATTAACAGTAAAGCCACCAACAGTAGGTTCTGGGTTTCACTTGTGCCATTTGTGGCATGGCCCCATAGGGTGTGTTGTGGTGTCTGTTACCAGGAAATTGGCAGTCCCATTGGGTGCTGTGGGCTGTTGGGGGGGGGACAGATGTGTATGTCTAGTGCATTCCAAGGCTCTTTAAAAACTTATTTGAAAGGTCAGGTCTCAGATATTCCTTTTCGTGAATTGATTGCGGTTGTTCTAAAACATTAGACAATAAACAAACAAACAAACAAACAAGTGTATAGAAATCATTGGATTGTGCATCTAGAACTTTCCTAAACCGAGGGCGAAATGTGCATTTTATCAGTAATTGAGCATTGATTGTTAATATGTTTGACCTTAAGCGATGTAAAACCGGGAAAATATTTAACCCTTTATTTACATGTATTGGGGCCTAGCTCTTGCTTGCCTAAAGTGACATATCCAGTAGAGATTTACTGTAATCTTAGTGCATCCATCTCTTTCACCTCATCAGCTCTACACTCTGTTCAAACAGCCTACAACACCATTGCTCTTGTCATCTCGTACATCTGCACTATGCAGTCCCACATCTCTTCTACAAAAACACAGATGCGCTAAACACATCACATCTTATATATGTTATCTTATATAAATGTACCTAAGGTGCATAAGGTTAAACGGTTTCCTTTGAAGCTGTACTGCTGATCAGTTTACCCTCTGAACCCCAATAAGGTTCACGTAGTTTAAAGTAAAAACAGAAAATGAACTCACCCTGTGACAGCGTCTACCATGTAAGCATTACTAATGGAGCTACAATTCTGTGCTTGATTGTTAAGTAAATAGTTTAGTGACAGTTTTCCAAACAGTCAGCTTGTGTATGCAGTCGAGCCACTACTCTTAACAGTGGATTGCGTGTCAACCTGCCGGTAAATTGCAGCGACAAACCTGTAGATGGCTGTTTTCTAAATCATACCTGTCAAAAGCTGTCATAGCAAACAAGGAGTTTTGTTTTGGCAATACCACGCTCATTCTCTTGCTATCTCCCAAAAAATAGGACCTTGTGTGTGTGTGTGGGGGGGGGGGATGCTAATATACTCCTCAGTTCCCCTGACAAGGAGAGAGAGAGAGAGCGAGAGAAAGATGGCCAATGCAGCAGCCAGGATCAAAGTGTTCTCTGAATTAAATAGCGATTAATACCTGCTGTTTGCAGTGTGGTGAGAGAAATTGGAAAATTTAAAAGCCCCAGAACAGAGAAATACCAAGTCTGTCTAGGAAAAGTAATTTTACATGAAAGGCCCAGGCCTGCTTCACTGACCTTCCTGAGGCTACAGCAAAATCCTGAGAGTTAATGCGTGCTGGATTTTTATATACATACATACATACATACATACATACATACATACATACATACATACATACATACATAACATTGAAACCTTAAAAAAAAAAACCCAAATATTGCATACATACTTTCCCATTGTCCTACTGTATGACTCCACAACACCTCTGAAGGTGTGTTGAGGTTTCTGCCACTAGGACCTTTAAGGGCTGTATGTTGCAAGGTAGGGCCTCCATGGATCAGACTTGTTTGTCTAACACATTACATGCATGCTTGATTAGACTGAGATCTGGGGAATTTGGAGGCCAGATCAACAAACCAGAACTCTTTGCCTGCTTAGCCACATACACGTTGAGTGTTCGGGTACCTTCCTACCATAGCCAGCATTCAGAAATTTGTGCTACACTATTTTTTTCTGTGGGATCGGACTGGAAGACTGCCTTTGCACTCCACAGGGATAAATAAGCCTTGCGTGCCCATGAATCTGTCACCAGTTTACTGTATTTTCTTCCATATTAGGCTCACCAAATATAGAACCATATGAGGGATGCAATGAAACACTTTGGATAATTGAATCGATTATATTCATGGTGCTACTGTAGCTTCACAATTCCATTCTCGAAAGACCGTTTGTATGTCCAAATGGTAAACAATAAAAATAGTGTGCATTCTTTTTTGTATAAAAGTAAGGGTAAGGTTTAATAAGGTTTAACATAAACAAAATACACTACATGTTCACCCTATGTTAATAATAAATAAATAAGTTTGATAAGTTCTCTTGGTAAGGTTTCACACTGGTAAAAATTATTGACTTACACATGAGCTTTACACATTATTTGAGGTCTCATTTTAACCAGAGCTAGAACTCCAAACTCTGCGACAATGCCCATCTTTCATGACCACGGGCAGCGTAGATTGTAACAGAGCTAGTGTTGCTTCAACAGTGTCCTTTCTCTTATCATGATTGTATAACCGTGAAACCTATGCGTGTCTGTTATTGTGATCCGGATCTTTCAGGTTGTTAGTGACTTTACAAGAGCAGGGGATTCCTTGTAATGGCACAGGCTCTCCATGAAAGAAAATGATTGTGCGCTTTCTAGATATTCTAAGTCTATGGATTGCAAAGATTGGTACATCTGGGCTTCAGACAGAGCAAGTGCATAAGTAATACACATTATTAATGGAATGTTGATAACACATATTGTCAAGTGCATCATTACCCCACTTAATGATATACACTCCAATAAAGCCTGATGCTCTTTGACATTATAGCTATAATTCATGTGTTTTCACTATATAATTCTTTAATCTTGTTGGGTGTGTGGATAGTCCATGTGATCTAAGGATAAACAGTTGAAAAATGCTTGCTTTTAAGCAAAGAAAAATGTATAATCATTAATATGGTAATTGATATGGTGATGCTGTCCACTTAGAGACATTTATTTAACATTATGATGTCTGTGATGATGTCTTTTCCACCACAGGAACGTTGTCAAGACAAATCACTGGTTTGTGTCACATCATGCTGTTGTGTTTTATTTCTAACAAAGCGAATATCCTAGACTGCAGAGACAGAATTGTGTCATGTGTTACTGTCTATACTTTCTAACTGCACAGGAAGTCACTGGGTCTAATTAATGTCCTCAAGGCTGATGTTGAAAGGGTTCATTTACTGGCTTATGAAAAATTCAGCTAATAGGTGGTCTGTGGAGGAATGTCCTCAGGTGCAGTCAGTTTGAGCATGAGCCTGTGTGCTTATCAAGTGCTCATTAGGGCACTTGTTATGAATAATTCTACTGGGGACTATGCAGTATTCAGTCAGGCCTGGAAGATCTCCTATTAACCAACTTTCCATTCTGGAGGAGACCTAGAGACCATCACCACCACTACAACTAACTACTAACTCTACAGTGGAGAGAACACAACTCAGCATTTCAAGCAGCTTACAGTTACATGATGTATATAGAAAACCTTTTAGTATGAACCTTTATCGCTGAGTGACACTGTGTGAGCTTTTGAATTCATGACAATGATATAGCCCTTTGAAGTCAGGAGTCCAAGAGAGCATTTGTGTCTTAATATTCTGTGTGGATAGGATTGCCTTGTTTCTCATTTTGTCTGTCAGCGTGACCATAGCTAATCCATTTGTTTACAGAAACCTGGGGAATTGCTGTTATACTTTCAGAGCATACTGCTGCTTTATAAGAGCTTCAGTTATCATGTCAAGCTTCATATTTATAAGAAAGTATGAATTTGTGCCCGCCTATTCATACCGGCTGATTAGAAATTTTATTTGGATAGCGTTTTAACAATTGTAATTATCGCAAAGCACTCGAAATAGTAAGATTGTCCCTGATAAGCAAGCCAAGGGCGACTCAACAGCGAACCCATTTGGGTGATAACGGATAGCAGGGATTGATCTACAGTCATGTGGTAGGAGGCTGAAGTTCAGTATAACAGGAAATATGTTCAAGTTGATATAGAGTCCAGTTTGTTATTGGAGGCTCAGGTAGACTGTAGGAAATTCCAGTCCTGAATTATCGAGCGACTGCAGTCACAAGTCCTCCGAGAACAGCTGTCAGCATCAGTCCAGGACCGGACCGGGGAAAGTGGTACCACCCCCAGTCACTACACGCATCCCAGGCAGACCACATGGGGCATCCATGTGATGAGATCTCCAACCAGAAGCAGGACACCAGGACAAGTGATTAGTCCGGAGGGCAGAGGGGGTCTGGATCACTGGCAGCTCAGGAACGACATGTATAGCTTGACAGAGAGAGGGAGAGTTAGAGAGAGAGAGAAGAGGAGGAGATAACAATTAATGTAGGTAGCACAATGTATAAGGTGAATGTATATTTAGTGCAGAATGCAAGCAGGGATTCCGGTAGGACTAACTATGACAGCCTAACTAACAGGGTCAGAAGGAAACTGACATGAGGGCTCCCTGAGATGTAAAGCGACCAATCCCCTCACCGTCAACAAAACTGAGTGATCAGTGAGAGTGGGGAAGACAGCATCTAAACATACCAGTTCACCATAATACTCTACTGTATATCCATGGGTCCCCCAGATCTGCTCCTTTACCTACTGTAAGGCTGATCTATTTACAAAAATGCTTGGCTAAATAAATAGGTTTTTAGCCTAGACTTAAACACTGAGATTGTGCCTGAGTCCCAAACATTAATTGGAAGAAAATGTTCTGGCCCCTGATGCAGTTTTCATAATACATGGTACTGACCAAAGTATCAAAGTAGGCATGGCGGATTGTAAGACACACTTTGTCAAAAGTAGTATTTTAAAATCTATGCGAAATTTCATAGGGAGCCAGTGTGGATAACATAGGGGTGATGTGCTCATATCTTCTGGTTCTACTCTGGCTGCTGCATTCTGGACTAACTGAAGCTTGTTTATGCACCTAGTTGAACCACCAGAAAGTAAGGTGTTACAATAGTTCAACCTAGAGGTGATAAAATCATGAACTTGTTTTTCTGCATAGTTTAGTGACAATAAATTCTTTATCTTGGCAATATTTCTGAGGTGAAAGAATGCTATCTTGGTAATATTATCTACATGAGCTTCAAATGAAAGACTGGAATCTATAATCACTCCGAGGTCTTTTACTGTTGCACTTGATGGAGCAGAAAGGCCATCTAAAGTTACAGTCTTAAATCACATCAAAAGAAAACAGAAACAGGAGCCATTCTAGCCAAAGAGTAATATTTAAGTTATATTCCAGCTGTGGAGTGGATGCCCAATGCAGATGGGTGACTCCTGGGGCCGCCGCCAGGGCCGGCGCTCAAGCTTTAAGCAGTAGCTCTTTCTCGGCAGTCTGCTTTTCTCTGGCGATTGGCCAAAGTTCTCGTAGTCTGTGGGGACAGCAGACATATATTGGTTACACGGAACCTCTGCCCTGACCATCCTACTCACTGGCCAGAGGTTTCGTGGCCCTTTTATAGGCAGTGGATGACAGCGGGATGGTAGACAGCCTTGGTGAGTTAAGGTGCCACACCCTCTTCTCATGTTTAAGGGAAATATCCATGGTGCTGAACGTGCGCTGTGTGTTTCTCTTCTCTGTCGAGCGCAGAGCTGTCAGATGGTAAAGAGGCTCTGGCTCTGTGCCCACCGCCACACTGACCTGTTCTATGTCTTGTTGCTGTTTTCTTTCTTTTTGTCTAGTCCTAATTGTTTTATTGGCTGTACACTATGGCTGTATAATGGTTTAGATCAATTTTCTTTCTTTTCCCATTTTTTTTGTTGTCTTTTTTGTTTTTTAATTAGGTTTATTCTGTTTAACAAAATAATATGACAAAACAGAAAAATTTGACCTGATGTTACAATAATTTCAGAAGGAACACCAAGTAACAGTAGGTAAAATTTCTATGGTATGAATGAAACAAAATCTTTTTGGTGTGCCTTTATAGAGAAATTATCACCTCTGTGGTTATAAAACATTACAACATCCATTTGTGGACTACATTCACAGAGCAGCACACCTCGTCATGTTTAATTCCTTGCTTATCATACCGCTCAAGGCTTCAAAAATGTGTTTTGATTATGATTGCCTGGGCTTATGGAATCAGATGCAAGTTTAAAATGTGTGATTTCAGCACTGATTTGCAACCTTTAGAGCAGCATCTGTTTTATTGAACCCATGCCACAATGACCAGTTAAAGTCAGCACTGCACTATAAATATCTGTGTTATGGACTGGTTTGTTCTTTCATCTCCACAGAGCTGTTAATGTTTACTGACTTCATGCCTTCAGTTGAAGAGCTCCAGTTAAAGAGACACCAGTGCACACTGGAGAATGTCCTCAAACAAGTAATACTAAAGTACTCAGACTCGTGAACAAACTGAAAGAAGGAAAGTAGGACAGAACGATTCTTAGATATCCAAGAGTTGTTTTAACATGTATGAGTGCTCTGTGTCTTAACTTGAAGTGCTCATATGTGCATGCTGTGAGGAGGGAAGAATTTTTTTATTTCTCCTGTTCTGTTGATTTAACTCAATCTGCTTTTGGTGCACATTTTCAACTACAGCGAATTAGTTTGCACTGTAGTCTGCAGCTTTTTGCAGCGTTTATTTTTAGCCATGTTTTCTCACCCCTCCAAACACTGGAGCAGCAGAATCTAGGAAATGGGAGAAGGATATAAACAGCTGCTTAATTAAGAGCTCTTTGTTAAAAGCAGGGCATGGCCAGCCACTGTCACAGCCTTCAAACCTTTTTTAAATTTTTTTATTGCTCACAAAATAGGTCACGTGTAAATGAAAACAGCCAGATGTATACGAGACGGGGGTAGGTATGAACAAAAGTGAGAAACATTTGTCGATAAAGAAAGAGTGGGACCAAAAACCTCCTACTCTCAGCAGGCATTATCAATACAGAGTTGTCACTTATTCAGACATTTCCAGCTCGTGAAAATATTTTGCATTCAACCAAGCAGGAATTCATCGTCATGAATAATATAAGAAAAAAAAAAAAGAAAAAACATTTTAAGTGCTTTCTTGCTGTTCACTCTCCACAAATATTTTTTTTGACAGTATGGATTTCAATATGTTTAATCGGGAGCAAGAGTATGGCTGAGCATGCAGAGCAGCATCAGCAAGAGTCATTTTTTAAAGAAAGCACAAAGTGCTGTCAGACAGAAAACTTATTTCAACGAGCAATCTGATTGGATGAGAGTCATTCCATGAGTGGTGATATTGGACTCTCCTGATACATTTAACTAAATGTATCAATCCGCGTTTCAGGTTTAATAACGTTTAATTACTCGAATGATTTGTGTAATTAATTGTTAAGTAAAAATATAAAGAGAAACATGGGAGATTTACAGGACTGTCGACCACCACCATGTTTTATTCCCTTCACCTTTCATGACATAATACTGGTAAGAATTGAATACTACGTTCACCCCTGTTAATTACACTAGCAGTCGGTTGCTAAATTTTTGTCACCAGCTCCTTCAGTCACGGTCAGTTTTTTGCCAGTTGCATAAGGCTTAGGCGTCTTGCCAGGTTAAAATATCTGGTTAAATAAGGAAGTCATAATCTGTTTATAATAAATGCCATTTTTGGACCTGTTGTATAAAAGCAATGTCACACTCAAGGTTGTGCTGTATTGCAGGACATACTGTACTGTATGTGGCTGTACTGCAGGATGCATGGCTATAATGCCTTTGCCAATTAATACAGAGACATACCTGCTTCATTTGCTGTGAAGCTGGTCAATGTTCTCTGTTTAGAAGTCTGGCAACAGATGGCTGTAACATCAGTCAGGAAGCGACCTTGGGATCTCCAGATGATCTCCAGAGTTATACTCATTTCCACTATGCAACTCAGGAGCCAAGTGGTCACACTTAACTAACCCCACTGCTACTACTGTATAAGGATTGCCTCTTTATTAACATAGAGACACACCCAGAGCTGACTGAAGCTGTTGTGTATCTCTCCGAATTACAGTAGATTAGTATGGATTACAACGATTAATTAATTGACCCAAGCTGACTGAAAGCCACTGGAATCAAGAATCAAAATTACTTAAATTAATCTGTGGGAAACAAACTACTTTTAATAGAAAACTTGCTCCCAGGGTGTGCATATTGACTTTTTAAAAATACATTTATATAGTTTTTTTTCTTTCTACTCTTAAAATCCATACAGAAACAACTCCTCACATATACTGTATGACATGGACACCATTGTGTCCATCTCACCCCCACACACAAAAGTGTACACACTTTTCAGTACTAACCACAGCATGAGTTGTAACAGAGGGGAACACAGACGGGCCGATATTCTTGAGTCCAAGCAGGCCAGATATTTGCTGTGTCTTCAGGGAGATAGTAGGCGTTAAAGGGTTTTCTTGTAGCGCTTTTCTTATCTGTGCACCTCCTCCATGAACAGCAAACAGGACACAACCCCACTATCCAGCACACCAGAATCAGGTCATGTGCTTAGAAAGAGGGAGAAATAAAATAAGGGCATCAAGTTTAGATGGAGAATGGAAGTGGCATAGTGCTTTCAGTGTTATTTCATAAATGACATACTATTCCTAATGAATAACATGTTTGTAACAAGATACCGATCAAGATTGACTTAAAATGTCATAGTCAAAACATATGTTCTCACTGACATTACAATGAACAGTGATTTTATTTTTATTTTTTTTGAGTAAGAGACTATGATGCTTATGTTTAACGTGACCATTATATCAGGTACTGAGACACAGATTGATGTGGGTTGAAGTGAAAACTCATTTCCTTTCATAAACATTGTGAATTGCTACAAATATGTGCACAGGACAGTCTTTGTATTTGGCGCTTTTTCTAGCAGGTGAATACGGCTGTCATGATGAAGTATTTAGATAAAGTGATACATTCATTATATGTGGTTTTTGCGAATATAATTAATTTAATCATCACTGCTGACTGACTTTACTGTTACTCTCATGAACAAGGAGCCCATTTTAATATGCTTTTTAAAATTTCTTTTTGCAGAAAAAAAACTGATATTTGAGGTATTAATTATTAGAACTAAGTACAGCAATACATATTAGGTGGTGGGAAACTGTCCTCAGGTATTGTGGTGCAATGTGTTGTCATATTACTCTCTGCGAGTTGAAAACACAGCCATTTCACTCAAGTGTGTGATCGAAAAAGTCTGGATAGAAACAAACACTTAAAACAAGTTGCTGGACACAGTCTGTAAAAATAATTTGCATTTACCTTTACCATTTTTCCTGAACAATACAGTACATTAAGAACAAAACAAGGTTTTCACCAACCCCATTGGTCCATTTGATTTTATGCAATAAGAAACCAAAATCTTTTTTTTTCAGATTATGAATAAGGATTAATGGGTATGTAAGTGAATCCTATTATAGTAAGAGGACCGCTGTGATGCGCACCAGAGCATTAAGGAATATTAATTGAGATGGAGGCAACAAGGCACTAAAGAATGACAGATTTTAAGGACAAGAGGAAAAAAATAAACTCAGCTGTGTATAGGGAGACTTAAAACACCCTGCAGTGGATTCTACTGATCTACATTCAAGAAGTTTTTATCCAACACAAAACCTGGACTTGGATACACACTTCCTGCATTGTGATTTTCACATATAATAGATAATCTTGTGCTCTTAACATGAACTTAATTGTCCTCCTAATTTGTTCAGACGTAGTCTGCCACACTTAAAATGGTCAATATTGCTCAAAAAAAAGAAACCACATACTTAGTTATTTTAAAATAAGAATAATAAAAAACATATTTTTGTCAATTAATCCAAATCACTAATATTCCGTAGTCATAAATGAACAGCATCTTGGAATATGTCACTCTGTGTTGGATACAGGCTGCATGCTATTCCACAGTGTACTTTAATGTATGCTTACTACGCCCAGCTCCCTGTGCGGGGAATGTCAGTCAGAAATGTCAGAATGTCAGGAACATCCATAGACAAAATTCCACCATTCAGATCACCCTGAGATGTCACTAATCACTCAGTCACTCAGTAGAATCATAAGCACTTCGGATACCTGTTGCTGCTACTGTACAGTAGTACTTCCGTATAAACACAGTAGAACCTCGGATTGCAAGTAATGTGGTTAGCGAGCATTCCGCAAGACGAGCCAAAGTTTTTAATAAATTTGGACTTTTGATAATTTGTAAGATAACCTTCGAATACAACAGATACACTGTTTTATTGCTTTGCCCTGGTCAGTTACATGTTTTGAGATGTTTTACAATTCTTGCAGTTTAGATCAATTTATAATAACTACATGAAATCAAGGTCACCCAGTGTATGTGGGATTCGAAAGTGTGAGACCCCTAATGAGGATGATGGTTTATTTAATTGAATACAATATTTAAAAAAAATAATTGACAGCTTAACAAATTGAGTGAAAAGTAGACACTTTACAGACTTGCGAATTCTGACTTCTGGCTACTTATAAAACTGCATGACTTTCTGCATGAGGTTGCAGGACTTTCTGCAGGTTAAAAGTAAGAGTTTTCTTTTTTTTTTTTTGGTGAAACTAAATTCCAAAAATGCAACCAGAAAGGAAAATGCTATCATGCTTCTTCCAAGACATATGACATCCCTTGTTTGAACTGCCCTACGCATATTGTGAGTGGGTGCGGATAAAAAGAGAAAAAGATCAATTTAGATTGGGTTAAATAGCTCCCTGATTCAAATTTATTTCATTAAGCATAGTGCTGAGGTTGTAGGTCTATATGTAGCTTGATTGATTAGGCAATAAATTTGGAAAAAAAACGCTCAATAAATAGTTTAAAATTACAGTCTCTGGCTTCTATCAGGACAGAGCAACATTTTCGACTAAAAAATGCATGACATAGAAACAGCAAACAACCTACAGCACTACTCACAAGAAAATTACTCGCTTGTAATAATATTTAACAAAAAATAAAAAATTTTATAAAAAATAAAATAACTTTGCATAAAACTTTGTATTTAATTGATAGTGATATGGGCAGTTTTTGGCATATGTTTTTTTTTTTGTTTTGTTTTTTTTACAACTGACCAGCTTAATTCTGTAAGTAAGACATTAAGTGATGTGAGACAGAGCAGGAGTCTGAGAGTACACCAGACCCTAGGCTGTTTACCAAATCCAGTAGGGCATACCGACTGTTTATGTTTATGGGTTTTGACCCTAAAGAAAAAAATAGTTTGTCTAATAATGGTTTAATTAAGTGGATTTAGCTTCTTGTATCACTCAACCACAAGTACTTATTAGTCTTTGTGGTTCATAATTAGTTATGAACTGTGTCTTCTGCACTGAGAAAAAAAAATGTGTGCAGACAGATAAAAAACAACAACAACAAAAAAGTATATCTTATCTATTTTGGATCATGTACAGTAGCGTAAGTGTGTTCGATTGACATAATATTTACATAATTCAGATACATGATAAAATCTCATAAGGACGTTGGCATTGACAGAACGAAATGACTATAGTATTAAACTAACTTGCAACATCATGGATCTGTTGTATTTAGTTTTATTCCAGGTCTTTGAAAATACATTAGATTGATCAAATTGTTGTCTACACAAAAATAAACGAGGTTAAAAAAACAACAACGTAGACATTTTAATTAAATTAATAAAACTTTTTTCAGACAGTTACACCTGTCTGCTGCATCTGATACTAGCATATCAACCCCAGTAGTAGGCCTTACTACATCAGTTGATATCACACTTAGCACTGTGCTAAGTACGATCCATCGACCAAGTAAAATCCGGTCAGTTGTGGTACTGTAGTTCCATTGTAAAAATGAACAGGGTAAGGGAATGTTGATAACTGGAAATAGACTACAGTTGAAATACTGTAAAATAAATAAGGTATTGTTCTGAAGCCAAGATGGAATCAACAAAGGATTAATAGCGCATTAATAGCATGTCTGGTCTTGGTCAAAACTTTAAATATTTTTGTCCCATTTACTGTTTTTTTAAGTTTAGTGTAAAACTATGGGGTATTTGTGTATGCATAAAACAGCGATGAGTAATAAACTTAGCTAGTGTTTAATAATAAGGTTTGGGTTTCTGCTACTTTTCGATAATTGAGGCCTGCTGCAGGTTTCACATAAACAGCTATGTGTATTTGATTTATACACTGAGCTTGAACCTATTGTCTATTGGGACAATGGTCTGAAAATGCGTCTTACCTTAGAGTTTTAAGTGATTTATGGTTGTAGTGCTGGCAGACACCGAAAGCAGAACACCAAGAATATTTCATATATTTCATTTCATTGCTTTCGTACAATATAAGAAGCTACGGTTCCGTAGTGCATTCATAAATCTTTGTTATTGGTTATATTTTCATTAATGTACAATTTAGATTTTTTGTAAGTTTAGGATGAAAAAAATCTTTACAAAGAAAACAATTAAGGTGAGGAAGATGTTCGCTACTTAGAAGAAGCTTTTTTTTCACTACTCTTTATACCACACATCCAATCAATTGCTTGATTTATGGTGAATTTAATTCCATAAAGATCATAGAACATTTTTGCAGCATTATATGTTTTTTGTACTTAACTGAGAAAAAAAAGCTATATAAGTTATATAAGTTATATATATTCTTATTAGTTTTGAAGACATCACCACTCAATCAAATTTTGGATCCTATGGATCCAGATGTTTGTTATGTTGTTATTATGTTGCAAGTATGAAGGGTGTACAGCTAGCGAAAAATATAGTCTAAAGTGGAATTTTCAACTGATTTTGGCATGATTTAACTATAGCTTATGGGTTTTCTCAGGCCACCATACACTTTTGTTAATGAGCGTACAGGAAGGTAAATGTTTTGTACACGTTTCTAAGTAACATGTTTGTGCTCCCTTATCAGTCAAATCTGTTCTTGTCTCTCTTCCTACAGGACAGTGCCGAGAATGAGGTGGACAGGAACAAATGCTGCACGCTCTGCAATATGTTCTTCACATCTGCCATTGTGGCTCAGTCACACTACCAGGGCAAAACACATGCTAAGAGAGTACGCCTTGTTCTGGGAGAACAGCCCAGCTTACCTACCCCCACAGGTCAGATTGATATGACAAATGTTTATTCATCATAATTAACATCTTAATATGCTGTGTGCTTCTTGCTGTGCATTTGATTACTGTAAACTCTGTGTAAGCCAGGGGTTATGTTACATAATGCAAAGCGCTATTAAAATGATATTCTTATAAACTATTAAAATGGACCCGTATAGCACGAACCCTAGAGCAAGTCAGTAGAGGCTACATTAGTTGTGGTCAGCAGAGCCCTGGAGCTGGGCAGATAGCATGAAGATGTGATGATGCACTCTAAAATACTCAGCAGACGGGAATTAGGTGCCCAGTGGTGTGCTTTTTCACGAAGTAGTGAATCAGAGTCGGCCTGTGGAAACTGGGGCAGGGGACTGGTGTACTGTAAACGTAAATCCTGTGTGACATGCAGCTCCGGCTAGAGGCACGTTGAGAAAGAAGACTTTTGCTCAGACTGCACTGAGCATTGTCAAACACTCAAACTACTTTCATTATGTTTGTTTAGATGAGTAACTGAATCTGCAGCTTAATTACAACTCCAGCTGCACTTCATATAGTACATCCTTTACAGTATGCATCAGCATCAGTGTACAGTATATTGTGATTTTTGCACCTGCTGAATACTCATGAGGCTGGAGTGTAGGGTGGCATTCCAGGTCACAGTCAGTGCGAGTGTGTGTATGCACAGGCCTGACACTTTTTGACAGCGCCATTAATCTTTATTTCAGTGGCAATATCCCACTCCATTCAGCTTTCAATTCAAATGTGAGCCCAACAGCAGATAATGGACTAACGCTATTAGAGTTGCGCCAATAGATATTATCATATAGTGCTGCCACTTAAGTTAAATCTGGACTGTTATTTCACAAATTATCACATTCTTTTGATTCTCACTCACTATGGTACAACACCTTTTCACATGTATTTGCATATATATTTTGCCAAAGCACTGCTTCACAAGTGTTCTTGCTTCTAGTTTATTCAGCCATTTAATTTATGATAATCTTTCTCATCTACAACGTCATGCTATAGGAAAGATTGTGACTGCTTATATTAAAAAATCTTACTCAAACTATTGTATATTAAATAAATTTAAATAAATGCAAATAGAATCAACACTTGGAAGAACTGTTATCTGAATTTTCAGGTCACTATTTATGCGAGTGTACAAAAGGTGTCAATGAGGGAAAAAAAAACACTAAGGATAGTTATTTTGCTTGACTTTCTCTAAACAGCTCTGGTTGAGCCATTTTAACGTACAGTATACAGCTGTCAAAAAAGGATTAAAAGTAAGTAAGCTTAAAGAGACCATAGAAACACAGCGTCATTAGAGTTTGGATACTTTTAGATGTAAGATGTGAAAAAATGTTTTGCTCCTTATAATGCAGGTCTCTAGCAGTGTCTGTACTGTATAGTAGGAACAAGTCAAATCCTGTCTAAAATGTACTCATCATGGTTTATTGCTAGAAGAAAGAAGAAATTGCAAGTAGACACTGTATTTGTATGTACAGTACATCCTGAGTGAGTTGGTTACATCCTGAGTGAGTAATTGGTTAATTTTCTTGTTTACAAATGGAATGTGTTCTACAGAATTCACCTGATTTAGATGAAGCATTTAGTGCGCCCTGGGGTCTGGTTTTAAAGGCTAATTATAAGAATAGATGGGGTTCTACTCATTTTGCTAAAATTCTTGTTGCAGTGTGACAATATTTAAGTGAAAGCTAACTAACCAAGTAACTTTACTTATTCACTTACTTACTCACTTGCCTACTTATAAGCTTATTTTAACAGATGTGTTTTAGGAACAGCAAGATCACATTCCCGGTGCTCAATATTTTATTTGTAACTGTCTATACCAAGGACATGTTGATTTCCACAGTAAGGAATATGCGAGAAATTGAGATGAAGTGAGATGTTTTTCACTTATGGGTTTACTGTATAATTCTTAAATCTTGTAGCTGTCCAATAAGGCAGTAATTACCATATGCTCTTAATTTTTTAAAAGAATCCATTTTGGTGAATCCCGCATATCCATTAGTATACCAAGATGCTCCTAGTGAAAATTCTCAGTACTGTTTAATTTTATAGGTCATTGCTGTGAAAGTACATGGAGTCACGTTGTTCATTCTCATTATGGATATTATTATTTTTTTTTAATCTGCTTAGTGCTGCACAAATAATATTGAATTAGAAAGAATGGTGTAGTGGTGAGTCGCACTGTAGCCTCACACTTCCAGAGACAATGGTTCAATTCCCTCATCGGGTTTGTGTATCTGTTCACCTGTGCTTGGTGGGTTTCCTCTGGATACTCTACAGCATGCAGGATGGACTACCTGGCATTCCTAAAATGGCCATAGTGAGTGTGTGACTGCTCGTGACCTGTGATGGATAATCCCCAGGGATAGGCTCCAGATCTCCCATGACCCTGTGGTATAGAAAATGAGCGAATGATAATGTCAAAGAGGACAAGAGCAAACAAAAGAAGAGCCTCTACAAAAGGAAACAACACTAAACACAGATCTTTGCCATAACTTCAATGTAACAGAGAGAGCAGGTATTGAAGGTAATACACTGCCTGGCCAAAAAAGTCACCATCTACTGTAGATTTACAGGAACTAAGGAAATAGAGAAGAGGCCTCCATTGGATAATTACTTCAGTGGTTAATATGGTTCAGCTGGCAACAACTTATTTAACCCTAACTGATGCATTGAGGAGCTTCTCATTTCTTTCATGTCAGAAGACATATCCCATGGACATGGAAAGTAAATGTGGTCGGAAAAAATTTGAATGAGCGTGGTAAGAGATTACTCAAATATTTGATGATATCATGTTGATATCAAAATCTCCTGGCTATCTTTAATCGTAAAAAAAAAGATACTTTCCACAAGCATATTCTGAAGAGAACTCAATGGATTGTGATGAAACAGCTGTGTACTGTAGGCTTAAGAAAACCACTTACTGTATCAGTGAGGCTAATTGGAAAAAAAAATGCTTCAATTTGCTGGGGAGCATAAATAATAAACTGTGGAGCAATGGAGAAAGGTCATGCGGTCTAATGAGTCCAGATTTACCCTGTTGCAGAGTAATGTTCACATACGGGTAGGAAGAGGGGCATTGACTATTCTATAAATATTGTAGGTGACAATATTTTTGTGATGGTAAGAGTCATACTCATGCAGGGTCTGCCTGAAAATTCAGCTTGTACGTGATGTACGGAACAGAGAAGAGGAGAGAACACTTTTTAAGCACTTGTATGATTGTGATTGACAGGTAAATGTTCAACACAAATACAAGCAGTGATTAATGATAAGTTATAATGACATGTCAGCATCTCACTCTCAACACAGTCTAACTATAATTATCTTTAAGGGCCTACTTTGTGAACTGGCATGGTATACTTATGGCATTTTACGCCATAGATTTGTGCGTTGTGTTAGTCACTGTGGTGCATATTTACTTCAGTGTGAATGTTATTTGAACTTTGGCAAAGCTTTGTTGAGCTTGTTTTTAGAGCAGATCTTGAACTGACATTAATTATAAATAGAATTATGAAGCCTATTCAAACAAACTACAACAAAAAAACCTGAACATGTGAATGTGACACAGGATCGATTTCAGAAGCATGCTTCAGTCACCTCAGACTTTGTGACTGGAAATGAGCCAGTGCTGGGAAAAGCTGTGAGTTGTTGTGCTAAAACTTGGCAGCACTGAGGGGTAGGTTTGTTTCCATTTAATCACACTGTGGCACATTTGTTTTCATGTACTTCACTCAGCAGCCATATTTGATTATGCTCGATTTCAAAGACAGAGACGCATAAAGAGACGCATAACACTTATAGTAGAGATGGAATATATTTACCCTGTCGATGCTATTAAGCTCAATTTCCATTCATCAGGCTGCAATTTCCTGCAAGCAAGACATCTCAGGACTAGACAAGCAGAACATGCTTCATCAGCTTGTACATCTGTTACTTTACTTTTCTCCACATTACTTTTAGGAAGACTTGCATTAGTGTTTGAAATTATGTTTGAGTGTAATGCAGACACGCTGTGTGAAATTATGAGTGTTTAATGAACATGTAGACTTAAAAAGTAGTTTTAGAACAAAGTAATAAAATTGTTGTCGCATTGGGGCATTAGTGTAACAAAATGGAAGATAATTGAATTCAGGAGTGATTCGAATCATAAGTATGTTTTATAAAATGCACAGTTTGAGCTCAGGGTAAATGTGTTTGATGCACATGGTGACAGCCAGTGTGATGGTGAAGCCTTTGAGAATTCTCTATCTGGTCAGTCTCTCATCATCTCACTGCCACCTATCTGTATTTCAAATTCATCTCCTACAGTATACCACCATGCACTGTCAGGCTCCATCAGTAAAAAACGCTTTTACTCATATACTGTACATGCAGCAAGAGAGGTAGAGATGCCAATAAAGAGAGAAAAATAGAGTGCCGCTTTCTTCTCTCGTGAAAGGTCAGTGTGAAGGAGTAAGTCATCCTCTCACATTTCTCTTTTATCTTTCTCACAATTGCATAAAAATCTAATTTCAATATTTAATTTTTTAATAACAAAAGCCATCTTCTTAATGACATTCATTCAAAATGAAATCTTTTTTTTTTTTTTTTTGGTGAAAGAATGCTTGCTGTAAACTCCATTTGATCTATTCACATTGGTTTGAATCATCTCACTTATAACAGCATTGTGGGTGGTGAGAGGAGGAGAGAGAAGCATACTAGCTGTAACTGTGTTCTTGGCTTTGTGTTGGATCAGTATGAGTAACTAATGAAGTAAACAAACTAAGCACAACCTTGACAACCAAAACATTTGCCATTCAGTGTCAAATATTAAACAACAAATCCCTATATATTAGGTGTACATTTACGCCACGATTTATTATTACACGTTCAATGATTATTTAAAGACTGCTTTGTTTCTTTTTGGCCAGTTATTGTCTATTTTGAAAATATTGCCATGCTTGCACACACCCACATACAGTGTGGCAGCATATTGAAACTAATTTAATGTCTTCTCCCCAGCTATGTTTGATCTGAAGAAGTGGGTCATTTTAGCACTGTGTAATGTATGTCCCAGTTGAGGTGCCACAGATGCACTTTAACTGGAGTGCACCCATAGTGCTATATTTGATATGTAATAAATGCTAGAGCTTTCTTTCTGTCCACAGTGATATCCTAGCAACCACTGCTGCGTGCCTGGCAACCTACGCTAGGCTGCACTTCCTTTGCCTTTTCGATTCTGTTTTCTATTTTCTCCACCTTGTTTTTGTGCTCTGCCTGCTCCACTAGTGTTTTGTGTAATTTAGAAATTAGACTTTAATTTTATGCTCCAGTAGATGCAGGTTCTGTCCTGCGCCTTGAAAGATAGATGAACCTACAGTGGTGTCAAGGGCCTGTAGGCTCTTTGGGGGCCGGTAACCATGGTAACAGTTCTGTGGTGACATCTAGAGTGGGTCACTTGCAAGACTATAGTCTCCGTTTTCTTCCCTTCAAAAAAAATTGGAAAACACATGGGGAAATAAATCTCAAACATTCAAAGAAATGTGTCTCTGGAGCACTGAAGGTGTTCTGCTGACCTACATCTCAACTCAGTATTTTACAGAGGCAGTTACTATATCAACAATACTCTATTGATTTTGTGTTACACTTGTAACTGCTTTATAAGCAATGATTGAGATGTTGTATCCGTTCCTGTACAGACTCAACGGCAAGCACCCCTCAGGCCACAGACCCCCTACCACCACCACCCTCACCGTCATGGCCCACCATGGGCAACAATGGAGAAGCAGGCAAGTACTGCTGCCTGTGTGGTGCCTGGTTCAACAATCCTCTGATGGCACAGCAACATTATGAAGGCAAAAAGCACAAAAGAAATGCAGCAAGAGCACGGCTCCTGGAGCAGCTGGCAGGCAGTCTGGATGCCACTGAGAGCACAGGTGAGTTGGGGTGTTTGAGGTCTGAGACATCTTGCCATGGTGAGAGAAATAGAGGTGAAAGGAGAACATTGGGGATTGGATAGCATATTGGCATGAAAAGGAATAGCAGGGGAAAAAAGTATTTTTATATATATATACACATATATTTAGGGTCCTGGAGCCCCAGACCATCAGACTATTGGTCTGATTATAAGCATAGATGGGGTTCTACTCATTTTGCTAAAATTCTTGTTGCAGTGGAACAATATTTAATATTTAAATGCCTCCTTCAACAGGACAGCATGAGCCGGACATGTTCTCATTAAAACAACCTGCCAGACAACAAACCAACCAACCACTGTTGGTATGATGTTCTTTTTATTTAACCTTCTCTTAGTTTTATAACAGATGTAACAGGATGCACACCTTCCAAAAATTTAACTTTTGTCTTATTTGCCAAAAGGTCTTGGGGATAATCAAGATATTTTTGGTGAATGTGAGACATGCCTTTGTGTTGCCCAGTGCCATATTGCCCAGTTTACTCTTGGAGTAATTTTGGTAGGCCGGTCACTGGTTTACCACTGTCCCACATTTTCTTCATTTGTGGATAAAGCCTCTCACCATGGTTTACTGGTGCCCCAAAGCTTTAGAAATGGCTTGGTAACCCTTTTAAGACCACATTTCAATTACTTTGTTTCTCATTGTTTGTGGATTTCTTTAGATCATGTTGCTTTTTTTTTTTTTTTTTCGATCTTTTAGCATGTGTTACTTTGTTGAGTCAATGTCAAGTTCTATTTAAGTGATTTCTTGATTCTGCAGGGTGCCCTAAGTTTCCTGGGATAGGCTCCAGGCACCCCATGACCCTGAATACAGGATTAAGCGGTATAGATGAGTGAGTGAGTGGGTGAGTCTGCAGGTCTGGTAGTAATCAGTTCTGGGTGTGGCAAGTGAAATTTTAACTCAGCTTTCCAAAAATCACAGTTCATGATTAAGCAGTGGGGCAGTTACTTCTTCACATAGGTTTGGACATCTTTTTTTTCCATTTTTATTAAATGCAGTTATAAATTAAAAACTGCATTTTGCATTTATTCAGGTTATCTTTGTGTAATATAATTATTTTTTGATGATCTCAATCATTTAAGTGTAGCAGTTATCCTAAATGAAAAATTCAGGGCATGTACATGACAGTGTATATCTTTGTGATTGATAATGGTTTGTTGTGCAGTGGTGGCTCAGTGGCTAAGGCTTAATGGTTAGAAGTTCAGGTGTTCAAGCTGTCACTGTTAGGCATGTAAGCAAGGCTCATAATTTTATCTACTCCAGTACTGTATCTTGGCTGACCCTCTTCTCTGATCCTGGCTTCCCAACAACCTGGGCTGTGAAAGAATTTCACACATTATGTACAATAATGTACTTGTATATGTGACAAAGAGCGACTTTGACCAGCTTTGTTTTAACAAAGCAAAGATGTTTCAGCGTTATATTTTAGTGTTTTTGAAGCCCGGATTTTCCATACAAGTACTCAGCATTCTTGTCCATGTGTTTCTGTGCTAGGAGTTAAAAAGGATAGAAAAAACAAGTGCTAGACTGGGGAACTGCTGCTGTAACTGTGGTGACAATTGGCAGCAAGCACAGCTAAAACAAAAAAACTATTTTTAAGTCAACCAAATGACACTTGTCATTCATTTTTTTAACTTCAAAAGGTATGAGAAAGGTAGATTCTGTTATTCAGGAAAAAGTATTTTCAAATCTTTAAAAATACCAGCTATACCAGAAAAAAATGTGTTTGTTTGTTTGTTTCTTTCTTTCTTGTTTCAAATACACTATCTAGCATCAGCACTCTGGAATGCTTTTCACAGAGCCAACAAGGCACCTTTAAAAGACAGCTAATGAAGTAACAGAAGATATATGATTATAGTTTCTAAAAACAGAAACATGACAAGTTGCAGTATAAAAGGTATGAGCCAAAAACAAATCCTAGTTCATTTTCACAGCTGTTCTGTAATCAAGTTGAAATTTTCAAGGTATTTAAAATGTTGTGGATGGATTTATTGTATTTGTACAGACAGCACTTTGTATTTCATTTTAAGAGAATATACAGTAACTGCTGTGTGTATTCTGATTGTCAGAGGTGCTTCTAAAATAGTTCTCCAAGATACCAATAATAAAAATTCTTCTTTCATACCTGATAAACAAGTATCTTAAAAATCTGAAACTCTACAGTATAATCATGCCGTAGGCAGCAACCGAGTGAACCGATGTCCTTGTTTGTAGCATTCCACTGTGAATGTCACCTTCTATTTAAATCTCACCAGAAATATTTGCTGTTGATTACAACACCCTGCAACGGAGACGCACAAGTCTACCGCCTCTAAACTGGTGATGTTAGAACAGCTAAATTTAGTATGAGAGACACCATAGCTCATTCTCTTCATTAAGTCGCAGCGAGAGAAATCTGCTGAGATCCCCCTTCTCGCATACTGCTAAACCTGAGCATGTCTGTCCCAAAACCTTGTCACCTTGAGTTTGGCTGCTCCTCAGGGGACTGTCAGAGCTCAGCAAGCATGCCACATCTCATTCATCATCCTCATTAGAAGCCCACTACATGAAAGTGAGGTGTGTGTGAGCTGAATATACGTAAAACACACAGGCACAAATACGAAGCACTGCTTTCATCTTTCCATGAGTGTGGTTTGTTCGAGAGCCAGCAGCTCATTTCAAAGACGTCCCACTTGTGCAAGCCATCAGTAAAGTGACTGCTGGGAGATTGCAGCCTGGTCTGTTTATGTGGAAGCCACTTCAGTGTAATGGTCTTCACGCTGGGGCTTTATGTTGATGTTGAGCTCATGGGAACCTTACTGGTGTAAGGCAGGTATTAATTTCCCCTAAATATAAAGAACTACTGTAGAGATTCTTATGAGAAAGCTCTACACAGATAATATGAACTTATGGAACCTTGCTAGAACTTAAAATTGCAGAAGACTGCAAGTTTAAAAAACTAAAAGCAAACCTCTATTTGGGGGCTCATAAATAATTTAACAAATGATGGGCAAGCAATTGCATGGCCAGGTGTGGCTGTTCCTTCTATTCTCCATGACTAATCAAGCAGATAAAAGGCCTTGAGGTAGTTCTAAGTTTTATATTTGCATTCGCTAGCTGTTCACTCAAACTCTCAACATGAGGTCCAAAGAGGTGTCTATGCAAGTGAAGGAAGCCATCATTAGGCTGAAAACATGAAATATGAAGAAAGAAATGAACAGCTCTTGATCCGAAGCATCATTTGGCAAGCATGATGGAAGCAGTGTTATGGCAGAAGTGTGTGTAGCTGCCAATCGAACCAGTCCACTGGTGTTTATTGATGACCTGACTACTGATGAAAGTAGCAGGATGAATTCTGAAGTGTGGCTATATTCTCTGCTTAGATTCAGCCAAATGCCACAAAAAGGTTTTAAATAATATTGCAGATGGATAATAACCCACAACATACAGTAAAAGCTACCCAAGGCAAAGAAATTGGATATTACTAAGTGAAGACAAAACTGAGGGCAGAAAGACCCACACACAAGCAGCAGCTGGAGACAGCTGAAGTAAAGGCCTGGCAAAGCATCTCAAGGGAAGGATCTCAGCATTTTGTCAGGCGGTCATTGACTGCAAAGGATTTTTATCCAAGTACTTAAAGCAATACTCATGTTTGTAATTATGCTAGTTTGTTCCATTATTCATGTGCTTCCCAAAATAGAGGTATGTGTAAATTTTTTGGTTAATGCCAGACTTTGTCAAACCTTATGAGTTAAAGCTGAAAGTACTAACTTTGCTCACATCTTGAGTGGTTCATTTCAAATTCAGTATAGTGATGTACAGAAGAAAATGTATGCACCTCACTGTATTTACCTAAACTCCCTGTAGGTTTTGTGTAGAAACAGCAACAGATAAGACACCTGCAGGGGTTGCAAATTAAACAGGGTCTATGTAATCAACTGCCCCTTCTGTGTTGGACATGGAAGCTGGCTTGCATGATTCTCTCTCATGCCGCTGATTTATTACTGCGATAGAAAGGAAACAGATTAAGTCTATCGTCTCCTTGCAGAGCATCCCCACACTAAAGTGGTGCTTTACAAATAAGAGTCATTGGCTCTATAAAGAAGAATGCATGTCAAATGCCAATTTCATCAGCTTTCTTTAACAACAGTCAGGTCAAAGAGAAAATATTTTTCAAACAGATAAATATTGACTATTTAATTTATTCAGGATAGGGGTGTAAATAAATATGGTTGAAATATGAATTGGTTATTTGAAATAAACAGACGTTACAAACAGAGATCTAAAGAAGATGCACACTATTTGTTGTTGCTCCTTGTTGTAGATATTGGATGCAACAAAGGTTATGCTGGTGGGAGGCTTTAACTTTCATGGCAGTGATCAGCTGTCAAGTTTGCGGGACAAAAAAAAAAAAAAAGATTTATTAACAGAAACATGACCAATGCATTTACAGTGCTTATTCATTCACCCATAGTAACTGCCCAGTCAGGGTTGCAGTGATTTATGTTAATTACAATATCTTGTGCACGGGTCCAAATAAATCTAAACAAATATTTTGCAATATAAATCACCTGATTATTTGGACTAAACAGTCACACACACAGACAGTGGTAATGCATTAATCCAGGTATTCATACTGGTACTCTGACAAATTGCACGTTACCATTTTACCATCGTGCCATTTATGAAACATTCAGCTGTGTTTCTGTGTCTTAAATGTAAAAAGTATAAAGAAGGAGAATTGTATATGAATATGCATTAAACACATCAAATATGATAATACCTTACTGTATAGCTATGGCAGTGACTTAGCATCTTAAAAGGCCTAAACTTCAAACCGCTTTGAAGCAATTTATCTTTAAAGTAATGCATAACAGATGAACTGCCAAGTCCAAGCTATCACCTATCGCTCCTTGTCAGTTCAACCAAGACAGGTCAAAAATGCTTTTTCCAGCTTTGTGACGATTACCAAAGGAAAGGTTTTCGATTGATGTCCTGTTTGTCTGAAAATAACAGTTTTTGTCTTCATCTAACACTCAGCAGCAAACCTTCATCTACATTTTGCGAACAGTCATCAGCCTGGGATTTCTCCCTCCTTCTTTCACTCAGCATGGTTCATTCTGGCATGTGGGGCAGTTTAACTACGAGCAATTAGAAACTGCCATAACGTCTTGCTAGACTGGTTTATTAGCTTCGTACTGTGAGGTCATTAGCTGCCCACCATGCAGGAACCATTTGTCCAAGAGACCCTATTAACATAAATAATTAGTCCTGCTATTAATAGAACGGTTCTCCTTCAATAACATAAAGGCTCAATTCTAGTACTCTTAATTTCTACAGTGAAAGGCTATATCATAATTTATAGGCCCTCATCACAAGTAATTATGTTTGCTGAAGTTTCTATGAACAAATGCTATTCAATTCACATTATTTGCTATTTTGTTAGTATGATCAAATGGATCAAATTCTAGTTGATGATGAGTTGATTTCCTGTGCTTTCCAAGTCATGGATTATGAATAATGACAATTGATTGTAATAATTAAAATTTCTTGGAAGACACCATGTTTGTTTGTTTTTTTAATGATTTTTTGTTGTTGTTGTTGAGAACTTGGGCAACTGCTGTGTAGCTGGAACACATATGCATATAACATTTACATTTAGCAGATGCTCTTATCCAGTCTTAAATTATCACATTATACATCTGAGCCGATGAACAGGGTTAAAAATATACTGAACACAATACTGTTATGTATATACAGTATATACATTTTATGATCAAACGTTTGTGGTTGCCTGACCATATCAGTTTTTTATATGAATTCTGAACATGCCGTTCTAAATTTTGTTCGTCCCCCTTTTACCGGGAAGATTTTTCTTCTATTTTTTTTCTATATGGATTTGCCTTTTGTCTCACAAGAAGATTAGTAGAATCCGGTAGTAATGTTAAGCAAGGATGTCTTAGACTGTACACCCACTGTACATTGTGCACAGAGGCATTGTCATGCTGAAGCATGTTTGGGCCTCTTAGTTCCAGGGAAAAGAAACTGCAATGCTGCAGCATACATCACATCCTACACAACAGTGTGGCGAAGTTCCACATACAGGTGTGAAGAGCAGGTGTCTGCAAATTATCCCCACAGTGTACTGCCATGTATGGAATTCTTACTGCCTAAGAATTAAGATTTTATATCAGTATATAAAAGTGTATTTTAATATATTTTAAATTATTACAATAAATATAGTTATAATGTTATTGTAAGCAGTGATCTTCAGTGATTTCCACTGCAAATAGAAAAACTTTTGCTTTAAAAGCCATTAGGGATCCAGAGCCATCGAAATCTAAATCCCCAAGTAATTCATTAGAATATTTCAGCATCTCTTGTGGGAAAGGGGTGCTAAAGAACATTCAATAGCAATAAATGTCACAGTTGTCTGAAATAACTCAGCAGATGTCTTACCGAAATGAAGCCACTACATGTAGCCACGTGGTTTGCCCATGTGTGACGCATGAATGTTGCTGCTCTCATTCTCCTTAGATTCTCATGTGCTCCTTTATCCTACTCATCCATCCTTCTATTTTTTAGGCCACTGCTGTTCTTTACCACCTGCAAACCCCTTAATTAGCACGCATCTGTTTTGCTTCCATCGCATGGCTGCGCACATGGCTTTCCATTCTGCTAGCCATCCGATAATTAATTTTTTTTGTCGAATCAAAAGTTTAGTTAAACAAAAGAAATTTTCAAATGCACCCTCACAAATGTTAAAGGATTGAAAAGAAATGTTGTAATAGGAATTGATTAGCTAGTGATACATTTCTGTTGTATTAATACAATAGAGAACGTGTGATTATTACTTAACCCATAAAACTAAAACGACACAGATACTGTACGTGCTGGCAACACAGAATAGGTCAATGATGATTTAAAAATGTGCTTGTATGAAAGCCTCGCTGGTTTGTGTTAACAGGGAGGATTTAGACTGCATTTGGGTTTTTTAGATACTGTAAGTCTGGTAGAAGAACATTTATCCTTACTTTTATAAAGGGGGAATTTTACTATAACTGGAATATGAGAATTATGTTATATATTATATAACAATAATATTATATAACATTATAATATATATGTATAACATATAATATATGTTATTTATTAGTTCTCAGAATGAGCATATTATTATTATTTTTTGGTCAGAGAAACAACCTAAACCAATAATGAAAACCAGTGATCATGTGTATCTGTGTTATTTTCTTTGCGTTTTTTATGCTCAGTCATGTTTGGGTAGAACTAACATTCAGTTCATCATATTGCCTATTTTGTGCTGAAAAAAGGACAATGTCACTATACAGTATATATGTTTATTCAAAAACAGCTAAACACATAATGGCTGAAATGCTCTGAGCTTTAAGGGCTACCTCTATATCCCATGTGATACAATCAATACACTAATAATCTGTGCAGTTATTACAGTACATGATGTGCTACAAATAATACAGATGTTTTATCACAAATTGCAGCATTTATCCAAACTAATTCGAAAAACAAACTGAGATGTATGTTGATGAGAAGAATTAACAAGCCATGACCACTGCAGGGCCTTTAACAATGAAGGCTGCAATGTATTTTTCTGTGTGTGTGTGTGTTGTAGGTCTGCGCAGCAGTTACTCGTGCAGCATATGTAAAGTGGTCCTGAACTCCATTGAGCAGTACTATGCACACCTCCAGGGCTCAAAACACCAAAACAAGTAAGTGAAATTTACGCAGGTCTCTGAACCAGTGTGACCGAACTGTGTTTATCCTTTTTTCTTACATTTTTTCAGTACTAGTATCCTCAACCATTCTTTTTTTTTTTTTAAGTTTTGTTTCTTTAAAATTTTAAGGGACTTGGATTATCTTCCCTTTAATACTGACCAGGGTAATATTGAGTTCTTGGGCCACTGGATGAAGCTGAGTGGGTGATGATGGCCTTCCAGCTTACACCTCCGCTGTGTGAAATGAAAGCCAGCTCAAGCATGTTTTCTTTACTATGGCACTAGATAAGACTAAAGTGAAAAAACAAGAAACTTGTCCCAGTCAGTACAATATGGAGGAATGCCACGGACTCTTAATTATCAGCAGATAAACATGACATTATATTTTCTATTATGTCTTGTATCGACTTGCAAGTTTGCCCCAGTCTTTAAAAAATAGAACATATAGACATCTAGAGAGAACTGAGCATTTAGAGTGAGCAAAATAACTGGAAACAGAGGACGAGAGAGAAAGAGAGAGAGAAAGCACTGTGTGGCGCTTGACAGTCTGTTTTTAATAGGTCAGGCAAATACTTAATACCAGCCACAATTTATCTTTTTTTTTTTTCTTTTGGTACATCGCTAGCCTATTTTGAAAACTGTAAAGCACACACACACTCAGATACATACAAACTTAGCTTATTTTCCTTATGAAGACTATTTATTGAGCATTATTATTGCAGCCAAATAAATCCATGCCCGCACCTACTGTACAGTACATCTAACCCTGACCTTAATCTCTGTAACCAATTTTTTTTTTTCCACCAGTGGTGTCAAAACTGTCAAATATTCCTATCTTTGAGGGGACATTGCTGCCCACCAAGATACAAATCATGCCCACACACATACACACCAAACACTATCACACACACTCCACCACCATCACCAGCAGCATGGCACTTAACATGCCAAAAGTGCAACACAGGCAGAGGAGGACACAAGCTGAAAGCCAGATCACCACTGCCTATCCCCTTCTACTCATTCATGCTAATCGCAACTACATCCTCATTTGTGAGAAATTATTAAAGTTGATTAAATTATTAAAGTATTTCTGTGAAACGGTTATTTCGATTCATTCTAACAGGTCCAAGTGCATTCCAGTCACTTAAAGACCATGTCGGCTTATTTTGCATCAATGTACAAAAAAAAAGAAAAAATCTTGTTTATCCACAGAGGCTTTTTTTTCTTGTACACCTCCTCAGTGAGTCAGTGAAGCATGATGGTGCTGAGTAGACTAAACAGACCTCAGATCTTTGCCGAGATACAAGTATTTATCAAATGGACTTTATCTAATTAAAATATTTTGTCACTATTTCACTGAAGCGGTACAGTACAAAATTGTTACTGTCTAGAATCAGATAAAGACTGATCTCAGTTACAGTGTATGCCATGAATTTTCAGATTTTTCACATAATATACAGTATAACCACATGCGGTCAATATTTGTTTGACAGTTTTGATAAACATTTTAAAATATCAGAGAAAAGGATATTTAATTTCCTAGGTGTTTAACAGCAATTGATGATACTAAAAGCTACTGTAGATCTTGGGCCTAATCCACAAGTACATGAGAAGTTTTAGACTAGTTATTTTTTTATTGCTACAAATAGTAAATAAATAAACAATACTACACAATGAATAGACTATTTTAAATGAAAGATCCCAATAACTCCTCCACACACCTGTAATCAGCAGTGATCATTATCAGTATTTCTGTGATCTGTAATCGGCCCCAAAACCCTGATAAGAGCACCCTTAGTAACATTAGGTAACTAAAAACAGGCGTTTTGGAAAAATCTTTCCAGGGTGAGGATATTTTACCAGAGGTAACTCCGTTGTCAGTGTTGATGTGTGGACAGCATAAACTGTGTTTTTGGATTGTAAGAGTGTGTGCCGCATGAACCATGTCTCCCCAGTGATGAACATAGTAATAAGTTGAAAAGCCAGTGACAAACCTAATGTTAAAATTGTTTTTTTTTTTAAAGAACGTCAAGAAAAACAAGTAAAAACCCCATTTTTTAAAAATAGCAGTGTACATGTGGACTTGCCCTTAATGTAGTTTTAAATGTGCTCCTTTTCACCTAAAAGGTTCAACACTAAATACAGTATATAAATACCCAAGGTCTGATTTATCAACCATGCATGCACATAGTTTTGCGATAACTCAATTCATAACACATTTCTGCACATGTACTATTATTTATTAGGTTTTTAGGTGCATAAGAAAGTGTGTAGTTTTACAGACACGCCTGACCAGGCAAATGCAGGAACCCCTTGTGGGAGAAAAGTGTAATCATGAGTTAACTGATTATCAAGCGCTCTCATCCCGCTTGTTGTCAATCATATCTTAATCATTGGCAAAGTAATTGCAGTTTTCAATGCTTGCAAGGTGCAGAACAGATATCACAGATAAAATATGAAGTAATATCTCAGAAAAGGCACAAGTAAAGATAGATTGGGATGATTACTTGATTGCTTAAAGATTTGGCACATGCTCCTTTCCACAGGACTACTTATTTTAAGGACTGCTGGAAACTTACACTTTGTGAGTCTTCAGTGGATTTCTTTTTCTATGTGTGGTTTTTAATAAATGTATTTAATTTATATGTATTTGTTTGTATGTATATTATAATGTTCTGGCATTTCCAAACCACACTAAGAGCCAAATAAGGAAATACTGTATCTTGTATGCATGTACTGTACAGTATATACCTTATGTTTTAGTACATTTCATTTTCAAATACAGCAGCAGAAGGGACAACAATAATGAGAGATTTTCATACCATTGCAGTTTTTTTCTAAATGGATTATCCAGGCAGAAAATTTAATAAAAATTGGCTTCAATTCTTAGACAAATCATGCATAAAAGTAGCTAACAAACCATGTTCAATTTTCTTCACTTTAAAACAACAGAATCTCCACTTTTTCTGTTAATATAGTTTATCTTCTTACAACTTTTAATAAGAGAAGTTGTTTATCAGATTATCATATATGGTGATTTCATTGAGTTTCATTATGCAAATGAAAGTAGCTACGCATGAGCAGAGCAATTTATCATGCGTGTAAGATTTATCAACTTCCATTGCATACAGCTGTGTAGTGCATATGTGATAAACATCAGGAACATTCTGTCTCTTGGCACACAAATGTAGAACGTTTGGTGGTTATTTTACATTTTTCCTAGGTGCAACTTGTCTTGCACTGATCATTTGGTGCATGTTCTAATATCAGAAGTAAACAGACTGTAGATCAGCTTTGATTAGTCTGAAAAACAAAACTGGAAGAGAAAAAAAAATCAGCACAGTAAAGGGCTGCAGTATGCACGAGAGGATGCAAACATTCTCTAAACAAGAGTTGGACAATCATTTTAAATTTAAAACCACTTATAGCTCTCACATTAAATGACTGTGCTCTTGACTACTAGCAGTAAAATAACACTGTATGTGTACACCTACATTTTATGCTTTCCAGTTTTTGTCAGAATTTCCGGCAGTAGTTATTTTGAAGTGCAGTAGTACTGGTTTGATTGTAAAGTAATGTTAAGATTAATCTCGTTCACATACCACCTATTGACATCAATATATTTATAATCATTAAACTGCGATAAATTTAGTACACAGATATACAACAGTCAGCCAGAATACTAACTCCACTGCCACTTAAATTGAATAGTATTGATTGTCAGTTATATACCAGTGAACTGGTAACATCCAAGTGAGCATCCAAAGGATGCACCAAACGAGTCCAATCAATGGCGGCCCCGCCCTGAAACCCACAGCACCCAAAGGATCCTCCTCCAACGTCCAGGTGCCAGACACCACAGCACGGCCCCAGAGCTCATGAGGAGAGGTCATGAGGATCTAGACTGGTTTGGGATTACTATTTAGCATTTTAATGTTATCGCTTATGGGTGTAGAGTTTTACAGGACAATATTTTAGCTTGGATATAAACCAGTTATGAAGAAACAAATTATCACACATAAACACACTGTTTGTACTGCTGCTGAAGATCGTCACAGTACATTACCCCTTAATTTATTGTGACTTGTGAAAGTTTTTTTGTTGGCCATTATTTATTTATTTTTTATTGTACTGTTAAATAAAACAGAGCAAATTCAGCCTAAAGGAACTGGCACTAATGGGAGAGAAATTGATTTCCAAAGACCAGGAAGGATAGCAGTCTAAAATAAGTCATAAATTAAACATGAATTCTTATCCATCTGTGACATTGCTATGAGGGTATCTTCCAATTGGTTTTTAAAAAGTCTTTTGACCTTTATACTCTAAGTAAAATAAGCATTTGAAATACCCTTTTTCCATAAACCTGAAAATCTTTTTTTTCCCCCAAATTGAGGAAGGCCTTACCTGCTTTATGAAAATAAATTCGGAAACTATTTTGCATTTTAAACTGCCGAGAAGTAGAACAACATGTCTCTATTTTGCTAATCCAGCACTTGGTGGTTGTAATGAACTTTCCGGCGTTTTCCCTTTGCGTATTACACCTTTATTTGCTTTTATCCAATCTTATCTTGGCCAATCAACTATTCCATGAGGAGCAACAATGACAGTTCAGTGTGCATCAGCTATAATTATCCCACTGCAAAAGGGGTGTAAAAAATGCAATAAATATTTCCTCTGAGTTGACAGAAAGCTGTCACGTATAGCTCAGCACTCCCCACTGTGTCACATCTGTGCTAAATTACTACCCATCAATAACGCACATCCTGAGGTGCTTTGTTGCTGTTGTCAAATTAAAGTGGAAAATGAAGTGTATGTTGAAGGCCTTGAAATGTTCCGATGTAAATACATCAAGAGTCTCACTAAAAAGCGAAAACTCTGTGGCATCATGTCGAGGCAGGGTGGCTTTGTGGTTCAGCAGCTCCAAGGCAATTTTTTTTTAACAGCCCTGTTATTTCTCTCAGCTCTGATCTGTTTGAGGTGGAATACTCTCATGCTGAATCTCCGTGGATATAGCGATAGCACACAGTATGTGTGCCCACCATGTCCTTGTTATTTTTTGTCAGTGTTGGTTCTACACTGAGAGTAACACATACATTTCTTACATTCCAAAAAGGTTTATTTCACTTTGTAAGTGAAATAAATTATTTCTAGATGTTTGTACTTAAGGATTAAGGATTGGGTCACATACAACTAGCTGCTAACTTCTACATATTGCTAGTAATTACATCTCTAGAGCTAATCCATTACCTGTATGTTACAAAGTGAAATAAACCTTTTTGGAATGTAAGAAATGTATGTGTTACTCTCAGTGTAGAATTTGGGCATTTTATATAGCTATTCTCAGTTACAGAATTCAAGGACAGCACAATTTTTAAATTAAAATTTATTCCACAGCAGTTATTGCTAATTATGACAGTAGACCTTTAATTTACATTATCTGTAGTAACATTCCACATAGAAACGTGTATAGGGAAAGGAGAAGGTGGATGCCTAACCTTGGCCCTCACGTGTGGTCCTTCACCAAACATTTCCCACATAATTCGAGGTCACATAATTGTCTAGAGGCTATTTGTATGCTGGAGCATTACCTTTACTGATAACTCAACTTTATCTAGTATGACAATGCTTTGAGCACAAACAGAAATCACCATAAAGATATGGTTAACCCAGGTTGCTTTGGACAAACAGAAGTCATCTGCACAAAACACTGACCTCAACCGCAACGAACATCAGTGGTATGGGTTAGAGCACAGAGTGCACACCTGGCCTCCTTGCCAAACCTCAGCATTGCCCCAGTGGATGATTGTGCAAATCACTCCAACAGCCAGGTTAAAAATCTAGAGACAGCCATTCCCAGGTCAGTGGAGGGTATTCTAACAGCATTGGGTGATTTAAATCTGGAATTGAATCTTCAACAAGCACATCAAGTATGGGTGTGTGAGAATGAGGTGACCATATCCTTTTGCCCATGTAGTGGCAGACCTTCTACATGACGTGTAGAAGGTGAGTAATTGTTCTTACAGTATGATGCAGTTTTCTGTGAGAAGACATTTATTTATTATTAAGAGGTAAGGCAGTATCTTTTCTTGACACAGGAAAGTATTTAGGACTGATGGTTTTATGGTTCCTTGGTAACGCGACAAAACCTTTTTTTTTTTTTTTTTCAAAAGCAAAAAAATTAAGCATAGTGTACATGAATGACAGTTTATAGATGATATACAGTACGTAAGTAATAATACAGTAGAAAAAAATTGCTGATGTTTCACAGAATAGCTATAAATGCAACATGTGCTTTGTTCTGTTCTGTACATGAAACACATTATCAAAACATATGCATCAGATTTTCTTTATCCAGTTCAAATATTCCAGTGTTTAAATTATGATAACCATAATACTAAAAATGAAAGAAGTCAAATCTTACATTATTAAAGGAAAATACAGGTACTTGTTTTATATTTACTGCATGTCTAGCTTTGACCTTAGAAAACTGTGTACTGGGTGATATTTTAAGTTAGCCAAAACAAATGTAAATATTCAGAATAGGGTTACTTGTGAAGAAATACTGACAATTTAATGAAGACCAAAAAGAGCTTATGTGAAACACACTTGTTTCATGTCTAACAAAATGTGACACACACAAAAATCCATGATGAAGGTTAGGCCACAGGGACATGATGTTGAATAGACAGACCTAATAAGTACTAATTTGACCTACCTGGTTCAGTCTGCTGGTGAAGTGACAGAGGCGCACCCCCACCCCATTCTCCCCCCACCCCCTTCGTTTTATTTTCTGTGCTCTACACTTATAGCCAGTCATGAACATAAAGCAACCTGCACAGAAAAGTCATTTTATTCTTCTTTGTTTCTCATCATCCTGCCTCTCAGCTAATCATGCTTACTGACCTTAGTTAGAACCATGTCGGGCTCTGCTCCCTTGATCTGGAATAAAGGAGCCAGGCTAATGGATTAGGCCCAGCTGCAATGCCAGAATTGCTTAGTTGTGCTTAAATGCCAGTGGCTAGTAATGTCCTTCACCAGGATGGGGTACCACTGCTGGATAAAAAGTGGCTCTTCGTCCTAAACCTGTTTAGTTAACCCTCAACGTGGTCCATAAGTCAATACCACCAATACATAGCGTAAACATCACACTTCAAGCACCACACTATGAGTGCATACTCAGCCACATGATATTGATGTTGGAACACCTAAGTGAAACCTACCCCACTGGCCTTTGGGGGGACCAGCTTGTCCAATTTGATCACACAGAGCGTCAATGCTGGCCACAACAGAAACGTATCAGAACATGGAATACAGTGAACAAAAAATTCATCCAAGCTGTTTAACTGGTTTTTATTGTTATTATGCCAAATTCAAGACAAAATGTTAAAGTAGAAAACTCAGCATCAAAATGAGAATGAAAGGTGATTTAAGTGACTTTGAACATGGCATGGTTGCTGGTGCCATATGGGCCGGTCTAAGGATTTGTGAAACTGCTGATTTACTGGGATTTTAGTTAGCTAAAACCACAGTATAATATGGCGTAGTACAGAGCTTGTTAAGCTCATGCCTGTCCTTACAGAAGAAGCAGATTTAGCTTTAAAATTTGCCCGCCAACACATTTATCACTAGAGATAAAACAGCAATACTGACATTGTAGATCTACAGAACACTGGCTCAGTTCCTTCCTGTATCTACAACCACCTATCAGGGAATTTGCTACTGCACTACTATAGGCACATTTCTTGTAATGCAGCTGAAAGCAAAGAAGAATTAAAGCTATGCAAGTGGGTGCTGAAGGCACTTGCCCTTCACTGATAGATCCCTCTTCCCACACGAGACACACACACACGTTACTGCTAAGCTTGGCTCTTATCTCCTTTGCAGCTGAGGAGTACAGGTCTGGTCTGCTGTGATTATACGCCTGTTATCTCAAAGGTGGCCAGCTCAACACCTGCTACGTCACTTTGTGGCCAGGGAAATGTGTTTCTATTCAGGGTGTGTTCACAGTTCAACACTTTCAAGGGGGTTTTACTGCCATCCCAGAGGCTGTGACATAGATAATGTAGTTATTTACTAGAAAGCACATAGTAGCCAAGAGCAGAAATACTGACAATAAAGTGTTTTACTACAAATGGTCAGGAAGAAGGCAGACAGGCTGTCAAGGGCAGGATGAGAAAGAAGTAGTGTGTAACAGATTCCGCCTAGAGCACATTCAGACTGCTTAGATCTATATGGATGAAGACTGCCTTCATCAAAGGACGTGTCATCCGAGAGAAAGAAATGGGTTCCGCAGTGCTGAGAAATGAGGAAGTGACTTGTACAGTGAGTACATTGGGTTGTTTGAAGAGCCATGCTGATTGATTAAATGAGAACAGTGTGATCTGAGTATTCAGGACCAGTGTTTAAATCCCCAGCTTCAACCATTTATCTCCTGGGGTGTCTGGAAAAAAATATGGGGTTCCAGCTCAGTGGCCTCTCTCTACCTGTGTAATGACTCTGTCTGGGCTACACACTCCCACTACACTGAGGAAGCCTCTGGGAGGAATCCAGCACAGGCAGAAAGATGGAGTTCCTGTTGCCAAATAAAGACCTGATCTGTTTTTATGAAAGGGAAAAGACGACTTTGCGATCTAGCTTCTGCAGTAAAAATAGAACTGAGATACGCAGAGATGGTGACACAAGCAAGCTACTAACTTGGCTCCTTTTTTATTTTTATTTTTTTTAGGGCAAGGAAAACCGCAAATTACTTACTTAAACATTCCCAGCTAAAGTGTTCAACTTATAGCTAATTACCAGATAAACTCGAAATATGAGGTGGTATTATGTGGAGAAATATTTTTCTGTACAGTACTACTTAAATGTCTCTCACTATTGCAGTCTTTTAAAAATGAACTATAAAGCAGCAGTTTCGAGAGTTCAAGTGGGGTTCTGTATTAGAGGCTCATTTCTGCTCTGCAGTAACATGTGATCTTTATCCAAACTTAGCAACTCATCACAAAGAGAGACTCTTAAATCCTGGAACACTTGACATGCAGCTGTGTAATTTCAGCATCATCTTGAGTTTCAATCTTTTGTCTTGCTTCCGCCATTACAAATATGTTATCTACTAGACCTCAATATCAACAAGATCTATTACTGCCAAATATGACTTCATATGTAGAAAAATTAATAGATCAGTTATGAAACTAAACGTTTGTTATTCAGCTCCAGTATTCTGCCTCTAACTGTATGATATTGTGTGTTACTATTTCTGTCTAAGGTATAATGTAACTATTCAATAACCTCTTCTTGAAAATACTTGTATCTATGATGGTAAATAGGAATGGCATGAATATAAAATGTATTTTTTGTCTGTTTATTTTTTTGTTTGTTTTACATGGGGTACAGGTTCTTATTTCAGCGTTGTTCATCCACATGTCAAGTAAATGGAAGTTTACTTGTGCCATTGTGTCATATAGTAAGATATATCAAGTATATACAGTGAAACCTCGGATTGCGAGTAACGTGGTTTACGAGTGTCCCGCAAACCGAGCAAAGATTTTTAATAAATTCTTAATCGGAAACCGAGCAAGTATTAGTTTACGAGCGCCGAGTTTCAGCTGTGGAACGAATAATTTGAGTTTATTATTTTTTATGGGAAATGATGATTTGGTTTACAAGTGTTTTGGAACACGAGCCCACTTCCGGAACGAATTATGCTCGTAATCCAAGGTTCCACTGTAACTAATAAAATTATTTTGTGTAAAATGAACAAATGGTGCAAAGTGTAACCCCAATGCAATGCCAATGAAAGTCAGTACAGTAGGAATCATGAGTGTAAATCAATGAAGCTAGATATTCGAGTTTGGACATACTTTCTAAATCCATGCATGGTCTTTCTTGATTTTCTTTCAACACTGTAAAACAATGCTGAAGGTATCCAAAATATGCAAGAAACTTCTTTGAACAGTTGGTATTGTGATATGTCTGCTGCTTATGCTCTGTAATGCCTTCATAATGGCGCTAATCTGAGGTGCTGCTAATTGGTGATTTTTGCGGCTGGTAACTTGAAATGAACTTCTGTTCTGCAGCAGAGGTAAATTTTGGTCTTGCTTTCTTGGGATGGTCTTTACGAGAGCCAGTTTTATCATGGTGCTTAATGGGTTTTGCAAATGCACTCGACAATACTGTTTTTGGAAGAAGTGTTCCAGAATAGCTGACCTTCATGTTTTATAATAATAACCGACTGTTGTTGTTGTTATTGTTGTTTTCACTGAATTTCATATGTGTTCTCATAGTTTTGAAATCTCCTGTGGTGTTCTAAAATGTAGAAAAATAAATCCACTTTTGACCAGTGCTGTACATAACTACATAAATAATTATTATTTTTAAATTAGCTTTGAATCGATGAGTATGTACAGTACAATTTCCAGCATGTGTTTCAAGATAAAAAAAAAGTTAAAGTTTGTACTACAAATTATCTGCCATTTTCTGACAGGAATGGTTTTACTTTTGTCTTCTTGTATGTATAATTCAGGAATTATCTGCCTAAAGTATAGCCAGGCATAGTGTAAGGGCTTTAAAGATAATACTCTCCAGTGTCCTCAGGGTCTGTGTGCCATTGAGCCAGACTCTACCTCCAATGTACAGCCCTGAGCAGGCTGAGTGAGTGTTGAGTCATGTAAGGAGCTTTGGCAGTGAGACGAGTGCTTGCCTGACAGTCACTGAAGATTAGGTCCATGCGGGAAAACGGGCATAAAGACACTGGCTGTAAAAAACTATTTCTTTCCAGTCCTTCAGCAGTAGGCCTTTAATCCCATCTCCTTTTTATTTCGTAATCACCTAAAGTGTCAGTGTATTTTTTTTTATTGTGGAACATCATTGTGAGCAAACATTACTTGTGGTTTCAAGATGCACAAACACATAGAACTGTTTTTGTGTAACCTTTTAATTGAACTGACATAAAATCAGCAGAAAACCTTCCAAGAGTATGTTTATTATAGAGGTGACTTATAAAAGTTTTATATCATGTGCAATATTATTTGACAATATATCATGTGCAACATCAATTAAAAACTTGAGAGGCACATTTCCTGAAGAAAATGGGAGTGGTGCTTGCCGTGACGTCATAGTGCTTTCCACGTCATAGTCATAGATACAGCTGGTGTCATAGCTGATGTTGGTCTCAATGTAAAGTCTATGGAAATTTTTGGGGCGGTTAACTGCCCACTCCTTAGAAAAGTCATAGCACCTCATTCCCGAACAAGCCGCACGATTTGATACCTTATTCATGGGTCTACGACAAATGGTGCGGGACTTGTTATGCGCCAAACTTCCATACAGAAGAAGAAAAAGAAGCCTGTGAGATTATAATAGTAGTGCTTCGCCTTCGCAAGCACCAGAAGAAGAAAAAGAAAAATAAGCGTGTGAGATTATAATAGTAGTGCTTCGCCTTCGCAAGCACCACTAAATATAGTTGCAAGCAAGGATAACGGGCCCAAGAACCCTGCTTTACCGCCACCCCGGGCGCACACATAACCCGTGTGTTATTCGAGTGTGTCAAGACCTCGAAAAAGGCATTGCCACCCAGTTGTACCACACAACCTGCACACATCACACACTATACAGGGCTAATGTCAGTTTGGGCCCTAAATATTTGTTGTGTGTGTGTGTGTGTGTGTGTGTGTGTGTGTGTGTGTGTGTGTGTGTGTGTGTGTGTGTGTGTGTGTGTGTGTGTGTGTGTGTGTGTTTGTGTGTGTGTGTTAACATTTGTGATGTACACAAAATAAGCCTCACATTATGATATAATAATGATAAGATAATATAATGGCACTCAATATAATGCCACACAAAGTTATTAATCATTTTTCTGTGTAAGTTTAAGACATTATCACGGCTGACCCATTGACTCTCTCCGCAATTTTGCATCCTCAATGTCTTTAGATCACATTGGCCCAGTTTGGTGGCAATCATATAAATTCCCTACGAGGAGTATATCAAAATCCATCGGGTGCGTTTTTGTGAACGACCCAAAATAACCGGCCTCCTGTTGAGTTGAGCCCAAGACATGCAGTACGAAAGTTGTTCGGCTCAAGGAGGTCTAAATGTGTACCGGGTTTCGTGTGCCTACATGAAAGGGTGTATTGAGCAAGGTAGCAAAATCTTGTTTGAGGGCCCCTGAGGGCCCCGTGCCAAGCGACTCTCAGGCGTCCTAATGGCAGCAGATTCCAACCTGTCTGCCAAGTTTCATGAGCTTTCAAGCATGTTAAGACCTCCGAAAAGTCCAAAAGTTTGGAAAAAAAATAATAATCCTTAGGAAAACAAGAAGGTCCTATAGTGCTTGGGCCCTAATAAAATGTGCAATATCAAATGACATTTAGCAATATCATGTCCAATATTACTCATCCTTGTTGCTATGTAAATTCTGGTTTCTGCTGCTCTATTGCTACTACTTGCTGCCATGTCCTTTGTTGGTTGTTACATTTTACTTTTGTCTATCCTACTGTAGGTCTAGTTTACAGATTTATTGAATTTTATTTATTTAATGTAGATATTTTTTACTCTTTGCTCTTGGAGCAGTCTCTGACAAACTAATAAAGTTTTATCTTATTTTATCTTAACTTATCTTACAACAAAGCGTCCATAAAATTGTCAACAACAATACATCAGAATTTGAAAAAGAACATAAAGAGTACCAGGTAAATATACTGTATGGGTACGTTTAATGCTATAAGCACTGGTCATAAAAGAGTCAAAGTATAGTCTGATGGGGCAAAGATTACAAACTTGAAAGAACTGTGCTGGAAGCACCAATAAAGGACCATCACCAGGGAAGAAATGTATTATCAGGTGTCTATGGGTTCAAGAATTTCCTACACCATCACCCAATTTAGATGCAAGTTCAAATTAAAGCTAAAATTCTACAATCTAAAGTCAAGTGCATTATTTAATATAGATTTTTATATATTGTATTCAATATGTAAAATAATAATAGCTTAGTTAATGTCCATCTAATCATGGAGCTACAGTAACTGTATATGAACACGTTCAGGAAGAATGTCTGTTTCAAAGAGCATTTTCAGCAAATATTAACCTACACTTAAACTACAGTTTATATTTCATGAACTTGCAACCATTTGTGGAGTCCTTTTTATTCCTCATAAATGAATTAATTATTATTGTTGTTTTTGTTGCTGTTATTATTATTATTTAGATTTTTTGTTTTCAATTTCTGTTTTTTAATCACATTACATTCCAGAATTAGTTGATATTTGGTGGCATTTATATCAGACCTTATTCTTCCATGCAATATTTCCTGTTCCACTGGCTGCAACACAATTCCAAAGCATAATCCACCCCTATACGTATTAGTTGGCAAAATGTACGTTTTTTGTTTCAAAATATACCTTTGGTGAATGCGGTCATAGAGATCAATTTATTTTCAGTCACGTCATCAGTCCACAGCATCTTGCTGTAGGTCTGTATCCCAGATTTCCACTGGGAGCAGATTTAAGACAATGTCTTAAATCAAAACACTGCAGTTTTGTTCCATCCTCTGTGCAGCTTAATACACTATCAGGAGTGTCTCAAAAATGGAGCAGCTTGACATATCATTTGGCTTGTTATGAATATTCATGAGGAAAGCACTACCTTATTGGTGGGTTGAACAAAAATAGGCTCAGAGCGTATCCTTAGCAGAGTGGACTGTGTGCACCTGCTGAAATAAGCAGCAATGTCCAGAGCAATGTGGCAGAGATCAGCTCCTGTGAGCGACTCACAGCTTGAAGATTCTGGCAGACAGGATGGTTGTCGAATGGGATTTTTTTTTTGTCTTTGTCTTTCTGTCCAGCTTACATGTTCTATGCTTATTACTTTTTGCTTCTTTCATTTAAAACACACACACATACACATACACACACATACTAATATTCACTCAGGGTTAGATATGTACTGAAATTTGAAAAAAAAAATAGCACACTTTTGGTAATAATATTTTTTATTTTTTAACATTTTTTAAGAAAATGAGAGCGGTTTTGTTGTTGCTATGGCTGGAAAGAAAACTACAACAAAAATCATTAAACACTCTGACACTCATGCAGTTCCCAATACACCAGACACCACCATGTTTTCTGCTGCCTAGGAAACTAGGTATTCTGTGTGACATCTTTTTCTTTAATGCTGGGAAATTGTCACAAGAATAGACAAACAACGAAAATATTGCCTTTAAAGTCCAAGCAAGAGAAAGATCGACGACAAGGTATATTAAAATTTACAGTTTTGTTAACTTAATGAAAAATTGATGATCCTTCACATATGGACAAAGCATTTTATATTATTTCATATCATATCATGTCATATATCATATCATATCATATTAAAGATGGACCAGTCTATCAGCTGTACATTGGTATTGGACGATATTTGCTTGTCGGCAAATGAATTGGCATCACTGATAGCAGTGGTTGACATTTTTCTGTTGAATTGTGTCACGTTTGTGTTGGTTACATGTTGTGGATTGGGACAAAAGTAGCCTACCCAGCTGCAGCTTTGGGAAAGATCCAATACCTTCCACTATAATACCTCATATAACGTCCCCCTTTGCCACGACTTTAAATAGCAGTTCAACTTAGCAATAGACCTAGGAAAGCCAAATAGCACAAAGAGCCAAAAACCCAGTTAAACATGTATTTTCATCATGTACCTTTATTCTGACAAAATAAAACATTGTCCACATGAGTCCAGTATCCATGACACTACATTCACTATCTCATACATGACAGCAGTATAAAATACAATTATTCCTTACAATGGGGTCAACAGAGCAGCATTGTAGCACTTTTTTACTGTACACACATTTAAATTTAGTTTACTATAACAAAAAGTGGTGCCACCTTGTGGCCTTATGTGGCATTACGGTATTAGCGACATTACTAAGCTTTTGATGGTTACAGCGTGCACACAAGCTGTAACCACAATTATTGCATCCATATACTATATTTACATTTACGGATTTGGCAGACACATATATTGAGAGTGACTTACATTTTTAGTTTATTAAGGGTCCGGCAGTGGCAAATTGATGGTGCTGGGGTTTTAACTTGGGATCTTCTGACCACCAGTCCAATGCCTTAACCACTCAGCTACCTCAGTTTTCTATTATATTCCGTTCTATTCTATTCTGCTCCCTTATAATATAATATAATATAATATAATATATATATAATATAATATAATATAATATAATATAATATAGCACTGAATTAGTAAAAGCCTTGTAGTAGTAGTGTATCTGAAGAAGATTGAACACAAGATCCCTTGTTCTATTTTCTGCACCCAGTCTTGCTCTTTAACTTCTACAATGGTATACAGTATTAGCTTTTTTTTTTTTTTTAGGAAATTAACCGTCTTGAACTGGTCTGACAAATGTGCACATTGTTACACAAGATTTGACACATTTTGACTCTGTTACCTTTTTTTTTTTTTTTTTACTTTTTACTGTGTCACAACTTTATTCTGATAATGTTCGTTAATACTATATTGTTCTGCTTCTTTTTCAGTCTTAAACAACAACATCCGCAATGAAAGTTATTGCTGGACGTATCGTATTGGAGGCATTTGTTACAGAAGCTCTAAAGAAAACAGACAAATGGATGTTTTTCACAAAACATTTGTGGAGACATGCAGGAGTTAAAGGGACACCTCGGACAATACCTCTATCCGTCACTGAGTTTCTTAATACCTTGGAGGCTCCTCGACTGTTTTGTGCTTTATGTTTGTATTTTAGGTCAGTGTAAACTTGACTGTCATGAACTGGGAATAAACACTGTTATCCTGTAGAACTAAAGTATGAACTTCATGTCAAATTGATGTCAATCTGTGTTATAGTGGTTCTGATAATCACAATGGCACTCATTGTATACAAGCACTAGCCTGAATCGACAGGGTCACTGAGTATTTTCTTACATTCACAAAGTCTATATAATTAATAGAAGTATGTAATTATCTATGTTATTTACAATGTATTCCTTGAAGCCTGCAGTCAATGCTTCGGTGGACTGTTTGAGCAAAAAGCACAAAGACCTGGAAGTTGGTAATTTTAATGGCTGCTTTTCCCTAGGTAACTGTCTTGCTTGTGTATAAATGTTGCGTAATGGTCAGTAGTGAAGCTCATAGACTGCTTTTGTGGGAATTTTAGTATAGAAGTGGACATAGACAAGAGTCAGAAACAAAGTAAATTTTTCCTCTTTAACAAAGCTATTTAGCATAAAATATATTCACTATGAAGAAAACATTCCTACATTTTTCTGCAAAGTCATACTGCAGAGAGTGGAATTAGAGCTACTTGCGTGTGTGAAGCTCTGCCTTATTTCCTGACCCAACATATTCAACATGAGCAATTAATATATTTTCCCTCGCATTAGTGCCTAGAGAACGCTCGATTAGTGCATAATGCTGAGTCAATCTTCTGAATTAATTACAGACTATTCACATTTACACAATTTGTTGATGGCAGTGAGCTTTGTGTACCTTTAACAATGTCAAAGGAACTGATTTTGCTGAACAGATTTAAGATAATTTGCAATGTTTTCTTCTACAGAAAAGGTACCATTTTATGACATTATTCAGGAGGCGGATAGTTTATGCAATCAAATTATTAACCACCACAATGGTTCTGTTTTAAATTGGATTATTTATGCAAAAAATGTAAATAAATTCTATCAGGAAAAAAAAAGGTTTTAAAGATGTTTTTTAAACTTTTAAGTGTTATCAGAGAATCATCTTCACTTTACACTATTTGTGGTTGAGTATATTCATTTGTATGTTGTGCCTTCAGATCATGGGCAAAAACCTTATTTACAGTATGTATGTCTGTACTGCAAAACATCTGCTTAATATTTCTACGCGCAGCTTTGTAAATTCTGTAAATGGCAATGATGTTAAATGGTAAACATGGACTGCACTAAATCAGGGGTTGAGATTGATAAAAATCCTTTCGGAGGTTTCATCCTTACAGCTTTGTACTATTACACAGCGTGTCACTGGAGTAGAGCGTAAACATGACACTGGTTCCACTTTCTCACTGTTTATGCTGTTCATATTATGTTCATTTTGTGTAATGAAATTTCAAACATGAAACTAAATGTGTAGTTGATCATGGTCTCAGTGGGGTGTGGATCTGAATCAGGGAACATCAAGTCCTGAGGAGTTAGAGTCCAGTACAGTTTGATAATCTGCTTGTTATTTACTTAATGTGGTTAAGTGCTGAGTTAAGGCAGACTGTGAGCAGATCAGCAGGTTAAACTGTTTCAGCTCCTCAAAGTCTAATGTTTAGTGTTTAGGTTTAAATTATGCATAAATGGATTACAGAAAATATGCTATGTGTTTATGAAAAAAAAGACAAAATATGCTAGAGGAAGGGCTCAGGTAGAATATATGGAGAACTGTGCTGTGCTGTGTGAAGTCATTCAAAAATGAAAATAAGAATGTTATAACTTGTGAAATTTTAATCACATTTTAAGTATACATCAATGTATATACTTCAATCTATATATTTTTTTAAATAAGAAATATTCAGAAAATAATAGTAATAATAAATGCATTTCAAGGTAAGTGCTTTTCATATAAAAATGAAAGGCAAATAAATGAGACACTAAAATAATGTCATTAATTGGCAACTGTTTTAAGTGTATAAAAACAAGGCTGCTTCATTAAATCGTAATGATTTTGGTTATATCGGGCTTGCCTGATTTAGCCGTATGAGGACAGACAGTCCACAATGCATGATGGTGCTAATCCATTCACTGCTTTAAAAACTAGTAGTGAGAGCTATGCTAAAAAAGACTGTAAGCCAGGGTAAGCAAATGTTTGAACCCAGTAGCAGCACAAAACAGAAGAGGGGTGATTACAGGTCCTGGAGGAACATCAGAATGTCATGGTTTTAAAATCGGTCACTAAAGGGACTTTTCCACATTCCTGCACGTTTTGCTAAAGTGTTGTCTCAAAATGGTGTTCTTGATGGTTCTTGGTCCCTCCGTGATGTCACATAACATATTTCAACCAAGAACTGACTACTGTAGCTTTGAAATTTTAAGATGCAATTACAGTATGAACCACCTAGAGTAGGTGTCTTCTATAAACCGTGCCAAACTCATGCCTGTCAAGTGTCAGTTTGTTGTTAAGATTTATGAGTATTTTATGCTACAGTACATGCTCTTACAAAAATTGTGCACACTTACTCTTGCACATAATTTCTGTCCACTTCACCTGCCCTATTTACCATTTAATCATTACCCAACAATATATATAACTAAGTCAACATTTTGTTTAATTCACAGATGAATTTCGCTTCTGATTTGACCTACATTGGGACCTTACTGTACCAGGTCTTTTCTCCGAGTGTCTGATGTTTTCTCTTGCATGGAGTTCATCATTGTGTTCTTTAATGCAGTTTTCTCTCACAGATTCAGCAAGGTGTAGCAGATGGCCTTTACATCCATCATGGCCATTAGGAATATTTAATGTAATCTGCTGGGTTGGGAAACAGTCTATTGCTGTTATCAAATCTTTGGTAAAGATTTTATGATTCCTTTTACTATTAAGATTTCCACTTCTACAATACAGTAATGTGAGTGATTTCCATCCTCATCGTTTAGTGAATTAGTATTTATAGGACTTTTAAATCAGACAACTAGGCAGATTTATAGGCAGGCAGAGCAGCGGAAAGCCATGGTTGCTAGGCAACTCCACCATGTTGCCAATCAGAGAAGACGCGCTACACCTGTCCGGCAGGTTATTTAAACCCCCAGAAACCAGCGCACTATGTGTGAACATTAAATAGCACTAGGTATGAGAGCGGTGCTCTGGTATAGGGAGGGGGAAAAATGCAAAGAAAGAGACCAGAAAAGGGTAAAGATAAAGAGAAGAGAAAAAAGAGAAATGAAAAGATAGAGGAGAAAAGAGAAGACTAAAAAGAGAAATGAGAAGAGAAAGAAAAGAGAATGTAGAAAACTAAGAAGAAGGTGAAAAGTTTAAGAAAAGAAAAAAACTGAAAAGAGGCCTGAAAGATAAACAATATATCTCGCTAGAGATAAAGAAATAAAAGGTCACATGAAGAATGAATGAATGAATAAATAAATAAATACATAAATAAATAAATAGGCATTTTCCTTAGCACTGCGAGGTGCTTGCCTTAATCGATTAATCCCCGCCAATGTACACATAATCACTCCACATCTCAACACTCGTCTCTATTTCCTGCGTTGGGGCTCCCACTCTTAACATATTCGGTGGCGCCAGATTGAATTCCCCCCCCCCACCCCCCCTCATAACACGTGCTTTATTTAAAGAGGGATGATTATTTATATGATCTTGCTTCCACCTCCTGCATGTTGTTTAACCTGAAAAATCAGACACTGTTGCAAGTGGGGACGGATAGAGAACAAGAGTGTAAAGTTACATTACCTTGTATAAGGATCACATTTTTCTGGTTCTCAATATTAAGGACCTGTAACCTATTACTGTTCAGAGCAACCTAAAGGATTGGAGGGGAAAAGCAGTAAAATAAATAAATAAATAAATAATCAATCTGACAAGGATTTTATTATGCATTGATTGCTTATAGATTATCTTGCAATTAATTATTGGATGCTAACCAGCTCTAATGTTCTGGTTAATAAGGAACTTGCAATGTGAAAATCCAGTGAAATATCTGCTTAATTCTATAACTACCCATCGGTTTATTGACAAATCAACACCCTGCTTTTTATTGAATTACCAACATGATGTCTGCGATCAGTGCAGTATTACAAGCTCGTACATATCAGGAATATGTACCCATGCCAGTCTTATCAGTCTGTGGTGTTGTAGCTGCTTCTCCTTCAAATCATAACTAATAATTCCTTTTCCAACTCCATGCTCAATGTTCCTGAGAAGTCTCTGTTGTCATGTAAGAAACTGCATCATAAAAAAAGTCCTTCACTAATGGTGCTTTAGATGTTATTTACACTTTTAATCTAATCCATCATCATTAGCTAGTATTATGTCACACAATTCACTAAATGGCACAATTTATTGCCTGGTGTGTACAATACAGCACAAATCTGACTCTGTAAATGGATTGTTTGTCATAGTCAAACAAACATTGCTGTGTGCTTTTAATTAATGCAACATGTATACATATATACACCAGAGTAAGTGCTATGGTTCAATTCAATTTCATTTATATATTGCTTTTAACAATGTTCATTGTTTCAAAGCAGCTTCACAAAATTAAAATTAAATTATGTAAATGTGTATAAACAAGTAAAAATGTGTGTCAATCATAATGATCAGGTTGTCCCTGATGAGCAAGCCAAAGCCGAGGGTGATGGTGGCAAGGGAAAAACTGTGTGATTGCAATAGGAAGAAACATTGAGGGAACCTCAACAGGAAACCCATCCTCATTTGGGTCATAACAGATTTTATGCCAACATACTGTGTGTTAGGCAGCAGGAAGTTTACTATAACAGAAGATGTCTAAGTTAACATGAAGTCCTGTTCAGCACCAGGATGAATCAGACAGGTGTAGATGGGGTCTGGATCACTGAGAGCTCAGGACCAGCTGGTGTTGGTCCTTCTCTGGATGGCTTAGAATCCTCGTAGGGTCGGCCTCTGTCTACTGGAGCTGGCGCAATCAGATGCCTCTGGATGGGTAGAAAAAGAAAGAACAGGTGGAAAATAATTAGTGTAGCCGCCGTTCATTATATTAGTAGCAGTAGATGAGAGTGTGCATTTAAATGTACTGGAGTACAAGTTTATGGGATGAATTATGTATATGCCAGGTTAAAGAGATGTGTCTTCAGTCTAATTTTAAACTGGTAGACTGTGTCTGAGCCCTGAGCACTGTCAGGAAGGCTATTCCAAAGCTTAGGAGCTAAATACGAAAACAATCTACCCCCTTTTGTAGATTTTGATATTCTGTGAACTACCAGAAATCCGGAGTTTTGTGAACTTAAGGAGGGTGGTGGATTGTAATGTGTCAGAAGACCGGCTAGATATGCGGGAGCTAAACCATTTAGAGCCTTGTACATAAGTAATGCTAATTTGTAATCAATTCTAAACTTAACAGGTAGCCTGGTAGTGCAGGGATGACAATATTGGGGTTATATGATCATATTTTCTTGATATGGCTATGATATTTTGGACTAACTGTAGCTTGTTTATTGAGGATGTAGGACAATCACCTAGTAATGCATTTACAGTAGTTCAGTCTGGAGATCATGAATGCCTGAACTAGCTTTTCTGCATCAGATACGGATAAAATGTTCCTAAGCTTGGCAATATTTCTAAGGTAGAAGAAGGCTGTTTTTGTAATATAAGAAATATGATTTTCAAGGGACAAGTTGCTGTCTAATATTACGCCCAGGTCTTTCACTGTCGAGCTGGTAGTAATAGTACATCCTTCTAAATGCAAGCTGAATTGTGAGAGCTTTTGTGTACTGGATTTTGGGCCAATTGGTAATATTTCTGTCTTTTCTGAATTTAGTAAGAGAAAATTATTGGTCATCCATCTTTTATATCTTGGACACACTTAGTTAATCTAGACAACGTGGATATTTCATCTGGTTTTGATGAGATGTACAGTATAACTGTGAGGTTGGAGAAATAAGGTTGGAGTGGATGAAAGTGAGTGTTCTGCACAGAGCCCTGACCTCACCACACTGGTCACCTTTTGAGAGGATTTGGAATGCACCCAATCGTTCTAATGCGGAAAATATGGAAAGCCTTTCCCAGATCTGGAGTGCTCAGGTGTCCACAAATTGTCACTCATAAAATATATTTTGAAGTGTAGTGCTAATAATGAGAAGGGGGGAAAAAAATGTACACTATATAGTTACCTTCACTCTGAAACTTTTCTTAATATCAGCTTTGCATTACTTGCCATTTCAGACAAACCATATAGCTATTTAGTACTCAGTAACATCAAATGTTTACAAAGAACTGTGGTCTAACTGAGACAGATTCATCTACCACCATGCCGTGGTGCAATGCCGGATTGCGCAATTCAGACAGACAGCCGTATAATGTTGGATTTGGGTTGATGGTAAACAGTAAAGAAATAAAACTAATAGCCTCATCATTGCAGTCTGTGTTTATGCATAGTGCAGCATAATCATTTTCGAAAAGATATGCTCATTTACCTTTTACAGAGAGTTAAAGGGGAAGTTCTTTATATTTTATATATAAAACAGCATTTAAACTTTGATAAGGAACTGCTAGAACTAGGCCATGGATGCTGTGAACAGAGAGATGGGAACACATTGTTTCAGTCTTAAAAACCAACCACTGAGAGTCTCTATTTAGAACTTATCGCTCAATTACTGTTGTACTTTATCAAAAAGTGTTGCTGACAGCAGAGGAAGATGTCAAACAGCATGTGTTTCCAAACTGGAGATCTCAGTTTCTTTATAAATAATTATTTGGGCTTTTTTTTTTTTTTTTTTAAAGAAGAAGAAGAAAACAAAGAAAGAAAGAAAAAAGAAAACAATAGTGTAGGAGAGGGGTAAGTAATTATCTATGAGATTATATTTAAAAGGATAAACAGGACACAGTGAGGAGGGCTACTCGTATTCTTCTATATTAGTCTTGGCAAAGCATCTCTTTATTAACCTTGCATTGTGCACAAGGGCATAGTTGTCATGCTGGAACAGATTTAGAGCTCTTACTTCCAGTGATATAAAGTTGTAATGCTGCAGCACACAAAGACATTATTATACAACTACATGATTCCTAGTTTATGTCAGTTTAGCAGTTCATTGTCAGCTTCATTTGTGGCTTGTGTAATTATTGAAGTCTGTCAGACTTGACATTAACAGCACAATCTCTCATAATTCTATTATTGTGTATAATGTTTAATCGTTTGATCTTCTTTGTCGTTCAGCTGTTTCCTTTCATGGGTCGCCACAGTGAAGCATCTGCACTATCCTCTGCATCCCCTTCTCTTACACAAACTAACTTCATGTCCTCTCTCACTGCATCCATAAATCTCCTCTTTGGTCTTCCTCTAGACCTCCTGCCTGGCAGTTCCAACCTCAGCATACTTCTGCCAATATATTTACAATCTCTCCTCTGAACATGTCCAAACCACCTCAATCTGGCCTCTTTGACTTTATCTCCAAAACATCTAACATGGATTGTCCCTTTGATGGACACAAGGTTGTTAGCAGAAACATGGTGGCTTAGTGGTTAGCACTGTGGCATTCCACCCCCATTGTTCAAGTTTGGTCTGTGTGCATAGTGTTTTTACAAGACTTATTGGCCTTTCCAAATTGTTGTGTATAAGTGTGTGTGTCTATGTCCTATGATAAATTAGCACCCAGTCTAGGGTGTACAGTACCCCACCTTATGCCCCAGGTTTCCTGTGACCCTACGCAGAATAGGCTGCATGTTGCGAGCACACAGCTGTATATTATGTGACTGAGGTCAAATTGAATAACTGGAACTTAGGGACCCAAAGCTGTTCCAGCATGACAATGTTCAGTGACATGAACTGGAATGCTGCCTAAGCCCCAGGCCTCCTCACTCAGCATGAGTGCCTAACCTCACCAGTGCTCTTGTGGCTAAATGTTCAAATCTCCCTAGCCACATTTAAACTTTCACTCAAAACTGGATATTCACAAAAGCACATAAGTGTTATGTCCACAAACATTTAGCCATATAGTATGCCTATGTGTTGCATATTAACAATATGCTCTTTTTATTTTAAAATACAATTTTATACAGTGAATATACAGACCTTAAAAAAACATTTCTGTGTGGTTACTATGTACAGTAGGTACTCTAAGGCTGAAATTAGTCCAACTTGTTCATTGAGTTAGTGTGTTACTACATAAATAATGTACAGAAATCTGTTTTGGTTTACATAGTCTGGTCATGCATGCATATTCAAAAAAGATGTACAAATACTGTACGTTCTAATATAATCCATTTGTAACAGATTGCATATTTAAAATGCTTAGGGCATTACTTCAGAGTTTATCCATATAGTAATATTCATATAATGTTCATCTTCATAAATAAATTAGACTGGTGGTTTTCTGAAGACACATCATTACCTCTTTTAACTAATCCTGTACAATAAAAATAGTTTCTTATTTACAGCCAAGTGCATGTTTATTATAAGAATTTTTTAGGATGTTTTTCTTGCAACCCAACTGAATTTGTGGTAATTTTGAGCCATAATTATCACAGTTAATGAAGAGAGATGATCACATTTATTTTAGACTCAGTCATTAGTGCCATATTTGGTTGTGTCATTATACTGTAGGAAATACAAGCGTGAGAAAGGACGAGAGTAAATGAGGGACTTCATGAAATATCCACTGACAAATGAGTCAAGCTAAACGAAAAAGAGAAATGTAGGACATGTGATGTGAGCTAAGCAGTTTCAGAAACGTAATTGAGTTATGTGGAAAATTTGGATTGCTCACAGATGGAATTATAAATCTCTTCGTCTAAATTTCATTCATTTGAGTGCTTTGCAATTTCGATATTACATTATACTATTCAATTGCAGTCTTATTAAATGCAGTACAATGAGAATAACCCATTGGGAATGCTTAAAATGTTTGATCAAAATATATTTCATTGAACCAAGTACTTAGCCACTCCATATACTGTAGTCTGAAAATAATAATAGTTCATTAATGATTCCCCTGGATTCCAGAAAATCCCCAGGAGGTTTCAATTCTCATACATGAGCCACATACCGCCTCTTACCTCACCTCTGTAAGAAATAGTTGAGTAGATTATGAAAAAAGCCCCACCGTTACATTACCAAAAAACATATTTATTTCTGCTATTATTTATTGCATTTCATAAACCTACTTTATTTTTAATCATCTACATTTGTCCATATTGCAGTAGATTACTATGTTTGTACACAGGGTCATCAAATGTTAGTGCCCATGAGACTTAAAATGCTGAAACATCCATGTCAATCAGCTTTGGATTAGGTGTGGGTGGAATCGGGTTAAAATATGCAAGCATTTATATGTATCTAATGTTTCTTATGTAACAAAATTTAACCCGAGGTTCCAATGGTGCTTTAAAATAGTCACAAATACACAAAAGTCTAATCTATTTTAAAATGTACAAAATTCAATGAGAAAAAAAGAGAAAATATGTCCATCTCTTTCTGATATGTTTAACATCACCTGACACCTGTGTCTACCTTCACACTCAATTAGAATATTTACTATAATTTATAGCTTCTTTTTCTTTTTCCACAAATTGTAACAATAATAAAGAACCAAAGTAAAATCAATGCATAAACTGTATACACAAGATTACTGAAACACTAATACAGGGTAATTTACCAGAAAGAGGCCCCAAATAATAAAATTTTTCATATACAGTATTAGTTATACACACTATGATATGCAGTGAAATGCTTATACGACAGCCTGATGATCAATAAGGAATAAATATGAAATAAAATAAGAAATCAAATATAGAAAAACTTTAGCTGTGGAAATATACCTATAGAGGATAGCAACAAAATCTGAAATATAAGAAAAATGTAACTGTTCAAATATAGAATTTAGTTTCCTGTACAAATATAGAAAATATAGAAAACTTTAGTTGTGAAAATGATACAGAATTTAAATAGAAATGTCTGGGGAATGTGAAAATATGCATGAATGTGAAGATGTAATGTCCATAAATGTGCAATGAGCAAAAATAAAATAGAAATGTAATAACCCTCGCTAGGACAAAACAATCTGAACAGAACAAAATGCGATGTGGTCCTCAGTATATGGAGCCTCGAACACTGGGATGGCCCTGAGTCAGACTGATAAGGTAAGAGCCAGAGAGCCATCGTGCTGTACGACGTCGTACTGTACCCCTACAAGCAGTCACTAGATTTCTAATTAGGATGGTAGTATGCAGTAATGAGCAGTGTGTCCTCATAATGCAAACACATTGGGTTACCAATTTATTTAAGCAATGTTAAAGTGAATTTAGTAATCATCCAACATGAAATTGCTGCTATTCCCCCGATATACTTGCCAATACATTCAGACGAAATGTGCTTGTGGGAAAACAAACCACTTCCAGCATCATATGTAATGCAATGATTACATACAGTATATATCAAGGTATGTAGCATATTTTTTCGATTCAGATTGCTTTCCCATAACAAGAGTTATGAAAAATATTTGGGGCCTCTGTTGTGTGAATCACCCCATTTTTAAAGAAACCATTTTTAGTCACCAAAGAAATGCTACACAAAACTTATGAAATATAAATGAATAGACCTGCCCAGTATAGAGGCGCATCATTTCTGTCTCACAGTTCTTACTACTCTCTGACCAGGTGCCTTGCATGTTCTTTCATTCACGATTACCAAGGTCGTCAATAGTGGTGCTCAGGATTTTTGGGGCCGATCACCGATCTCCGATCACTAGAAGCTGTATCAGCCGATACCGATCACCGATTACAGTGTCTACTCGAAGCCTTATCATGTTATCCTTCAATTACTGCTTCAATTGCTGGATTATCTTGCGCATTTTTTCTCGATTCGTGTTTTGTTTCATTGCTTTCACGTTGCCAAGTTAGTTTCGTTTTCTCGTCTCTTGCCTCTCGCTTTGGATTGTCGCTTCGCTGTTTGATCTGCCAGCTTTGATCTCGCGCTTCTTGTTTTTGACCACGGCTCTCATTTTGCAATTTGGCTTACATGCGGCTTTGACTGATCTCCCGGTATTGACCTTCGATTCCGCATTCCTACCTCGCTTCTGTCTACATAGTCAAACATCATCTGCACTTGGATTCACCTCGTTCCACTCCACCTTGTGACAGAATAATCCAGCCAGCGATATGAATCTAGCAGATGTTGACTGCATGAAAGCAGCACTGGAGAGTCAGTGTGCCCTTCTTGGAATTCACCACCAGGGGCTGTTCAGCATCAAGCAAGCACTCACGGCGCAGCTCCAACAGCTCCAGCTCTCTTCAGAGCATCATGACTCCATCATGAAACACGAACCACGCCTCCCTGGCCCCCCAAATTATGAAGGTGACCCTGGTACTTGTCGCTCCTTCCTCTCTCAGTGCACGCTGATATTCAAGCTCCAACCCTGCACATTCTCCAACGAACACTCCAAGGTGGCATATGTGATAACGCTCCTCTCAGGACGGGCTCGAGAATGGAGCACTGCTCTCTGGGACACTCACGACCCCTGCTGCTCTAACTACGAAGACTTCACTAAAGAGATGAAGAGGGTGTTCGATCGCTCATGTCATGGAAGAGAGGCAGGTCACAAACTGGTAAAGCTTCACCAAGGCTCACGCTCGGCCTATGATTACGCCATAGAATTCCAGACCCTAGCTCTCCAGTGGGTGGAATAGTCGTGCTTTGAGTGATGTTTTCTTCGAAGGACTGCCAGAAGCACTCCAGAATTAACTTCCTCTCGTCACTCTAAGATCTCATGGATCTGGCTGGCCGAGTGGATTCACGTCGACGCCTTCGGAGAGTGGCCAGGATGGCACCGGGCAGAGTCCTCCTGTGACCCAACCCTCAGCTGGAACCAATACAACTGGGCAGAACCCACGTCTCGCCAGAGGAGCGGAGGCACCGCCGAGGGGAGGGAGCCTGCTTCTACTGCGGACACGTGGATCACGTACTTAAGAACTGTCCAGTAAGGAGGAGGCGTCCTCAAGTCCAGCTGGGAGAGCTAGAAGGCACTTCTCCAAAGAGACCTCCAGACCGACGCTGATTGCTTCCCATCGTCCTCATGCACGGACAACAGACCCACCTGGCGCAAGCATTGATCGACTCCGGTTCGGACCGTTACCTAATCAACGTCGCCTCAGCCAAGGCTCTAGGAATCCCTGCTCTGCCTTTGGAGACCCATCTCAAGGTTCAGGCCACCGACGCGAGTCCATTTCCTTCTATCACCCACAGGACACCTCTGCTCAGTCTAAGGGTCTCAGGCAACCATTCTGAGCAGACTTTGCTATTTATCATGGAGGGATCTCATGCCACGGTCGTCTTGGGCCTCCCCTGGTTGATCTGACACAACCCACAGATTGACTGGGCCGGAAACTCGATTTCAACCTGGAGCCCATCTTGTTCCACGACCTGCTTACGAGCCGCCCTCACGTCTTGCCCCAACCTCGCCCAGGCGGATGAACCACTGGAGCTCACTCATGTGCCCCCTGAGTACCACGATTTCAAGGCTGTGTTCAGCAAATCGCATGCCATTTCTCTTCCTCCCCACCAGCCTTACGACTGCGCCATTGATATGCTCCCAGGCACCTTTCCCCCAAAGGCCATCTGTACTCATTGTCACCCAAGGAACGCCAGTTACATTACCGAATCCCTTGCAGTGGGAATCATTTGTCCTTCCTCCTCTCCAGCGGGGACTGGGTTCTTATTCGTAAGCAAAAAAGATGGTTCCCTTCATCCCTGCATAGATTATAGGGGTCTGAATGAGATCACTGTGAAGAACCGGTATCCCCTCCCGCTAATGGCTACCGCCTTTGAGCTTCTCCAAGGAGCCAAGATTTTCACCAAGCTTGACTTACGCAATGCTTACCATCTTGTCCGTGTCCGGGAGGGTGACGAGTGGAAAATGGCCTTCAACACCCCTATAGGGCTCTATGAATACCTCGTGGTTCCGTTTGGCCTCACTAATGCCCCCGCAGTTTTCCAGGCCCTCATTAACAATGTACTCAGAGACTTTCTCAATTTATCAGTGTTTGTCTACCTCGATGACATCCTGATCTTTTCTCGGGACCTGGAGGAGCATCAATACCATGTTCGGCAGATGCTTGAAGTTCTGGAAGGCTTTCTGTAAGCTCATCGGAGCTACCCCTAGTCTGTCATCAGGATTTCACCCTCAGTCCAATGAACAAACCGAAAGGAATAACCAGGCTCTCGAGGTTGGGTGGAATATGCTCACAACTCCCAAACCTCGTCATCTACTGGCCTGTCCCCCTTCAAGTGCTGCTTGGGCTACCAACCTCCCCTGTTCCCTTCCCTGGAGAAAGACGTTAACGTCCCATCAGGGCAGCATTTCATCCGACGCTGTAAGAAGACCTGGCTACAAGCTAGGAGGACGTTACTACGAGCACTTACTACTCTAGCAAGGCCTACAAGAAACAAGCGAATCGGGGGCGTTCTAAAGCTACAAGGTACAGGGTGGGTCAGAGAGTCATGCTCACCACCAGAGATATTCCTCTAAAGACCATCTCCCACAAACTCTCTCCCCGATATGTGGGCCCATTCACGATTACCAAGGTCGTCAACCCCTGTGCTGTCAAACACTTGCTACCCTCAACCATGCGAAGAATAAACCCCACATTTCATGTATCCCAGCATGTTTGTCCTAGACCCCAAGCTTATATCAGACTTTCATAAAGGCTTCCCTGAGGCTCCTCGCCCTAATGCCCAGAGGCATTCGTAGTAGGGGGGTTGGGGGATTTATTACTGTCATGATTCACGTCCTGTCTGCATTTTTCTCACGCTGTCACTTTTGACATGTGCCTTTGTTTTTCTGATCTGTCAGGTGTCTCTTCCCATGGTCCTGTTTTTGCCCCTCCTGCGCACCTGGTTCCTATTCTTCGCTGATTACTCCAGCGATTTAAGCACGCACTGCGCGCTGCTTCAATTGCTGGATTATCTTGCATATTTTTGCCTCGATTCTCTCGTGTTTTGTTTCATTGCTTTCACGTTGCCAAGTTAGTTTTGTTTTCTTGTCTCTCGCCTCTCACTTTGGATTGTCGCTTCGCTGTTTGATCTCTCGGCTTTGATATCGCGCTACCTGTTTTTGACCACGGTTTTTGTTTTACGTTTTTGGATTTTTGCTTCGCTGCTTGATTTCCCGGTTACCAATTTAACAATTCCTGTTTTGACTATGGCTCTCGTTTTGCGATTTGGCTTAGACGCGGCTTTGACTGATCTCCCGGTATTGACCTTTGCTTCCGCATTCCTACCTCACTTCCGTCTACATAGTCAAACGTCATCTCATGTGCACTTGGATTCACCTCATCTGCTCCGCCTCGTGACAGTAGTAGCAGCTTGCTGGAGCTAGGATTTGATCTTCTGATGAGGAGTCCAACATAACCCATAATCCAAAGCCTAAGCAGCAACTGTACAAGAAGTTTAGCTCAATCAGTGCCAACTTCTTTGAAACGTCTTGTACTAGCTTGTGTTCCCAGACCATTGAGCAAATTCATTGCAAGTGCACACAGATTGTTTCACGCAAGGGTTTTATTTAATGTTTACTCACACAATTAATATATTTATGCTTAACCAGCTTTAATGCTAAACCTTAATTGGAAATACAATAAAAATGCAGAAAATCATTAAAAAATAAATTAAATAATAAAAAGTGCTGCAGTGAATGTGGAAAAACTGCTATTAGAGCATATTTACACACTTATTTGCAGTTCCCCAGAACTCCCTGATGTGATGGGTTTTTTTTTAACTCAAGCGTACAATTATACTTTTGTCTTTTTTTTTTTTTTGCTATTTACAGGACATGCTTAACTGTCTACATAGCACAGATGGAATTTTGTCTTGCTTCATGGGTTACCTTCAGCTGTGGATCCACACACCCTCCCATGAGAGAGCCTAGCACAGACTAGAGGGAAAATTGGGGCAGGTAGTTTCATTACACTAAACCCAGCAACCAAATCCCTGCTGGGAAATTGAGGAATGTGGGCTATGTGTCACTGCCAGCGCCTGCATTCATAACCATTTTTATATAAAAAAAATATTTTTAAAATGTACATTGTATTTTGTTATACAGAATCCAAAACCCCAAAACCAAGTTTGAATAGAAGTGGCAACATCTCAGCAATGTGTTTCTTATATTATTAGGACTATCAGGTCCATATCAATAAATTGGAGTTAGCTGCAAAAATACAAAAATTTTATATTTTAGTTGAGTTAGGTATAATTTCTATGAGTTATATTCTTTATTTCTCATGATATAGTTTAACAACGAATTTAATGTAATGAAGAATGAAATAAAGAACTGACTTCACCCTTATCTGATACAGTACACACAAGTAAAAACAAGCACTCTTACTAAGCCATTGACAGTTTTTTTTTTTTTTTCACACCAGTGAAAATTGATATATGGCACTACTGTGCTTATTGTAGCTGTTTTATAGCTAAGAAGATGCTCATCAGCAAACCTTACTTATATTTAAACTTGCACAGAGCACAAACCTGCATGCTGCATTTTTGCAATTTGCAATTTGCATCATAGGAATGTTCCCCAAGTGCCCCACCCCCCTTCATCAAAAGAAAAAAAAAAAGACTTAAGTATTTTTTTTACATTGTTTGCTTTTAACAAATGTGTTAAGCCAGGCCATTTTGGACTTTCATGGATTGAAGTGCAACTGCAACAATGGTCATGGGGGGGAGGGGGGTTGGGGGGATAATAAATAAAGATTGGCATGAAGAAGTGAAGCTGATTTAGGCAAGAATGCAGATTCATGCAATTTGTGAGTCATATGCAAGTCAGATGAGTACACATGGTGAAACAGGCGATAGATCATTTTGGCTATTATTTTTATGCACATGACACTGACACATCACCAATTGGTGATCATCAGTGACTGATGATGCTCATATGAATTACAGTCACAAATGTAATGTATGCAAACAAGTTGGATTATCAACTCTATCATCTTTTTCCCCAAAATGTGTCTGGTGGAGAAACTTCCAATCAAATTAAAGTACAAAGGCTATACGTATTAGTTTTTTTTTTACATTTAGTACATTTTAAAATACTGTATATATGAATAGAATAGAATATACATAGAATATACATAGCTCGTATAACAATGGACAAAGTCACAAGAGAGCTTTACAGGAATAAAACAATCTGTATGTACAGTAATTATAAGAATGGAAGAAAGTTATAGCTTAATAAAGTCATAACATTATCATCTCTGGTCATTCAAGACCAGTAATATTGTCTGAGAACCTTACCCTACCCAGCCCCATCAGCTAAACCAGTTGTGAAACATACATTTGCAGTATAACTTTATATACAACTTGTTTTCATGGTAAAACCCTATTCATGTGCATGCTGTATTCATGCTTAAACACAACTTTTATGCCTGTAAGCCCTGCGTAATTATACAGACACTGTGCCACATGCTCATATTTTTGTAAGCACAGTCCTGTGTATATTTCATTTCAAGTACTAGAGCTTGGGAAATTTTTGCCACAGCTACACTGAAAGGGGCTGACAGCTGCTTAGTAGCAGAGTTCAAAATCCAGACAGGTTTAAGAAATTAATGGGCAATCTTCTGTCCACTTTCTACAAAATAAGCAATGAGTCTGTAAGCTTTTCTCTCTCGCTACCAAGCCTGCCCTTCAAGATATATAAAATCATCATCATCATCATCATCAATTAATAAATAAATAACCTTGCAAGATCTACGTGCTCCAGGAGAAATCAGCAATTTTGCTTAATTGACTACAATCTTACACTTGTGCAAGGTGTTGGACATTGTCTTCTGGTCAACTGCCAAGATGAAAAAATATGTACTTTGTTGCTTGTCCGAGAGTTATTTTCATAACTCTAAGGCCCACTACAATCAGATGATTATTATGATGATTTTACACACACAAGCCAGTGGAAAAATACTGAGAAAATATTGCATGGGAGAATAACGTTTGATATGAATGCCACCAAATATCAACAAATTCTGAAATGTTAAACAGTCAGTAAAAAAAGCAGAAGTTGAAAACAAAAAAATTAATAATAATAATAATAAATTCATTATAATTAATTCATTAATAAAGATGGAAAATGACTCCTATCTACAAAATGGCTGCAAGTTCATGAAATATAAACTAACTGTGATTAGTATTTGCAGAAAATGTTGTTTGAAATAGTTTGCATTGATTATGTTAAACATTTTTCCATTCATCTTCTATACTGCTTATTTACGGACAGGGTTGTGGGGGGAGCCTATCCAAGGAGGCTTCTGGCATAAGGTGGGGTACACCTTGAACAAGATGCCAATACATCACAGAGAGCACAGACTGCACAAAAAAAATAATAAAAAGAGGTACTAACTTTTGAATATGACTGCAACACTACATAGAGATGAAAATTTGTACTGTGTAAAAGTCTTGAACCACCATTTACTGCTTTTTATTTTGTTTCGAAAGAGACAGACTTTCTTGCATTTTGGAATGTAGTCTTGAATAGTTCTCCGGGGTTCCTGAACAACTTTACATTTTTACTTTTACATTTTTTTTTCTTTCATTTATTTATTCAAGATTTATGGCTCTTATTTTCAGTTCAGTCCCTGTACCTGTCCAGTATAGGAATGTGTAATAGGAATGTGTTTTATTTGTTAAGCCACACAGTGGTCTTCAAATCATTCAAATATAAAAACCATCTAACTTCTAATGACAGATGATCAGGCGTTTTTTGGTACACTGAATGCTGAGCGGTTGGAACGGACACGTGGGGAAATTAGGTTGCTGCTGAGGTTGTTACGGCAACAACAAAGATCATGTTTATAAATCTTTTAGTAATGTTGGAATATTTAGGATGACAAAATTAAACTGAAATCATTCCCACTATTTTTGCACATGGGTAATGTTAATTTTCTAAACCCTTTTTCATTTGAAATTACCAACACATTCACAGGACAGCTGTTTCACATTGTGTCAAACAGAAATCTATATACAATTACATTGCTAGGAAAAAGGAAATCTGCCAAAAACCCATCCTAAACACGATGTGCTCTAAATCTTTCAGTAATGCAGCATAGCCATTCAAGCATGTCGGCGACTGCAGACCCACTTTTTCTTCAGCTATTTTTGTGGAGTTCCATTTCCTTGGTCTTCATTAAATAGCTAGCTTTATTTGCCCTCATTTATAGATTAATTTGAGATTCCTCTCTTTTTATGTATCACATTTTTATGAAATTATAAAAAAGTGTTCATTAAATTTATGTATGCAAAGAAAAAAAACTCTGACTTTCATAGCATATGAACATTTTGATCTGAAAAAAAATAGATCAGACATTTATACACAAATTTAGCCATATTAACTTTTAGGTGCAATATATGTAGTAACTTAAAGTTCTTATTGGAAGAGTTGCTTCTTGCTTTTTCTGTCATTGGGTATACAGCTAATAGTGATTTCTTTCTGTATAACTTATCTTTTATTTTTGTTTCCTAGTAAACTTCTCAGGTTAAGTTTTCAGGTTAAGTTCAGGTTAATTCATTCAAATTTTATTTGTATTATGTTTTAATCAAGGAACATTGTCAAAAAGCAGTCTGTGTGTGACCGGTCATCCACATCAGAAAACATCAGAAAAGGTTTCAAATGACGATCAGGATGAGTAAAGCAGGTTTAGAGGGAGAGAGGAGCCACAGCAGTAGACGTGCATCAGGATCTGGTGGCAGAAACACACATACTCCTCAACAAATTGAGAGTAGATACCATTACGTACACTCTTATCCTGTAGTGGTTTAAAAGCGTGTACAATGCAATATCCTTTTTAAACCACTATAGAATATCAAAGAGCAACAGTTCATGTATGACACACTCTCTTCAAAGTGAAAAAATGAGGGTTTCTTTCTGCAGAAAAAAAATATCCCAAGATAAAGCTTTGAAATCCAGTTCCTCTCTACAATGTCAGATAACTCTGATAACACTTTCAAACATGAAAGCATATCAGAAATCTGTCGTTCAAGCTGCTTGGAGGACAAGAAACCTCCAAGAGGAGGCAGCAGCCAATGTGGCAGTCAGTTAAGGAAAAAGTTATTTCCCTTCATGTGAGTTTTCACAGTCATCAGGACATACAGGATTTTGAGGAGTGCCAAAAGCCAGAGCTCCGCCGTGCTTCATTCCCTCATTACTTCAATTCAGTTCGGTTTAGTATAGTGATTTTTAACAATAGGCATGGTCATGAAACAGCTTTACAATGATAACAGAAAAAAAAGAAGTATAACTTCTTACTAGCGGATTTTCTCTGGGGAACAATTCAGCGGCGATGGTGGCAAGGAAAAACTCCCCGAGATGGCAAAATAATGAGACTCAAAAGGGAACCAATCTTTATTTGGTGCTACTAGATAGTATGAATATTAATTAATCCCTGATATATCTGAAAGCTATACGGTCAACATAACTGGACATATCCTGGCTTTGGGTTAGGGTTATGTCTCCCATTCATGTCCCGGGGCCGGCTCTTCTGCAAGTTCCGTTTTCTCATTGTCTCCCACTTTGCTTACCATATCATTCTGTTTTGCTCTGTTATAGATCTTACTTTGGATTTTTTTACTATGTGTCTCTTTATTTACTGAGTAATTAATTAATTAATTAATTTAATTGTGTTATAGTATGTGGATACAACAATCTGAAGAATTTACTGATCTGATTATGAGCCTATTCAAATATTTAAAAAATCTGAATACATTGCAAAACAGCTTCAGTCCTCTCTTCACGTTTTATTCACTATATATCATCTGATACCATGATCGGTTTTACTGCAGTGAAAAATAGTGCTACAGATTCTGGAATCTCAGCCAGGAAAAAAAAGGCTAGCAGGGAGCTCCTTAGCGTTGAACTAGAGAACTGTCAAGTGGCAAAATGAGGAATTTGATCATAGGAGATAACTCTGGAGATGTTTTGGACAAATGCCCCATACTAATTTTTCTTACTGTTGCACCAAAAACATCAGGCTCATATAATTACATTTTACAGCTCATTAAATTTCGCAAAACTTGATGACTGTTTATTGGCTTAGGGGCCAGACGGAAATGAGTGTAGCAACTCAATTATAGTACAGCTTGGAATAATGCTACTGCCAGAAATACCAGCTGAATGCCCCACTTTACCCTCTCCATCTTACCAAGTCTTAAAACCTGAGCCAACTGTAATGCCATAACCATTGACAGTGTTATAAACCAATCTCCTATTTCGTTCTGAGAATTCAACATACAAAAATAACTCTTATATATATATTTTTTTATATATAATTGTTGCTTTGGATGGGATGACTCAGTGGTAAATTTAAAATAAAATAATACAGCGAAATACTGGCTACCAAAGGTTTTGGTGTTGTTATTAGCCTTATGGGTCCTGCCACAGGAGGGTAATTATCAAGTGCCTATTTGCTTGAAATCAGCTCCTTGAACATTTGTTTGCGTACCTCTCTGTGTTCTCCTTCACCAGTATCCCTTCCCACTTTGATGTCTTCTCTGATTCCCTTTCTCTCTTCATCAGGGAAAAGATAAAGTGAGTGCAGGATTACTAGCAATGTGGAAAAGCTGGACATTTCTAGGAGGTGTTTACACAGTCTCTAGGACATGACAAGACACTAAACTGTTTCTTGGTTTGCCTCATGTATGCATCATGTCAGCTAATGAGCCCATCATCCATTGTGCCCATTATCCCTATTTGTGATCTCCTTTAAAAGAACTGGACCATTGTGCACTATGCAGTGTGGCAGCCAAAACATACCTTTGTCTAACCTTGCAGCATATAGTGATATGGATGCACTCTTACATGTTATCTTCGAGATAACATGGATCAAACCTGATTTATCAGGGTTCTTTGTTTACAATATGTCAAGAAAAAGAACAGTGGTCAGAACAAGGTAAATGGGCTTTTAACCAAGTGAAAGTGGTCTTTTATGGAGGTCTTTTTTTATGGATCACTTGTTGGTATCTGGAACTTCAGCCATTCAAGTTCAAAGTGGTCCACAGACTGGGGCACAGATGGCTGTAGCTGACTACCTTTCCTGCCAGGGAAGGAGTTGGCTGCAGGCAAGACAACTCTGGCATGAGTTGGTTGAGTCTGGCCTGAGTTGGCTTGAGCTGAGCAGTGGGGGTATGAAGCAGCAGTGGGCATGGTCGAGCATTGCCGGGAGACAGAAAAGAGCATGTTGAACCAGCATGTGACATATTATGTTTCCCACATGTGGCTCATCAACCAGTTTATTATTCACATCTTTGTTTGTGTATTTGCAGAAAGAGACAAGGTCATAGTCAAACAAAACCAGTGCTCAAAACAGTGTACCTGTTGGAAAGAGAAAACAATGTCCCTGAAATAAAGCCATAGTAGCTTGATTAAAAAAGAAAGACAAATCACATGTGTGGTGTCATAGGCCTGCCCTTGTCCATTCATACACTTGAAGTTCAAAACCACTGCAATATTATAATACTGTCATGCACACTCGTAACACGACCGGCACTAGGACCTGGAAGTAGTACGGTCGGGTTTCCAGGAAGCATAAAAGGAGACAAAATGGCGCTTCACATTGCTCAGTCATTGAGTTCGCCCATGCCTTTGCTGACGCTACGCCGACTATTCTGTGAGTACTCACCGATTCTGGTTGCTTCTTTGATTGAGTGTGTGTTGCTAGAACGCGGGTTTATTTGTGTAGATCCTTGCTCTTTGTGTAAGAGAGTTCTTAGACTAATCGCGTGGTTATCCTGCCTATTCGTGCTGCTTCCGCGTTTGGGTTTACCATCCACGCTACACGGGCTAACTGCTAAGGCTTTTCAGTTTATCCTTTGGTTGCTCGTGACAGAATGACTGAGCCAAAAGCAGTAAACCCAGCGGAGTTTGCTCGCCTCTGTGATGTGGTTGACCAACATGCCAAACTGATCAATAAGCTCTGTGGTGAAGTCGCGTCTCTCCAAAGGGACCTCCAAGACGTCGCGGCCTTGCGCCGCGAGGTGGCGGAGTTACGGCAGGAGAACGCGACCCTCCGCGGGGTGGCTGCTCAGTCGGCTGTTGCCACGCCCGTCGCAGCGGCTGCAGCGCCGCACCCCTCCTCTTCTGATGTTTTCATAGCTTTACCGGATAAGTGGGATGGCACAGATGGGAAATGCAGCGTTTTTCTAACCGCATTGGATCTTGTGTTTGAGTTCAATTCCACCAGATACTCCACAGACCGACTGCGCGTTGCGCTTCTCGTCTCGTTGCTATCCGGGCAGGCAGCTGAGTGGGCCACGGCGGTTCTCCGATCAGATTCAGACACTGCTTATTCATATGGAGAATTCACCCGTCAACTAAAGCTAACATTTGAACATCCTGCTGCTGAGGTGGAGACCGATATGAAATTGTACCATCTGCGGCAGGGAGGGTCGTCCGTGAGTCGCTACACCGCGGATTTCCGTACTCTCGCCGTGCAGACCACCTGGGGACGCCGCCCTCCGGACGGCCTACTACGAGGGACTGGCTTCACGCATAAAAGATGAACTCGCCGGACGGGAGATTCCGACCACACTGGAGGGACTGATTCAGCTCGCTCTCCGGATTGACCAGCGCCTGCTCTCCCGTCCGAGGCCAGCCCCCCGGACCCTGCCGCCCATCACGCCACCTTTTTCACACGCCACATCCCGACCACCAGCCTTCACCACCACCGCTATGGCACCCACCGGATCTCCACCTCCCGCCGTGGTTGACACCGGAGCCGGGGAACCCATGCAATTAGGACGCGCCTCCTTGAACGCTGCTGAGCGAGAACGACGCTTCAGGGAGAGACTTTGTGCCTATTGTGGGTCAGGAGCGCACCATAGAGCCATCTGCCCTCTTCGCCCGGGAAACGCCCAGGCCCGGTGAACCATGGAAGCAGTTCACCGGGCTCCCTCCATCTCTCCGCCACCACGCCCAGCGTCTCTCGTCTCACGGTTCAGGTACACCTCCAATTTGGCCACAAACGAGTCAAAAGTTCTGCGTTCATCGACTCCGGTGCCGCTGGAAACTTTATTGACTCTTCATATGCCAAAAGTTGGAGTTGGAGACTGAAGCGTTATCCCAGCCAGTTCGGATTACATCTGTCGACGGTCGGCCCCTTTCCTCCAGCCCCATCATCGCCCAGACTCGACCCATAACCCTCGTCATCGACCAACACCAGGAAACAGTCCGATTTCACCTCACCTCCATCTCCTCTCCACCCATCATCCTTGGACACCCCTGGCTTCTGCAGCATGACCCTCTCATCTCATGGTCTCAGAACCGGATCCTCCAATGGGGGCCGACCTGTCTCGAACTCTGCCTGCGGGCACCGGCTGGGACGTGCTCTAGGGAGTCTGAGGCCCCTGATGTCGACACCAACGCTATCCCTGAGGCTTATCGGGACCTGGCTGAAGTCTTCTGCAAAAGACGTGCCACTCACCTACCTCCTCATCGGCCCTACGACCTGGCCATTGAACTTCAGCCAGGTTCTGTTCCCCCCCGCGGCCACCTGTACTCTCTCTCCACCACTGAGACGCGGGCGATGGAGGAGTATGTATCCTCAGCTCTCCGCCAAGGCACCATACGACCCTCCTCCTCGCCCGCCGCCGCGGGATTCTTCTTTGTAAAGAAGAAATTCGGCGAACTACGTCCTTGTGTCGACTATCGGGGGCTCAACAACATCACCATAAAAAACCGACACCCATTGCCTCTTACCAACTCTGCCCTGGACGCCCCCTCTCTGGTGCCACCATTTTTACAAAGTTGGACCTCAGGAGCGCCTACAACTTGGTGCGTATCAGAGAGGGCGATGAGTGGAAGACGGCATTCATCACCCCCACTGGACATTACGAGAGTTTAGTCATTCCATTTGGTCTCTGTAATGCACCAGCAGCTTTCCAACGTTTCATCAATGACGTTCTCCGTGACATGTTGGGCCGATGGGTATTTGTCTACCTGGATGATATCCTTATCTACTCTCGTTCCGTTGAAGAACATGTTCCACACGTCAGAGCGGTTCTTAAGAGACTGCTCGCTCACCAGCTGTACTGTAAGTTGGAGAAGTGCGCTTTTCACGAGCGCTCCACCACGTTCCTGGGCTTTGTCATCTCGTCCCAGGGTGTGGCCATGGACCCACAGAAGCTAGAAGTTGTACGTCATTGGCCCCTACCCAAGACTCTCAGACAACTTCAACGGTTTCTCGGGTTTGCGAACTTCTATCGTCGCTTTATCCGGGACTACAGTACGGTTGCAGCACCATTAACCGCTCTGACTCGGCCATCATCTCATCACTTCCAACTCAACTCTACCGCCATCTCTGCCTTCCACGAGCTCTGCCGTCGATTCACCACCGCCCCGATTCTTCTCCATCCAGATGCAAACAAACCGTTCGTTGTGGAGGTGGATGCTTCGGATGTGGGCGCCGGGGCTGTTCTCTCCCAACGAGGTCCAGACCAGAAGCTACACCCTTGTAGTTTCTTCTCCAAAAAATTTGACCCCACTCAGCAGCGATACGGGGTAGGGGACCGCGAGCTGCTGGCCATAAAGTGGGCATTGGAGGAATGGCGACACTGGCTCCAGGGCGCCAGGGAGCCGTTTATCGTCTGGACCGACCACCAGAATCTCATCACCATCCGGAATCTCAAACAGCTAAATCCAAGGCAGGCGCGGTGGGCTCTGTTCTTTGAAAATTATGATTTCCACCTATCATACCGCCCGGGGTCGAAGAACACCAAGGCTGACGCCCTCTCCCGACAGCACGAGGAAGACGCCCCCCGGGCGGACCCCGCGCCTGTTCTTCCCTCCTCCAAGATCATCGCCCCACTACGCTGGGAACTGGAGACGAGGGTTCGCCAAGCACAAGCCGCAGAGAACGAACCGGCAGGTGTGCCGCCTGGACGACTCTATGTCCCCAAGAACACCCGGACTGAGGTCATCCAATGGGGACATTCCACCCCTCTATCAGGGCACCCAGGCACGCAGCGCACCCTACAATACGTGCAGCGTGCCTTCTGGTGGCCATCTATGGCCAAGGACATCGACGAGTTCGTTCAGGCGTGCCCAGTGTGTGCCAGGGCCAAGGACACCAATCAACCAACACCCGGGGAACTCCAACCGCTTCCTGTTCCCCGTCGGCCCTGGACACACATTGCCATCGACTTCATCACGGGCCTGCCGGTCTCCGAAGGGAAAAATGCCATCTTGACCATTGTGGATCGGTTCTCTAAAGCTGTGCACCTGGTGGCCCTCGCCGGACTCCCGTCAGCTAAAAGGACAGCCGAGCTGATTTTAGAGCACGTAGTCCGTCTGCATGGGTTCCCCAAGGACATCGTCTCGGACAGGGGGCCCCAGTTCACTGCACGGTTCTGGAAGGCCTTCTGCCGTCTGATCAATTCCACCTGCAGTCTCTCATCAGGTTACCATCCTCAGACTAATGGTCAGACGGAACGGACCAACCAACAACTGGAGCGCTACCTGAGATGCTTCGTCGCCAACCGTCAGCGCTCCTGGGCCCGCTACCTCATCTGGGCTGAACTTTCCCATAACCTCCATGTTTCCTCTGCCACCAAGTTAAGTCCCTTTGAGGTATGCCAGGGTTTCCAACCTCTGATGTTCGAACATCAAGAACCGGAGGTTGAGATACCCGCGGCCCAACAGTTGGTCCGCAGGTGTCGACGGTCGTGGATTCTAGCCAAGGAAGCAATCCAACGTGCTAACACCCGTTACACCATGCAACATCGCCGTCGACACCCTCCGGGACGATTGTACCACGTAGGTGACAAAGTGTGGCTGTCCACAAAGAACCTGCACCTCCATACAGAATCAAAGAAATTATCACCAAGGTTCATCGGCCCCTACCGCGTCACCCTCTGCATCAACCCTGTCACCTACCGGCTCCAGCTGCCTGCGGCGCTCCGGATCCATCCGGTATTCCATACGTCACAACTCAAACCCTTCACGACGTCACCCATGGTTCCCCCCACCCACCCTGCTCCTCCTCCCCGTATCATTGAGGGTGGTCCCGCCTACACCGTTCGCCGGATCCTTGATTCACGTCCTCGGGGCAGAGGGCTCCAGTACCTCGTCGATTGGGAAGGTTACGGTCCCGAGGAGCGATCTTGGATTCCGGCTCGGTTCGTCTTAGACCCCGAACTCATCCGGGACTACCGTCGTCGGGTATCCTCCACCCCAGGACCGTCGAGAGTCGGTCCTGGACAGGGGGGTACTGTCATGCACACTCGTAACACGACCGGCACTAGGACCTGGAAGTAGTACGGTCGGGTTTCCAGGAAGCATAAAAGGAGACAAAATGGCGCTTCACATTGCTCAGTCATTGAGTTCGCCCATGCCTTTGCTGACGCTACGCCGACTATTCTGTGAGTACTCACCGATTCTGGTTGCTTCTTTGATTGAGTGTGTGTTGCTAGAACGCGGGTTTATTTGTGTAGATCCTTGCTCTTTGTGTAAGAGAGTTCTTAGACTAATCGCGTGGTTATCCTGCCTATTCGTGCTGCTTCCGCGTTTGGGTTTACCATCCACGCTACACGGGCTAACTGCTAAGGCTTTTCAGTTTATCCTTTGGTTGCTCGTGACAAATACACTTCAGAGCCTATAGAGAAAGTGGTAGTAGAGTAATCAAAATGATCTAATTAAGTTAATTATATTTTACACATGTGCACAAGTAGATATTTGGTGCATATACTGTAGTGTAACGACACAGGCCTCACAAGGGGGAGGGCCTCGCAAAAATACTCTGCACATGCCGTTGCCAGGCAACACCACCGCAGAGGCAATCAGCGTGGACCCGCTAAACCTGGTCGCACACCTATTTAAGGGTCCTGGTACCTCCGGACTTTGTGTGATCATTTAGATAGCATCAGTATGGTATCAGGGCAAGAACAAGACAAAGTCTGTAAGACAAATGTAAAGACCCAGCCTCAGTCTCCTGATGATGCCGGCAAGCGAGAGAGAGAGCGAGAGAGAGAGAGAAAGCATGACACTTCGCAGTCTAGCGTGCACTCTCAGTTTGTGTGTTGCAGCACAACTTACTCATATAAATCCTCGTTAAGGGCATGAGCCCCAAGAGGATATACATTTAATTTTTTGGGTTTCCAGGGCACCGTCCGGACTTGTGTGGATGGCAGAGCTCTGTTTATTTTGCATTTTCAGTTTTTCTTTCGTTTCCTTTTTTGTTTCTAATTAATAATCCCACGCTATCTCCAAATGGGAAGGTATTCCTGTGAGTGTCATAAGCACACTCACAACCTCCTATTTCATTGACCCTCTTTGAAGCCCTGCATTAGGGCTCTTATAAACATTATATTATTACATCTCATGGTGAGGCTCTCCAATCCGCACCATGCAACAGAGATGGAAAGAACTTTTAAAAATGTGCCACCCTGTTGGTGTGGATTATGAGGGGGGGGGGAATTATTTGTTCTCAGACACAGCTGGCCAAAAAAATACGCTATAATGCCTTGAGAGTTTAACTGATCAGCTTTGGGATTTTCATAAAACTTTAAGTTAATGAAGAGTTCTAGATGTCCTGCCTCAAGGTGAGTGAGAAATAGCCTTGCGTAAAAATTGTGTATATTTTTATCTCCAAGAGCGATTGAAGCTTCACTACCTTGACAGCTGCCTGAGTCATGCCTGAAGGATCTGGCAAGTTTGGAAACTATGTTTGAAACAATCCCGCAAACAGGTAACAATGAGCCCTGAAACAGTTGACTGCTTACTGCATTAACAAATGTGATTGCAGAACATAACCACATTTCATGTCTCACAATCCATATGCGGTTTTATCTTGACGGTTCTAAATATGAAAATGGGAGCCATCATTGTATTGTGCAGTTAATGCCCCACAGTAGTAATAAGAAGAAACTATTCTTAGATAAAAGCAACATTGATGCATTTCTCAGTACTCTAGATAGACTGCATTCTTGTACAGTACTTGCATATTTTTATAGTACTACCTAAAATTGTACTTATATTCATCACATAAGCACTGAGTGATAAATATAACAAGATGTGTAATTTGAAGGTAAACAATTTCCTTTAATACAATACAATTTTCAGACTACAATAAGTTTCAAAAAGGATCAGAGTGCTCACTGTACTATACAGATCTCAAACCTCTGAAACATTTGTCAAGTGATTACTCAAGTGAATATGATGCAAGCTGTATGTAACCTAGCATTCAATGTGAGATGTATCTTCAGAAAAAAGCCTGGAAACTGATTTGAAATATCTTGTACGCACAACTGCACAACTTCAAACAAATGGTGTGACAATAAATGGCTAAAAATCAGCTAGTCTGAACATTTTAGCTTGGTTGAACTTATGCGCTGTGAGAGTGGCACTTGGAATGGCCAAGTCTACAAATAAAAGAATTCAGAAAAAGGTCTCTTATTTTGTAAGAAAGATATTTTATCAGTCATGTAGAAAACTAGAAGAAAAAAAACCTTTCCTATGATGAATAGAATATAAACAGGATATCACACATAAAGCACACAAACATACACACACACACACACACACACACACACACACCACTTAGAGATCAGATGATAGCTACATAGCGCCTAGGTCAACAGACCAGCAACTGTAATTAAAGTATCATAAAGGGAGTAAAGTAAATCACTTTGTATCACACTTTACAGGACAGACTGATCAACTGAACAAAAAGCCCTCAAATTTTTATTGCCACTTTCATCATCTACATCCTGCACCCGCATTGATAACTCTACTCTGACAGGTCCTAAATCTACCTTAGATACCTACCAGTCCCTGCACCAAATCTATAATGAAAATAAGCAAAGAAACAGAGGTCATGTCAAGGTGGCAAATGCAATGGCACGGCTTACTGCTGCAAACAGACAAACATCATATACAGACTTTACTGAGACTTTAAACATGAACAGCTTGAACATGAACACAAGTTGTTGTTAATAATAATAATAATAATAATAATAATAATAATAATAATACATTCTAAAACCATACTGGAGATTTAACCATACAATAACACATTTGGGTAATAAGGAACGAACAATAGTCAGTTGTTATTTTCAGACCATCCCAGGAAAGCAAGACTAAAATCCGGTAATGCAAACATACCCTGAGATCCTGTTCAACAACTGAGACCCAATTGTCAGACACATCTCAAAAAAATCAACCTGGGGCAGTCCGTGCTATGGGCTATATAAGCAGTTGCATAAGACCCTTGGTCAATAGGGAGCCACACTATACACATTGATATGAATATGTTAAAATATAGATATGATAAAATGCACTCTACTCTCATTTGGCAAAGAGGTTTATGTAAAATGCAGTTGCAGGGGAACCCCCTGTGACATGAAAAAAGCAGGTGACTGGTTTGATGTCAGAGGATCATGAATAAGCAGAGATAATGAAGTGCTTATATGGAACTAAAAATAAATAAATAAATAAATAAATAAATAAATAAATAAATAAAGGAGCAAAGGAGAAAACAATGGTTTTGGAAAACAGTGGAATTGCAGCACCTACACAAGGCCTGCAGACTCAATTTAATTTAGTTTAGGTGAACTTGGAAAAGCAGCCTTTTCCCCACAACCTAAAGGATAATTTTCTGAATTGACGTAAATCACACTAGTGCTTCAAAAATTAGTCTGTAAAACTTGTTCAATTCTATTTTTGTGGTACTGTAGGTGTTTAAATTAGCCTTACTGATATAGTCTTAAGCCAAAGGTGTTTTCGGTGCACACAGGTTTATTTTGTTATGTAGTTTCAGCTCATCAGAGCAGCTGTAGGAGTCTAGCAGAGATATTATGCACTGATACAGAACTGTGTGAGGTATAAATATTCAATCTCAACTCATGACATGAAAACAATTTGACTTCAGTAAAAATGGAGATTGTTATTATTTTACTTTAATTTGATATACTGTTCCAATGCATGGCAACTTCTCTGCTTGATTGATGCAATTCATTAATGAAGTAAACACAGATTATCATTGCACTGTTCCATGGTTTATAATATAATTCACCCTAAACTGAAACAACTACTGCAAATATATGATTAAATGATCATATTCAAATTTCACTTTCTGTATATGAGTCTTCTATGCGTCCCTGATCTCCAAAATCCTGTTGAAATCTCATTGCATTTAAATATTTAATGCAGCTTCTTATCATCTGCAATAACATGTGCTGTCTGGCAGCTTGGTGCCCCCAAATGTACCCCACTGAGGAGACTTCCTCTGCACTTATTCTCCACCTGCCTCTGTTAATAGGGCACACAACTACCCATATTTAAAACTCTCATATCTCTGTACAGAGTTTTTTTTTTCTAATTGCATTTTTCATTACTGAGTTTACTTTTTCAAAACTCTTCATATAGTTAGCTCTATATTTTCTCAGTCACACACACCCATCAGCAAAACTCTACAGCATTTTTGCCCATCCCTTATCATATAGTTGTGTAATTTTCAAAACTCTGAAACTTGAGTTCAAAGCATGGCAAACATGACTGAGACATAAATTTTATGCATTTCCACTGTAATGTAATTTTGATATACAGTATATTGAGAATTAACAATACAAAAAAAGTACTGGATTTTTTATTTTTTTTTTTCAAAACTATGAAATAGCACATATGGCACTAGGTAATTAATAAGTAGCAACAACAGTCGGTTGTTATTTTAAGCCATGTAAGTCAGCTGTTCTGGAACGCTTCTTGCAAGAACAGTATTGTCAAGTGCATTTGCAAAACCCATCAGATGCCATTATGAAATTGACTCGCTGCTGAAGAGATGTTCATTTAGAGTTGCCAGCCTTAAAATCACCAATTTACAGCACCACAGATTAGAGATTCAAAATTGTATTTGTCAAATATATGGTTGCACAAAGTACAGCAGTAGTGATATGCAATTGCAATAACTCCAGACTGTGCAGATTTAAAAATGATTAAAAAAAGATAATCACTCTAAAAAGAATAAATATGTACAACGTCCTGTATGTGTCCAACAAAACTGGTAGACAAAAGATTGGTAGATTAGAGCTGTTATGAAGACTTTACAGAGCATAAGTAGTAGACACATCTCAATAACAACTGTTCATAGGGGATTATATTATTTTGGATGCCTTAAGCATTGTTTTACAATGTAGAAAGACAAATCTGGAAAAACCATGGAAGCAGAAGGTATGTGCAAACTTTCTTGCTGGTGGGTCTGTGTGATTGAGAAAGAATGAATGAAATATGAATGATCTATGAAAATCTACCCAGGTGCCTTTACTTTCATTATCATCCAGTGGGAAGGGGACAACTTTGGATTGATTTTTTGCTTTAGTTTTTTAAGGTGTGGGACAGGTGGTGGAGGTGTTCGTATGATTTCCTGAAGATGGCAGAGAGGGAGTACAAAAACTGTCATCTTCCATGAGACAGGTTGGACTGAGAGTGCAGCAGAATTAGCCACCCTCGAGTGGCATCAATTATTCACACATTTTGCAACAAAGCAACAGGTTAGACTTGGCCTTGTGCAATGGAACATGAACAAATTGCATGCTAATTGCTACTATTGCTACTAATTGAACAGTGCTGCAAATTGGGTGAGGTTGGCAGAACTTCTTGTGTGTGCCAGAATTTGTAGTAGTATGGGGAAATGTGGCATTGTGCCACACACATGTCCTCACAAAATTGTTTAAAACTCAGTGAAGGATCATGTGACAGGATCATGCCAGCATACAAGCAATCACAAGGATCATGTCATGTGCGTCATATTGGTATACAAGCAGTTTAAAAATTTGTGCCAAAAGTGTTTTTGTACCAGATTTAGTGAGGATTTGGCAGCATGAGTCCAAAGAAGGTTAACAAGAATGGTACCAAGAAAAATAGTGGGGAAAAAACATTTTCAGTGGAAATTAAAAAAGAAATAATTGGTAATACAATGTTCTGTGTTTTGAATGTCTGGGAAGTTTTAATGGTACTGTTTCCATATGGCAAGTAAAAAAAATCACAATTAAAGGTTAAGTGAGGCTTAATGTCAGTTTATTTTGTATTTTGCTTCATTAATATGTCTTTTCTAACACTTTTGATTGTTTTCATTGTTTTTGCGTGGCTGGAACGGATTATCCACATTTACGTTGTTTTCAATGGGAAAATGCATGTCGAGTTACAAACTCGCCTCCGGAATGGATTACATTTGTATGGCGAGTATATATACAAATTTAATCCATTCCGGAGTTTCGCTGGTGAGATTAATGGTTTGAAAAAAAACAAGCTGAAGTCCATAAACTACATCGACAGATTTAATGGTGCAAAATGTGTCCATGAACTAGGTCACCTTTTGATTGATATCTTTTTCATAACTGGGAGTAAAACAATTTCTTTTAAAACAGTTGCAAGCAACCTGCTTCCCCACTTAAGTGCAAAATTGGTTTGTTTATCTGTGAATCATTAGAAGGGATTATGTCATCAAGCTTATACCAGAGCACAGAGTTTACTTATAAATTATTGCTTCCAACTGCAAAAAGCATGATGATATAAAGGACTGTCCTAAATCATAACACTCTATGAAGCAACAGAGACCCTTTCAACAGAGCAAAATAATTTAATGATAATTTCAGTTCCAAATAATTGCAGTGGGATTTCAGTGTGGTGATTTTGAACATTAAAGTGTTCCAGTATTTTATTCATCTTGTCAAACAAGTCACGCTCATGAGACCAACATTGTTTTCTGCTTGGTCGTAAAAGTTTCTAAGGCATACTTAGAATCTGATCCAGGTTCATACAGAGTCATTATAGCACCACAAGTGCCCTCTCGGGCAAATCCGTGTCCACCTACATGAGTCTTTACCACAGACCTGGCAACAGTTGCTATGCGACAACCTTGTGCAGGTAATCAGGCTAAACACTTTTCACCTGGTCATGCCTCTTTATAAGCTTCCTGTATGCCTCACTCAGACATAGATCGGTGCCATGGAATAGAGCAGCTTCATGCTTCTCTGTTATGTACATTACAACAAAGAAGTAAATGAACATCAGATCATATCATGCACTTAATCCATTGATAAAGTTTCAAAAATGCAATTTTTTGAAATGGTGTCAGGCATTATTCCTTGATTTGTGTGTGTGTGTGTGTGTTATTATGTAAGAACTGTGCTGTTGAATCTACAGTTTATTGGTGATTTGGTGTGTTAAATAACCTAAAAATTATTATTTCCCTGGTTATATTATTAATTTGCACCCAGCTCCATCAGTCCTGATAGCTCTCTGCCTCCCAGTAGACTAATTAACATGATTATTTGCACCTTCATTTCATCATTTTCTGTCATGATTTTAATATTAAAATGACGCATCGCCTCTAAATTCGTCTGATAGATAGGCAGAAACATCCCAAAAACTCAGAAGGATCTGCAATTCAGTGACACTTGTACTGCAGGTGTCAAATCAGTAGCTGTCCGCTATGCATCACTTTGGTTCATCAGTTAACTGGTTCATTGTAATTTAACTTACAAATAGAAATGTATTAGTTGTCACATGATGACAAGTAGTTCAATCAAATGCAAAGTAATGATAGCATATAAATTACTCAATTTTACCTAAGCTAAAGGTAAGCTAGCTAGCTTGCGATAACTGATGTATATACTGTAGGTGCGTTTCAATCAAACAGCCAGGCTCTGGTGATCCTGTCCACTGGCCCGTTTTATGGATTAGGCGGAGTCAGCTCCTGGCAAGAAGGCAACAACCATTGCTAAGAAGTTAAATACCATTTTTTGAACCACACTGATGCAAATAGCCAAAGTTCCGAAAAGCAAGCTGTTGATTTGTGGCTCTGTGCTTTTGGGCACTGCTTTGTGTTGGCTGTAAACAGGCATGGCAGGGTGGAAAAATATGTATACTCAAAGTTATTCGCCTTTTTTTAGCAGTTATAGCAGAACAACATATGTGAGGTTAAAAGCTGCCTGAAAGAATTTAAGCAGGAAATGTTTTCATTAAATTAAATTGGCTTTGATGTTTGGGGACAGAAAAAACACAGTGTGCAGAATGAATCTACATAGAAAAGGGTCTCATCCCTAGCAGTCCAACAGGGAAACATCACACTTATACACTCACTCTAAGATTTCATTCAACCACATTAAGCTTTGATTACAGCACACAATGTGGTGCCCAGAAAACTGTGATGTGATAATTTTTCATGCATGAAGCGGACATTGCTTCACATGCCCATTGCTCTGGAATGGGTTAAATCTGGGCCCATCAGGCCACATGATTTTCCATTGCTCCAAACCTTTTTCCTGATTAGCCTCACTAATATGAGGTTTTAGTCCCCCATCATATGAATTCTCATTGAATTGTGCAAGTGTAAATGGTCTTATAATTAAACATATCTGTGATTGTGATTCTATTGTCAATGCAACTTCATCAAGCATCTGTGTGATCTAGTTAATGGTTAAAGTTTTTTCCTGATCAGATTTCCTCAATGTAATATATTAAACATTGCTAGACTTTTACAATATTGGTGAAAATTAAGCTACATATTAGTCTAATGTTCATTCAATAAATAAAAATATATAGGTCACGATATATAATCAAATCTGTGCAGCCATTATTTTTAACCATTTAGTACTCAAACCTTTTAAACTGGCACTGCACAACTTTGGCTTAGTTGTAATTTTTGTCCTATTGGAAGAAAAGTTATTAGATGCTGCTACCTGAGAAAATGAAAATTCATGAGCATAGCAGTGTGTGTGTCTATTTTAAGGATGCCTGGTGGAAATGTGCCCCCCAGGAGTGAGTGGGTACTTTTGTTCTTTTTATTTGCTGGAAAGTTTTCTGTACTACTGTGTACAGTTCAAGATGATTAAGATACATTTAAAAATAAAAGTGTAAATATTTCAAAGCAGTTCCCTGTGGTAATGTTCCTCATGTTGATTTTGTGCAATAAAGTAAGCTTCTATGTACAGTACTTGTAATACTGTTTCAACTTTCCATACAGCAGTGAGCTTAGACCTTAAATAAAGCATTAGTGAGATCTTTCTGAATAAAGCTGCAATATGCCGAGACAGATTTATTTTATTTTTTTTAATTATTGAACTTTCATACAAAAATATATTAAACACTTGTCACACAGAGGTTAAAGTATTCGAATGTAGTGGCTAACAGTGTTGGAGTAAAAATCTCACCTCTGGTCTGTGTGCATGGAGTATCTTCCATTCTCCCCATATTTGGTGGGTTTCCCCAAAGAACTTTAGTTTCCCACCATGTTTAAAATATGTGTTTTAGGCTAATTAGCATGTTCAAATTGTCTGCAATGTATGACTGGATGTGTGAGCGTGTGTACGCCTGTGAGTTGCCAGAGGTTGACTTCCTCAAGAATGTAACTTCATCTACAACATTGACTAACGGTGTGAAGTCATTGGTCACTGCATTGATAATTGTATATGGATGGATGGATGGATGGTGAAGACCATTAATTGGTGAAATTAAGCCAAGTGTGGACTTAAGCCAAGTGTGTGATTTACAAAGAAGATCACTTTTTAATCCTTATGAAACAAATACCATACACACCATACATGCTAATACCATACATACATAGATTAGCAGCAATAACTGAAGCTCTTTAAAAATTCTTAATACTTACCTTAGAACTGGCTATGTACCTAAACCGTGCAAACTAGCAATTATTAAACCCCTGGGGAGGAAATAAGTTTACCTTGACTCGTTATCCGTCCAGCTACAGGCTCCCTTAACTGATATACAGGCAGAGAGACATTTTTTGGCATCTTGGAGATTATGTTAATAGCTACATGGGAATTAAATGGTAAATTACCTACAGTACTACAGGTTTCTTATCAGAATGGTCTCCGTGCTTGTCTTGCTTGACCTTTAGCACAGCTTTGACAACATTGATTATTCTATTATCCTTGATAGATTATAAAATGCTGTAGGAGGTACGGCCCTCTACTGGCTCAGGTCTTATTTGAATGTTCATTATCCGTTTGTACATGTAAATGATAATTTTTTCTACACATGCTAAAGTAAAATATGTTGGTCCGGATTTTTCCATTTTAGCCCGACAGCTTTTTCCTTCTATATGCTTCTGGGATATGTCATGGTATTAGTTTCCACAGTTACTGTATAATGATGGCACAAAGTTACACGTCTCAGAAAAGTCAGCTAGCTTAGAAAGACAGTAGCTTAATAATATTGAGTGATAAAGACAGAGACTGAATGCTTGTTAGCTTAATTCTGCTTAACTCTGACAGGACAGGGGTAATTGTATTAGGTTATCATTCAGTTAAAAGTACGCTTTCTGATTACATAGTATCTCAGCATATCCTTTCTCTTTCACCATGTGCAGGAGGGAAAGACATTGAGGAATCAGAAAGTGTGATTCCAGCCCATGATTTGAAGCTCATGTAGACAATATGTCTAGGATAGGCTTCTTTCAACTTAGAAATAATGCTAAGCTAAGAAATAGAATGTCACTACATGCTGCAAAAAAACTAATTTGTTCTTTTGTTACCACTAGGTTGGATTTTTATGGTGACTTTTCTGGATGTAGACACCCTTATCCAGAGCAATTTCATTACACATCTGAGGGTTAAGGGCCTTGCTCAAGGGCCCAACATTGGAAAGTTGGTGGTTGTGGGGTGTGAACCTAGGATCTTCTGAACCATAGTCCAATGCCTTAACCACTGAGCTACCCCTGACCACCACCACTGACAAGTGCTAGATTGTCCATAACTCAGCAGCCAGAGCCCTTACTATAACCAGAAGATATGACCACATCACCCCTACAGTATCTTGTCCTATCTTGTCCACACTGCATTGCCCAACCTGTGAAATTTTGCAGAAGCATTAAAATTCTGATATTGACTTATAAAGCACTATACACATGTAAACTGCTGAGATTTTATTATCCGTTATCCCTGCTTCAATTAAAAGGTGCATGTTATTTGTTGGTACAACTTATAGTAAAAGCAAAGCCAAACAGTTATGGACCAGCCTTCATTTAATGTTCAGGACCTAGACACAGATCTGTGTTTAAGTCTGTGCTGAAAAACTATTTTAAGACTTTTGTAAATACCGACCATATCAGTTATGTCATTGTGAGCATACCTACTGTATGTTTACTCTCTCTCTCTCTCTCTCTCTCTCTCTCTCTCTCCTCCTATTTTTAATACAGAGCACTTTTAGTGCCAGACAATAGTTTACAGTGGGAGAGAGCAAATGGGATGTCATGGCCTCTGAGGCAGACAGAGAGAGATTTTGTCTCTCCGGCATGTCATCAGGTGTGTGCCAGAGAACAGTGTATTTGCTACCATGGAGTGTTTGAGGTGTTGAGTGTGGAGACATTGGGAATAAAAGGCTGAGCTGTCCACATGGAGCCGTGCAGCCTGGGAGCTCAGGGGTGACTCAGCCTGGCTACAGCAACACGAGCAGCAGCAGTGTGGTGACAGCCAATGGGAGAACACCAGTGAGACAGAACTTGGAGTAAATGTCTCCCAGAGCAGCAACACACCAGAGTCAGAGCTGTAAAATGAGTGATAAATCAGTGATAAACAACCAGCAACACTGTAACATACACTGCACCCAACATCAACATGAACATTTCTGACACCAAAAACATTGCTAGAATAAAACCTAATGTCTCGACAGGCATTAGCAGTAAGAGTGACCCTGTCTGTAATCTTTGCACTGATGATGTGCAACAGGAAAACCTACTGGCCACTGACAAAGTAGGGGACACTACAGTGAGGCTAAGGACTAAAACAGAGGAGAAGTTACCCATCGCAAAACCACCAAGAAGACAAAAAACCTACAGTGTATCAGTGTAATGAGTGTAATATAGGAAAGTAGAAAGAAAGAAGGAACAGAGTACAGAAGAGAGGGGAAATCGCTCACAGATCTGAAGGAAATAGAGGGTATACCAGATGAATTAAAGAAAGCTGAGTTGAACATTGACAGGTTTCTACAGATGACCAAAGGAAAGAGAAATGTTTTCTTATCAAAGTATTCAGACAAGGTAAAAAAAAAAAACAGTGCGGCATGCAATGTGCTCTGACCACAGAGATGGTTTTGAAAATGGACATCAAATGTAAGAGGCATTTTCTTAACATAGTTGCTACTAAAGAGCATATAAAAGTCAAAAACTCTCTCGCTCGCTCTCCTGCCCTCTCTCTCTCCCTTTCTCTGCCTTTTGCTTTCTCCTGAGATACCAGTGATCCAGCCCCTTGCCTGATTCTTCCTGATGCCCTAATTCTGGTTGGAGTGCTCATCACATGGAGACTCGCTGCAGCAGAGGATTGTCCTATATGGTCTGCGTAAAGATACATCTGATAAATAAGGTGAAATTGCCATGAACATTTTTAGAATTCCCCATCATTGAACAGCTGATAACCACAACAAAATGGACTTAATCTTAATTAAAACGCAGCTCCTCTTAGACAATTATCTTTTGACCATATAACAGTTACAGATTTATTATAGATGGTATCCAGTATCACCCAAATAAGAATCAGTTCTCTTGTTGAATCTGGATCCTTTCAATATACTGTATATTACATATATGCATTACATATATTCATTACTGAACAGTCAAATTCTTTAACTTAACATATCCCAGCTTTGTTAGGTTGCTGGAGCATTGTAAAAGAGCAGAGTCAACCATTATTTATTATTCATTATTAGTTAACCCCTGATGAAGACAGGGTTAAGGGCCTTGCTCAAGGGTTCAACCGTAGCACAACCCTCCGGTCGTTTACTTTTTTTTTTTTTTCAGTAAAAAAAAATGGGTAAATACAACCATAGAAAGGTTGAAGGGCAAGTTGGCAGTCACCATTGGTTTGTTATACAGAGTGAGTTCCACAAAAGACAGCAACCCATGCACAGGATACTTTAGACAGCACCACTACCCACTTTCTGTAATTACTTTTGTTTAATCATCTAATTTCATAATTAATTACTCTGTCTGACGTTTCCTTAATAGGGAAGAATCATTAATCATTACAAAAAGAAAAATTGTCACAACAAAGAAAGTGCTCTACTCCAAATGTCCCTTGTTTTCATGTAAAATCAGGCACCCATGTGGTTACTATACTCTTGACATTACCTAGAGAAATTAACGTCTGAAATTTACTTAATTAGAGCCTGAAAATGCAACACAGACAAAGAGTCAATATTAATTTGATATAACAATCTGTAAAAGCATATGTCCCAAGCAGGGTGCAAAACAAGTACTGCTGCTGATATTTTGCAATAGTATATCTGTCAGATCCCTGGCCCGATCTCTTCTTCCCTGATGTTCTATGTTTACATGTCTGTTCGAGCACATGGTGTTTGTTTTTGTTCACTCACCAGCTGTCCGCGTTTATGTCACAATAATCCCTCCCACTTCCTCCCTAGTCTAGTAAGATGATTTCACTCACCTGTTCCACTTGTTTCTGTTGTAATTGTTTGCTTTATTTATTCCCTCTTGTCTGTTGTCCGGTGTTGGTTCGTTGTTTCCATGTCGGCAGCCGTTTGCCTGCTTCCTATCCGGTCTAGCCCAGTCCTTGTGAATCCCTAGGTTTTGGCTCCTGGTTAATGCTTTCCATTTATTTTTTCTCCCTCATTTTTCCTCCTTTTCTCTCGTTGTTTTAATCTCCCTTTTGATTCCAGGCCGGTCCGGCTTTTGTTTTAGTCCACGTTATCCAGCGGCGTCCAACGCCAAACAGGACTCTGAAGTTCCCCCGTGTCACACCTGTGTCCGTTCTGATTACCCTGACAGAACGAACCGACCAAGATGGACGCAGCAGGTCCAGATCCCATCAGGTCGGCCGTGGCCCAACAGGGGGTGTTTCTGGGCCAACATGAGAGCCAGCTGACTAGCACCGCGAGGGAGGTCGAATTCCTCGCCAACCAAGTGGCAGACCTCACTGCCCGCATCCAAAAACTCCAGTGAGAAGGTGCCCAAGGAGGTTCGGCCCACCCTTCCTACCGTCCAAAGCACGAACCCCGCTGCAACAATCCACCCCCCTATGATGGGGACCCCAACTCATGCAGAGCGTTCTTGACACCGTGCTGAGTTGTATTTGCCCTCCAGCCACGCACGTTCGCGGTAGAGGAGACGAAGGTGGCATTTGTTATGACTCTCCTAACGGGCAAGGTGCGCGAGTGGGGAACCTCAGTCTGGGAATCTGGAGCCCATGAGAGAGAGGCCATGGACAAGTATATTAACGAGTCCCGCAAAGCCGGCCTCATCCATCTCTCCTCCTCTTCTGCGGGTGCGGGGTTCTTCTTCGTCAAGAAGAGGGATGGCTCCTTGCGTCCCTGCATTGATTATCGTGGACTGAACGACATCACTGTTATGAACAGGTACCCCCTGCCGCTTATGTCTTCAGCTTTCAAAATCTTGCAGGGAGCCAAGGTCTTCTCCAAGTTTGAGCTGCGCACCGCCTTCCACCTTATCCACATCCGGGAGGGAGATGAGTGGAAGACAGCTTTCAACACACCCACGGGACACTTTGAATACCGGGTCCTTCCGTTTGGTCTGACCAATGCCCCCGCTGTCTTCCAGGCCCTGGTAAATGATGTGCTGAGGGACATGGTAAACCAATTTGTCTTCGTGTACCTTGATGATATCTTGATATTTTCTCCCTCTTTGCAGGTACACACTCAGCATGTCTGCCAGGTGTTGCAACGACTACTAGAAAATCAGCTATTTGTGAAAGCGGAGAAGTGCGTCTTCCATGCAAGGTCAGTTTCGTTCTTGGGGTTTGTGATTTCGGCGGGTGAGATCGGAGCTGATCCTGCTAAAATAAGGGCTGTAGCTGAGTGGCCAACTCCTGACTCTCAGAAGGCTCTGCAGCGGTTCCTGGGATTCGCAAATTGCTGCACCCTTAACAGCGCTCACCTCTCCTAAAGTACTGTTTAAATGGGGTAATGAGGCCCAGGAGGCCTTTGATAAATTAAAGTCTCGGTTTATCTCTGCTCCTGTTTTGTCTACTCTAGATCCTGAACAGCAGTTTATTGTTGAGGTGAACGCTTCTGATGTCGGAGTAGGTGCAGTCCTGTCACAACGCTCTCTCCGGGATGGGAAAGTACATCCTTATGCCTTCTTCTCCCACCGCCTAAGCCCCGCCTAACTACGACATAGGTAATCGGGAGTTGTTGGCTGTCAGACTAGCCTTGGGTGAGTGGCGTCACTGGCTGGAGGGCGCAGTCCAACCGTTCGTGGTCTGGACAGACCACAAGAATCTAGAATACATCAATTCAGCCAAGAGGCTTAATTCTAGACAGGCACGCTGGGCCCTTTTCTTCAGCCGTTTCAATGTTTCCCTCTCTTACAGACCTGGGTCCAAGAACACAAAGCCTGACTCCCTCTCCCGTCTGTTTGAGACCCCTGAGAGGGAGATTCCAATTGACATCATCCTGCCCAAAGGCGTAGTGGTGGCCTCCCTCTCATGGAATGTCAAGAGAGAGGTCCAGGAGGCCCAGCACAATTACCGCATACCCAGAGGGGTCCCAGCGGGCAAGTTGTTTGTTCCTGTGGTGCTGCGCCCTAAAGTCATCCAGTGGGGTCACTCGTGTAGACTAGTGTGTCACCCAGGAGATCAGAGGTCGCTGGCTTCCATCCGCCAGCGATTTTGGTGGCCTTCCATGACCAGGGATGTCAGGCAGTTCGTGGCAGCTTGATCAGTTTCCGCCCAGAACAAGGGTTCATCTTTGCCTCTCGTTGGTCTGCTCCGCCCATTACCCGTCCCTGCCCGCTCATGGTCACATCTAGCCCTTGACTGTCACTGACGGGCAACACCGTCATTCTCACGGTGGTGGATCGCTTCTCCAAAGCAGCCCACTTCATTCCTCTCCCCAAGCTCCCCTCTGCCAAGGAGACAGCTCAGGTGGTGGTGGACCAAGTATTCCGGATTCATGGTCTTCCGGTTGATGTGGTCTCTGACAGAGGCCCACAGTTTGTCTCTCGGTTTTGGAAGGAATTTTGCAGACAGATCGGGGCCTCAACGAGTCTGTCATCTGGATTCCATCCCCAGACCAGTGGGCAGTCTGAGCGGGCTAACCAGGATTTGGAATGTGCTCTCCGCTGCATGCCATCACATAATCCTAACTCTTGGTGTCAACAACTGACCTGGGTAGAGTATGCCCATAATACCCTACTGGATTCTGCAACAGGTATGTTGCCTTTTCAGTGTTCAGTTGGCTATCAACCCCCTCTGTTCCCTTCACAGGAACTCGAGGCGGTGGTCCCATCTGCCTTGGCTTTCATTCAACGTTGCCGGCGCACCTGGAGAAAAGCCAAGGAAGCCTTGGTCCGGGCTAGTAGACGGCTGATCACCACCAGACTCCTGCCCCACACTATGTTTGTGGTCAAAGAGTATGGCTCTCTACCAGGGACTTGCCTCTCAGGGTAGACTCACACAAGTTGGCTCCCAAGTTCATTGGTCCATACCAGATCACAAAGGTCTTGAACCCAGTTGCAATTCGGCTCAAGCTTCCTCCCACGCTTGGTCGGGTACACCCAGTGTTTCATGTCTCTAGGGTTAAACCTGTGTTTTCATCCCATCTTGTTCCTCCTGCCCCTCCCCCTCTCCCCCCCATCTAGTGGATGGCTCCCCAGTATACACTGTTAGGAGGTTGCTGGACGTTCATCGCAGAGGTCGGGGCTTTCAGTATCTAGTGGACTGGGAGGGCTATGGTCCGGAGGAGAGGAGTTGGATTCCTGCCCGGGATGTCCTGGACCAGGCGCTGATCAGGGACCTCCGTCGCGGACAAGGTGGGCCCCTCCCTGGGGACGCCTAGTGGCGCCCTTTTTGGGGGGGGGGGCGTTTACTGTCAGATCCCTGGCCCGATCTCTTCTTCCCTGATGTTCTATGTTTACATATCTGTTCGAGCACATGGTGTTTGTTTTTGACACTTGTTCCACTCGTTTCCGTTGTAATTGTTTGCTTTATTTATTCCCTCTTGTCTGTTGTCCGGTGTCGGTTCGTTGTTTCTATGTCGGCAGCCGTTTGCTCGCTTCCTGTCCGGTCTAGCCCAGTCCTTGTGAATCCCTAGGTTTTGGCTCCTGGTTAATGCTTTCCATTTATTTTTTCTCCCTCATTTTCCTTTTCTCTCATTGTTTTAATCTCCCTTTTTCTTCCAGGCCGGTCCGGCTTTTGTTTTAGTCCGCGTTATCCAGCGGCGTCCCGTCCCGTGGCCGGCCAGCTCGCGCTCTTCCTCGCGGCCGAGCAGTGCAGCGCATCGCGGCCCTATCGCCCTCTGGCGGCCGTGGAAGGAACTACAGCTGCGCTTCGGAAGCCAAAGCCATTTTTTCCCTCTACGGAGTAGTTTTTGTTTTTTGTTTTATTTCTTGGGACTAAGGTGCTCCTGTGTTTTTTTTCTGCTACAAGTGATATTTTTTTGTTGTGTTTATTTTTCGCCTTGGAGGTTCTGTGGAGAAGACTGTCAATAAATCCTTGGAATTCACCTGCACCTGTGTCCGTTCTGATTACCCTGACAATATCTCTGTCACAAATGCCAGAAGACAAGATTTATTTTCATAGGCCAAGTAATGAAGCATAAATTCTAAGATTTTTTTTCTAATTTAACAGCATGTTTACAGTTTGTGTCACTTGATCAATTTTAAAACACTTTTTTCCACCTTGGCTGTTAGCTTAACTGTTTATTCTGGTGTTTTCAGTTACTAATTTGATTATGTTGGGAAATGAATCCAACTTTGTTCAACAGTTACAGGTACAGTATAAACAAAATAAAAAAACTGGTTGTGAACAGATGTAAAAGAAAAAAGAAAAAACCTTTAAAAAGCTTGCACACACCTCTAGTGAAAAGTACATAATTATACTTTACCTGCACTTCTTTTGTTGTGGAGAAGAAAAACAACATGTGGGCCTGGGGCAGGGAGGAGAAAACCAACACTGTGGGTAGAGAGTAATCACTTGCCTTCCCTGAAAAGCCTGCACAATATAAAAGGATGCTGTCATGATGGCAGAGTGTGTACCTAACATGCTGATTCTGGTTTCTGTTTTTCCAGTGCCAATGGCTCAGACCATGACCGGAACAGCTGAAAGACCAAGAACAATAATTGTTTGCTAAGAAACATGTGATGTTGATTTTAATACAAATATTAAGATGGGAAGTTTTTCCAAGTCCTTAGTGGTGCAGTGCTTGCCTCATCATCTGGAGATGGCTAGTTCGATTCCCAGGTGATGGTGTAGCCTCCTGCAGCCGGGGGGCCTAAAGAGAGCTGTTTGGTCTGATTGGTCATTCCTTTACCAATGGGATCTACTGAAACACATTATTCTACACAAAATCTCAGGTTTTACTCACTCATCGTCTATAGCGCTTAATCCTGTATACAGGGTCGCAGGGGGCCTGGATCCTAGCCGAGGAAACACAAGGCGGGGTAAACCCTGAACAGGGTGCCACTCCATTATTGGCCACAAATGCTCACATACAGTAATAGCCCTTTCAAACAGCCACCTGGGCCATGATAGGCCCTGACGAGTCCCTGATGAAGTAAATGGTGCCCCACCCTATAAACGCCCACTTACATTGTTCTATTAAGGTGCTTGCAATATTGTATAGTCCCGCCAGGGCGAGCAGTGACTTCTTCAGTTAACTGCAGTTCTTGCATTGTCAATATATTTTAACGATTAAATCAAGCTTGTTGTTTTGGACGATGTATACAGTGTCAGTGTCTGACTACCAGTCACTAACTGTGCTTTAATGGTCAATTCAATTTTATTTGTATAGCGCTTTTAACAATTGTAATTGTCACTAAGCAGCTTTACATATTTCAAAGTATATATGGAAGTTTATATGAAATGTGTATGAAAGACCTTTCATGCATAATAATGGTGTACCAGCATGTTCTACATAAATAAATAAATCAATAAATAAATAACTCAGCATGTATGAGCTAATGTCATACCTAAGAATTTTACAACATAACATAGTGTGTTACAATATATAGCGCCGCATATTAACACTATGCAAAGACACAGCACACCACACCAGAGATGCATATTCATACTTGTGGCTGTCTTTTTTGTTTTGTAAATGTTATATTCTTCAGTCTGTGGTAGCAGGTAGAGTAACCGGTTTGTGTCTAAGTGTACTGGGTTCATATCTCGGGACTGCCGCTAATACAATTTATATTTAGTAGTCTCCATTTTTTTTTTAGGATTGTTTTCACAGCACCTATCCATTTCCTTTATTTCACTGCAGTTCTTAATTTTGTAACATTCTTACAGGGTTTATCTTTAAATAAAGGATAGGGTTTTATTCTTGTTCTTTTCACTTAGCTAATTAAAACTCTGCTCGCTGTGACATGCCTGTAACTAATGCATAATTTGTTTAATTGACTTATACAGTTTACAGTACATTGGCTGGTTTTAAACTTGTCAAAAGTACTGGCAATACTGATACCACTTTCTGCTTAATTCAAAACTGTCAGTAACATGTCACATGTTGTTTTATGCGTTCTTGAGAACAAAGCTCCATTAAATGGTGGCGCCCTGCAAGTGAATAAATGGGCATGTTTACATTCAGCTGGGATCTGGCGATGAACAGCTGGAAGAGCCTGTCTTAAGTGGCTTCTACTGTACCCACACTCACATATTCATTCACACACTACTAGTCTAACACTTAGCCTATTCTGCATGTCTTTGCACTTGTGGGAGGAAACCAGAGTGCCCTGAGGAAACCCTCCATGCATACAGAGACGGGAATCGAACCTGGCCGGGAATCAAATCCGGCCCCTGGAGATACAAGGCGACAGTGTAAACCACTAAGTCACCATGCCTTTCTCAGGTTTTACTATTTTCAGAAAGAAAAGCCTTCTTCACACGTTTATATTAATCTTGTGATGTTAGCTCAGTTGCTACTCCTGTAAAGGAATATTGAAAAATGCAAGTGTTCATAAATTCATCAGTTCTCATTCAAATGACATACATTGTTTTATCTTTAATAATGTTTATAAGGAAAATAAAGGTTCTGTGTTAAATGAGTGTTCATGCATTGTTTGCATAGTCATGATAGATGTGCTGTGTTAGAGCCAGATTAATTTGCTGCTTTTGTGCTACAGTATGATGGAGGAGTATTGCTCTGCAACATATTATATCCCCTGGAGAACCTTATCTTACTAATCTGTAGATTAAATCAGCTATGCAACTGGTTTATTCAGGCAGCTGATTATATTAGGGATGTTTAAAATGATTGAAAAATCAACATTCCGGGTGCACATACAGTACGTGGTGTTACGTGGTGCGGATTGGAGAGCCGCACCACGAGATGTAATAGATGTAATATTTATAAGAGCCCTGACGCAGGGCTTCAGAGGGGGTCAGTGAAATAGGAGGTAGTGAGAATGCTTCTCTGAGTGATGCTTATGCTTATGACACACACGGGAAGACCTCCCGTTTGGAGATAACGTGGGATTATTAATTAGTGAACTAAAAAGGAAATAAAACTAAAAACAAAATAAACAGAGCTCCGCCGTCTAAGCGAGAATGGAAAGTGCTCTGGAAACAAAAAATAAAAACTTATGCTCCTCTCGGGGCCCATGCCCTTACCGAGGACTTATATGAGAGTTTTGTGTTTATTTTTTTAAACTTTATACTCAACCTTGAGAGCACGCGCTTTAAGGGATATTGTGCCTCTCTGTCTCTCTCTCTTTCTCTCTCGCAGGCGTCATAGGAAAACAGAGGCTAGGTCTTTACTTTAAGTGCGCTTTTTTTTCTTTGTCTTTGCCCTGATACCTTACTGGTGGCACCTAAATGATTGCATGAAGTGCGGTGATATCGGGACCCTTAAATAGACACGCCACCAGGTGCGACGTATCCAGGCCGATTGCCTTGCGGTCGGCGTTGCCTGGCAACCGCATGTATAAATGACTGCGCCTCTGTCTGTTCAGAATTAAGCGGGGTAGCAGGCTGCAGAGTTCTCAACAGTGCAGAGTGGCCATTGTGAAACCCCCGTTGTTACAATACGTAAACCTGATGTGCAATAAACAATTTGGGGGGTTTAGCACTGGGCTGGAAAAGAACTATTATAACTTAATTAACACAAAGTATTTAAGCAGTTAAAGAAAGTTAGACGTTTGATTAATTTAAATACATTCTAAGGTAACTAAACAAAGCGAAAATAAACTAAACCTTAAATTCAGGCACTTATATTCATAGGTATGTTACCAGATGGTCAGACCAGGACAGAATTGAGTGAAGCACATAATCCACAGTGGCACAGTGCAAAGCCAGAGGCAACAATAAAGCACTTGCTTCACATAATGCACAAGCTGATGAAAACAACTACACATTTGCAGCTCTGAACAGTGTTGGGAGAAGTTACTTTTTAAAGTAACTAATTGCATTACAAAATTACTGTCATTAAAAAGTAATCAATTACATTACAGCGTTACTTTCCGGTAAAAGTAACTAGTTGGAGTACATTTCCATTGCAGAAAATGAAAACTCCTTTGTGCTTCCTCATGCTTGTTGTTTTAATCAACAACCTTTATAATTATTCTACCATCATCACTCAGAGAAGTTTGGCCCATAATCTGTAAACTACTAATATCCCTATCTCATAAGTACGTTTAAGTACGTAAATACGGTTCATCATGATTCACCGCGAGTTTTGATGCTGTGATTATCTTTCTGCGCGTCGGTCTTCGTGGACCTTGCAGAACTTTGTGGAGCATCAGGCCGTTACTCACGGCGGCTCATAGTGCCTAACACCGCTTCTCACCGCGAGTCAAACATCATAGGAGCGACAGGGTATAAGGTATAACAGCAGGAATAACAGAGAGGGGGCGTCTTATCGGGGGCGGGGTTTGTAGGACTCACACACACACTAACGGAATCACTGCTGTCTGGCTCACAGATTACATAAATTGTCTGAATAAAGGATTACATTTTTTAAAATATAACTAAATAACAGAGTACTTAAGTGGCAGATCTAACGGGTTCGATTACTTTAGATTACTTTAGATTGTCAAAGACTCCGCTGTACAGACATCTAGAGGAAGTTCGTTCCACCACCTAGGTGCCAGAACAGAAGTCTGGATGAATGTCTTCCTCGATCCCTGAGAGATGGTGGAACGCGGCATGGATCTGAGGGAATGGGGTGCAGTGCGATACATTAGAATTATTAATTGTTAAATTCTTCCAATGCATATTAATTGTATACAAATAGTAAATTGATTGATTTTTTACATGTATAAAATTAAGCTTTGTCATAATCTCATTAAAATGAGCATAGTCTGTAAAGGTCCTGTATGGTCAGGGGTAGCTCAGTGGTTAAGGCATTGGACTACGATTTGGAAGATCCTGGGTTCAAGTCTCATGACTACCAAGTTATCCATGTTGGGCCCTTGAGCAAGGCCCTTAACTGCTCTGAGGTATGATGGGATAAAAAAAAATGTAAGTTGCGCTCGATAAGGGCGTATGCCAAAATTTATCCTTGAAGCACAGTAAGGTGGGTTCCGAGTCGGTTGTTCTGCTTTAAATGTCAATCCATAACATAGCTTGTTGTTGTTGTTTTTTTAATAATGCTTACAAGTCTAATACTGGCCAATATGCAATATCTAAAGCTTTTGTTTAGATTATGTCTGAAGCATGAGTTATGTACTGTACATCATGCACACGGTTAGAAAAAAAAAGTCATGTGTTATAGTCAGATTGGAACGGTTGCTCGGTTCAGGATCTTGATCCAGGAGTATTGCTTTAAAAGACATTATACATCTGAATTTAAAATCACTAATTTAATTAATTTATGTAAGCGTTTTCTCAAATTAACTTCCAAAAGCTTGCATTTTTACTGCTGTTTGAAGGGAAAAGCTTTATTTTAGAGCTGCCTTATAAATCTTATAGTTTTCTCCAATACTTTTAGTACAAAACACAGCAGCTCAGGGAGTGAGGTGACAAGTGATTTCAACTAAAAGTGATTGGTCACAGTAAAGAATGTACTGCCTATTTTTCAGTCAAATGGGCACCATGCTTGTAATGCATGCTTTATTCAACTGAGAATTCCAGTGGAACTTTGCTTTCCTCCAAAACATTAAGCAACAAATAAGGAAACAGAATTATATCTGAGAAAAAATATTGGCAGAAATGTAAAACTCTTACAAATACCATGGGAGGAGATTTTTTCTTGGAGTGAGATTTGTAGGGAGATTAAAATAAATGATTTGAATACTACAGCATTAAATGTGTCCCTGTCTAACCTGGAGGAGCACCAGGAATGTGTTTAGTGATACTTCATCTTCTTAAAAAGTATGCTCTGTAAGAATTTTCCACCCTTTACTTAATTAAAACTTAAATTATGACAAAGCCATTCAACAATTCACATTCGGCCAATCTGCAATTGACATTCGGTTTCCAACCACATACAGTACACTCATTCGGTGAACACTATACTAATATTAGATAGGGCTCTCAAAATATCTTCACTTTCTCATGGCATGGATTTCACAATATGTTGGAAACATTTCTGTGAGATTCTGGTCCATGTTGACACGATTACATCACATACTTCCTGAATATTTTCCTTTCATGATGAATCACCTGTTCTACTATGTCCCAAAGGTGTCCTGGGATCTGGAAAGGCTTGTAAAGAACATTAAAACATTGCCATGTTTATGACATTAGTTTGATATGACCTTTGCTTTTACACCGATCAGCTATAACATTAAGGGAAAAATAGCCCAATATTGAGCCACCAGGGCACCTCTCGCTCTTTGAGGTATGGATTAACAACTTTAATCTCTTTGCCTGCTAAGCCCCAGATGAAGCAGACCATGATGCATTTTGTGTTTTGATACCTTTCTGTTATGGCCAGCATTGATTTCTTCTTCTTCTTTTTTTTTATCAATTTATGCTACAGTACATTAACTTTTCTGTGGGAACAGAATTACTAGCATTTGGTTCACACAGTCATAGATGAGCTTTGGGTGTCCATAATCCATTCACCAGTTTACGGGTATATAACCGATAATCAATGTTATTCAGTTTACCTTGCAGTGGTGTTGTGACTGATCAATGTATTTTCATGCTGAAAGAAGTAATTAGAAGATGGGTGACTTGATCAGTACTTATATAGGCTGTGACATTAAATCAGTAATTGCTTGGTATTGGGTTAGCTTTTTCGAAACTCTTTGCAGCAGCATTCTATGTGGACTAAACTGTGAACCATTTTCTTGGTCATTACTGTGATACAAATTGCATTCAATCTTTCACACACAACCACCAAAAAAAAACTCTATGTATCTTCAAGCACTTTTTTACTACTATTATTGTTCATATGATAAATCTCTCCATGAGAGTGGCTGTACTGAGGGGGCAGCAAGGCTGTCATGCTTATCAGTAGCATCTATTGGGCAAATATTCCAGCAAACCAGCGGGTAAAATTTGGCATCATGCAAGGGCCCATGACTGAGTAGAATTTTACGATAGTACTGTAATTAGAACAAAGCCTCCAGAACTTTTTGTGTGCCATCATTTGTCATCATCTGGGATAGTGTGGCATTTCACCATGCCTGTGTCCTCAAATTTGAAGTTTGAAGCACATGCAAGGATGATCTCAAATTTCCTTCCACCTTACTCACCATTTCAGGTGGAAACGTATATGACCGGATTCCACATGCAATGAAGGCTGTGTGCCAGGAAATATGTGTGAAAGACTGTCAGGGATAAATGAGGCATTGGAAGAGTTTGTCCAGGTGTATGGGAAGAGAGAACATAAGGTGTGACTATTGATCAGAATATTTGGCCCAATTCAGAGAACTTCACAGGCTAGAAATGATATACATGTTCAGTTTCATTTTGTAAGTTGAAGGAAACTATAAATATAGCAAAAAGCATATTGTGTAATATATACCTGCATTATTGATTATACTACAGACAGCAATGAAGGATCAGTCTTATTTTGTATTGGTCATTAGAGTCTATGTAAACAAAAGGGTATACAGTATGCAGCTGGTAATGCCGCATATTGTTATTGTGTTTAGTTATTTTGTTATAAGTGACAAAGCGATCTTGTTGGGTGAGAACTTTAAACAGTGTTATGATGGAATACATTGATTTTGAGGCATGTATGCATCACCAAGCTCCATGTTGGTAAAGAGAAAGTTTGGTCCAGTCACAGTAACCGAACAAGAGTGTTCCAAAAAAAAAAAGAGCGAGAGAGAAAAAACCTTCTCTGCACCATTAAACCCTCTCCACCAGCTTGGACGGTTGATACAAGGTAAGTTGAGTATATGAGTCATGCTGTTGGTGCCAAATTCTGACCCTACCATCTGGACATCATACCAGGCTATGTTTTTTTCTATCTTAAACTATCTAATTTTGGTGAACCTGTGCCAACTGCAGTCTCAGCTTTTTGTTTTTGGCTAACAGCAAAATCTCAGCAAACATAGTTTGCCAAATTATATGAACATTTGAGATGAGATACAGTAACTCCACTTTTGCAGTTATAAGAAACATTTTTTTCCAAATAAAGCAAGAAGCAATGGATAATATTTTGTGCATGGTTTCGTTGAATAACAAGATTTTTAAAAACTAATATTTTAAAGTTGTTAAAAATGTTAAAAAGATGTTAAAAATCCCAACAGGCATTCATTTGAGCTTTTTATTTATTTATTTTTTTAGAAGCAATTCGTCACAGATATAGACATCATTATCCATTCTACATACACTATATGTGAACACCTAATCATTACATTCATATATTGCCCTTCTCCAAACTCTTATCATAAAGTTAGAAGCACACAATATTTTAGAAATCTATCTTTGTATGTTGTAGCATAACAAGTTCCCTTTATACTGGAACTGGGCATCAACAACCTGATGCAGCATTCCAACACCATGTGCACAAAAGACCCATAAAGACACACACACAAAAAAAACGTGGAAAAACCCAAGTTTCCTGCACAGACCATGACCTTAACTCTAGTGAGCAACTTTGGGATGAATTATGCATGTCAAGCCTTCTAGCCAATCATCAGTGCCCACCCTCACTAACACACTTGCTGTTGAATGAGCAGAAATCTTCGCAGATAGAAGAGTGGATGCTGTTTATAGAAGCAAAGAAGGAAAAACACTTCAGTGGGTTTTTCAACAAGCACATGAGTGTTATGGTACAGGAGTTTCCATATGCTGTATGAACTTTGCTGATGAAATGTTACCATCTTGGCATTGTTGCAAGCTTTTGAGGCCAGTTAAAATGTTGTTGTTGCTGCTGTTGTTAATGTTTGTACACTTATAAAACTTTAGCTTTAGTCATCGACCTGAGATATTTTATTACAGCTCATTGTGGTTTTATGTGATCCCTCCACTCACCCTGAGACAAGACCTCTACATCAGTTTAATGGTCCCCTCAAGAATGCATGGTTTCCAAGAATATTAGGGCACAACTGAATTTCCACTCTGTCTCATAATATGGATTTTCATATTCTGCTTCACAGTAGAGTAATACTGAGAAGGTCACTTGCAGTTAACCCTACCAATGATGATGAATCAGCTATCACCCACCTGGCATGGCCAGAAGAGACATAAGATTATTGTTTCCTGTGTTTGACATTTAAAATAAGTTAAGGAGCCTGTGAGATCATAAATAGAACCTGTAAGACCAAAACACTCCACAAAATTGTCCAAAAATACAATAACCTACCTTTTTCATGAGCATTTCTGCATAAAGTGTTGTCCTCCAAAACATGTGGCGCCAGCAACCACATTTTTCGAAGTGCTTGCTCACACACTGTTTTGGGCGGCATAACACACTCAGAGGACAGCGCTATCCACTCCTTCCACTTGCGTGAGCGAACACAGACTCCCCTGATTGACTGTAGAGCCATAATTAATGGGAGAGCATTAAGGATCTCTCATCCCTCCCCTCTGAGGGAGCTCAGCAAATCAGCTTTCTCTAGGCCTCTGGCTACAGCACGACCTGGGAATTGAACTCGTCATCTCCGCATGATAGGGCGAGCACAAAAGCCATGGACTGTTAACACCTCAGTGCCACCCCACATACCCCAAAAGAAAATCCGCAGGACTTTCCAGTGGTAAAGATCTTAAAAGGATAGCATTATTTCAAATTTAAATCCTATTTGTCACATACAGAATCATATATATTGTGATATGCAGTGAAATGCTTATCCATGATAAAAGCTTGTCCATGACTTAAAAATAGAAACATCTCCATGCATCCATCTAGGAACCTCTGTAACCTCTGTAGTCCAACTAGGCACCGTAGAGGCTAAAGGATGGCCATAATTGGTCAACATTCACACACTCATTCACACACTACGGGCAATTTGGGAACACCAATTAGCCTAATCTGCATGTCTTTAGACTGTGGGAGAAAACTGGAGTACCCGGAGGAAACCCTTCAAGCAAGGGGAGAACATGCAAACTCCATGCACACAGATCAAAGGCAGGAATTTAACATGGCCACTGGACGTGTGAGGTGACCGTGCTAACCACTAAGCCACTGCGCCACCACAAACATTTCACAACCAATGAAAACATTGTGTAATATTGGCTCAGCGGTATTTCTCTTGCAGAAAGCCCAGGTTTGAATCCCACCCAATGTCCAAAGCCCATTCACTGGATGCAGTGCTGGTCCCAAGCCTGGATAAAATGGGAAAGTTGTGTCAAGAAGGGCATCTGGCGTAAAACCTGTGCCAAGTGGTTGAGTGGATCGGATGGTCTGCTGTGGCGACCCCTTGACGGAAGCAGCCGAAAGATTAACAACATATGTTAACAATTGCAATCCTAAAAATTTGTGATTAAACTTTGTTATTTAAAAAAAAAGCCTGAGTTCATCCTGCCATTAATAGACTTAAATGATTATTATTAGATTGAAATTAGATTTTTTTTCATTAAGAATAATTCTCATTAATATAAAATAAAATAATTTTATAGAGAGGAAATATATAATTCCATTAAAAAGATTTAAGTGTTTGAATGCATTGTAGTATCAACTAGAGAATTCCTTGAGAGAATGTGAAGCAATGTTGAAACTGCCTTTCCTGAGAAAAATGGTGGAAGCAGCTCAGTAATTCCCCATTTGGTTCCTTAGATATGAGGCTAAATCCTGGCCGATGGCTGTGTTTGTGTATGTGTGTGTGTGAGAGAGAGAGAGAGAGAGAGAGAGAGAGAGAGAGAGGAGGGAGTATGGTTTAGCCTAGTAACGGCCCTGACTCACACACAGACAATGTAACATGATGGCTCTCTGCCGCACAGACACATAATTTAGCAGCTTAAGTTTCCCGTACACTTGTATGGAAATGCACAGTCCTGCTTCTGCGCCGGATATCTCATGAACCTTTGGGGCTACTCCTCTACTTTTTTGACCATTTGAGAGAAGCTTTCAATTTGCTGTGTAGTCTGAAAATTGGGAGCAGTTCTTTTAAAGTTGTTTGGTAGAGAGATTGTAGACTTGTTTTCTATGCTGAAAAGGAAAATCCTTTTTTGTGTCAGGTCCCAAACAATCCCCCAAACGACTGGACCAATCTTCTCCTTCATTCTTCATTCTTGTTTGGAGCACTCAGGAAGCCTGGCTGAAGTTTGTAATCTGAAAATATTTGTATTTTTTGTGTATGATTCAGTCCATGTACACTCTGGGAGCAAGTTTAAGGCCAATTTTAAAGGTGCTATAATTTATTTATTTATTTTTTTAAAGCAATTTGATGCAACATGTCTCATTCTTCCATTGGACCAAAAATCAGAATTAAAAAAAAAACAGGATTTTTTGGAAAGCCATCAGTCCAATTCATTAGAAAATACCAGCACCCCATTCCTGAGTAGGGCTTATCCTGTACAGGATCACACAACTATTTGATGCAACATAATTTAATGTGTACTAAGGACATTATAACTACATTTCATTACAGTATCATAATATATTATATTGTACTGACATGAAAGAGTGTTAAAGATTTTTTGACTGCACCCTCAAAATAAGACAGCCCATAAGAAATCCAGCTCTTGTTACTATTTTTTAATTTCTTTTTCTCATGAGACTCTGATGGGCGTTACCTCCATCTTCTAGAAGTGTATTAAATTGCACTACTCCGTGTGGGTGATGCATCTGCCTGCCTTACCTGCCTTATATATAAACTTTCTTTTGATCCTGAAATGCCAGTCATTCAGTTCAGTTCATGAATTCTGAAAATATATAGTATCATAGGAGATAAGACAATCTACTGTATCAAGATATTAAAAATGCAACAGACACAACCCAAGCTGCCACAACTGGGCATTACGTAATGAACCGAAACATATAGTTCTCCATGTTTACTGGTCATTTTGTTGCATTATAAAACTGTATAAGAGCAATGTGAGTGGATTTTAAAACTACTATAAAGGTATTCTTTTTTTCAAAAGCACAGATTAAGTATCTTTAGTGCTGTACCTTATTCTCAGGTATGAGGTAAAACAGCAAAAGTAGAATGAACTGCTCATTTTTGCATACACTGGAATTTGGAGGACAGATCTCAGGCATGACCCTCATTTTGATTTCAGAGCAGCTGGTGCTGTGGATTATGCTATATTAACTAGAAACTGAGGCTTTAGACTGAGATGAATCAACATCAGACTTTAATTCTCAAAGGTTTTCAAAAAGCTTCAAAAGCTGAATATTTTATGTCTTTTTTTTGTTTACTGTGAACTGAACAGTAAACTGGTGACAGGATCATGGGCAGCCATGGCTCATTTATGCCTGTGGGGAGCAAAAGGCCAGCCTGTCCAGTTTCATCCCATCCATGGGATGCTCCAGACAAACAAGTCTGATCCACGGAGACCCCACTCTTCCATCTACAGCACCATGCAAAACAAAATAAAAACACATTTTGCACATTACGCGTCCACTAACCACAGAAACATCCAATTGTGAGACATGATGCACATTTATCATAAGCTTAGGCTTTTGCATAAGACTAATTAGCTAAAGAAACTGTTTTCTGTTTAGCTCCAGAAAAGGTATTCATGTGCTGACAGTACTGCAATGTGAAATTTGGAACGGGTTGTTTTAAAGAGAGGACCTGTGAAATTAAAGTTCATTGTCTATACTTCTGAATATAAGACTGGGGCTGAAGATCTCTGCTTTACATCCTGATTCAGCCACAACAATATGTGTTCTTCTGACTTTATTGGCACAAACCTTTATCCTGGTATCCATTCCAATTCATGCTCAGGTTTATGTAAAGAATTGTTTTTAAGGATGTTCCTTAAAATTTCTTAAATGCGGACAACACTATATTAGACAGACATTCATATGTTTGGAAATAAAGTTCTCATCACCAACTGCTATATTTGACCTACAGTATAACCAGCATAATAACTAGTGACCTCTAAACTTTTTGGTCATTTGTACTGGTAGTTCTGTTGCATTGGTTGCCCAGATGAAGCAACCATTTGAAATTGTCAGAACCATGTCAGAAGACATATCCTGTGGTCATCACAAAGATGTTTGAAGGGTCAAATTATTGAGGGAAAATTGTGAAAAACATGCTGAATGAGTGTGGTAGGAGGTCACTTAAAGACTTAATGAACTCAAATAGTTAAAAAAAAAAAAAAAAGAACTCAAAGCCATATTTAATAATGAAAATAAGAGCTCTTCCACATGCACAATGTGAAAAGAACTAAAGGGACTGGAAGACTAAACAGGTCCCATGGGTGTAATGTGAAGGCTGAAATATCTAAAATGTAGATTGACGATTACACCAGCGGATAAACCACAATCAAAAAGAATGACTCTTCACCAGGTTCTTTGAATCAGGTGGGAGGAGCTAAATTACCAAAAAAAGGGGGGAAATTGACATTTATTAAAGTGGAAGGGCAAGAAAAAATGCTAAAACAATCTAAAGTTAAAAGATTAAAATACGTAGATGTTGGGATACAAATAACCCATAAATCATAAAAACGTCACAAGATACTAGAAGTCCAAAAAAGACTCTCCAACTAGAGAGAGAGAAAAAAAGACCTCCATGTTTTTCACTCCACTCCGAGAGGTCCACAGTTCCCACTGTCTAGCTCCTGGAAAACGCTGAGACACCAAAGCAACCTCGGGACAGGGAGAAACAGGGAATCAATAGCTTTAGGCTAATGGTCATAGACCACACACACGCTGACACAACAGTCCAGAACACTATAGTCGATCAGGAGATACTCAGACATTTATGGGTAGAGAAGCTTCCCTGTGCCCTGCCGACTTGTTCTGACATTGTATCTGTTACTGATGGTAAATGTCTACAACCCACAGCACTTAGCTCCCTTCTCGCAGGCCTCCTTTGATGACAATACACACTGGATACCCTCTGCTGTCTTGGCATGTAAAATACAGAATCAATATCTACCCTGTGACATGGGCATATTCCAAGATGATGACATCATGATTCTTCTGGCTCAAATTGAGAGAGTGGTTCTGGGAGCTTGAGACATAATTTTCACTCATGGATTGGCTACCAAAGAGTCAAGACCTTAATGCTATTGAAAATCTTTGGGATGTGCTGGAGAAGACTTTACACAGAGGCTCAACTCCCGTCATCGTTACAAGATCTTGGAGAAAATATAATGGAACTCTGGATGGAAATAAATTTTCTGATTGCATAAGCTGATCAAAATGATTCCATGGCCGTAGTCAAAGCAAAAGACAATCCAATGAAATATTAGAGTATGTGACTTTTTTTTTCTTTTCCTTAGCAGAGTTCATTTTTAATAGTATGAAAATTAAAAAGGCACTAAAGTTAGACTCTCTTCCAACCTCAGACGTCCTTCAATTTAACCCCTATTTATTATACATAGTTGGCCAATTACTCACTCACTCACTCACTCACTCACTCATCGTTTTGTCCATTAGCAGGAATCTTGTATACAGGCTCGTGGGGTGAGTGTGTGGGGAGGATTCTGGGGGACTGGAGGCTTTACCAGGAGACCAGTTGTCCAATTAGAAGCTTCCAGAAGAGTCACTACATTAATTTCTGGAATCTTCCATAAAGTATAAAGGAACGGTCAACCTGGTATGACGTAGATATAAAACGTCTACACAATCTTGTTAAAACCACCAGTATTTGTCATGTAAGGATCTATTTTCTCCTTTAATGTGATATACTGTAAACAAATAAACATGTAGGAGGTACAGTATAAGAAATAGAAAAGTTCCAATAGTAAGTGTGCACACATCTTACTAATACTTTGGTCAAGCATCCTTTGTTGTGATATAGCACGTCATCTTTTTGACTAAGAATCATGCTAGAACTTAGCATGTCTTTACTTGTTGATTTTACTTCATGCTTCCCTGCAAGTAATTCCACAGGTTTTCTTTTTGGACATGTATATCTGGGATCTAATTGGGTCAGTTCAAAATGTTAGTTTATATGTTCTAAACTTGACTTTCAGTTCACTTGGACTTTGATGTTATGGGGTTGAAAGGTGAATTTCTTTTATGTCGGGTGTATGCTAATTAATTTTGAGCATGAGTTTGATTAATTCTGAGCACAGTTTCATAACCCTGTTTAAAGGGCTGTGCAACCATTTAAAACATTTATATCCTTTGTATGCAAAATGTTCACCCACTGGAATTCTGGTACAGTGAATTCAGGCTAGTGTTAAAATGAAATGTCTTAATAAATAAAAATGAATAATTATTCAATAGACTACATTTTATTAATTATTAATTAGTTTATCAATGAAGCACATAAAGAATAAATAGTCAGGTGAAGAGTAAAAATTTAATTTTCTATCTTTTTCCACAGATGAAGTGACTGATGATGTGGGTGATGCTGAGGATCCAAGTGATGACCCATTTCCAATGTATAATTCTTCAAAATCTGTCAGTTTATTCCATAGGTGGATTAATGAAGTAACTAGAAGTTAAAATATACCTTTTTGTGGTTGGGAATGAAAAACATTCCAGCCTTATTTTCTTAAGCAACAAGGAAAAATAGTATGATGTATATTATATTAATATTATATTAATATTATATTTATAATATTATCACATACAATAACGCTCAAAACTTTGGGATCACTTTCTAACTCCATGGTTGTTTCTGATTTTTATTTATTTCTACATTGTAAAGCAGTGCCGAAGCCATCCAAAATATGCAATAATCTCCTTTGAACAGTTAATGTTGAGATCTGTATCTGCCACTCCTGAACTGTAAAGCCCTCATAACTAATCTGATTTGCTGTTTATTGGTTAGTTTTGAGGCTGGTAACTCTAAATGAACATCTCCTCTGCAGCCGAGGTAAGTTTTGGTCTTGCTTTCCTGGGATGGTCTTGATGTCAATTTCATCATGCTGCTTCTTGCAAGACCTGTTCCAGAAAGGCTGACCTCTGTCTTGTAAAATTACTGTTCTTGTTGTTGCTGTTACATAATTATCTAATTCCACATGTGTTATTCCATAGTTTTGAAATCCACAGTATTTTTAGAAAATAGATCACTAAACAAATAACAAAGAAATGTGCAAGCAATCCCAAACTTTTGCGCGTTAGTGTATATCAATACATAACATATAGAAATACATTTTAGTATTAAAATATTTATGCAAGTTTTTATTTTCCTGAAATGTCTATACATTTTTTTTTTGGCTGACTCTGTATTTGCCGGCTCAGTTTTTGCTCTAAGCAAATGCCTCAGTCAATAACCTTCATTAAGAAGAAGGTTCTCCCTTCTCTGCAAAGCATGCCCCAAATCTGTACTCATTTGGCTTAAGTTAATTATTCTGTGCTGCACTAAGAAGGCATTTGGCACAGTTCTGTGATATATGGACAGAAACTTGCTTGAAGCAAACCTCACTCTTTATGTAATGGCATGCAACATTTCACACCCTGATATTTGTATTGTAAATTCCTGTTAATATATTTAAATGCATACCCAACAAATGCAAGGGCAGCAAGTTCAAACAGTCCTGTCAGTACATGCTCTAATGATCCAATATATCTGGCAAAGGAACAGAATTTGTCATTGCCCTCATTCTAATATTTCTGCATCCGGCTCTGCAAAACAATAACTCAGCACCTTAAAACACTTCAGGATAGACATATTAGTTTAACAATTTCCCTAATGAAAATATTTAAACTTATATACACACAGCATAAACTGCATGTATGTGTGTATATACTGTATATAATGTATACTGTAATGTATATATTTTTATGCAATCATAATCTGTTCCAGAAGCATGCTGGCTAACTAAGGGAACACTAACGTAAACACTGTTCTGTCGGAAAACTGCGTTAACAAGGAACATCTCTAATGACACGCGCATACACACACACACACACACACACACACACACACACGCACATGCACACACGCACACACACACACACGCACACACACACACACACTCTAACGGAATCACTGCTTTCTGACAGAGACAGAGATTCTGGGTCTTCAACAAGAAACCTCATGTGTTCACTTGCATGTGTACTCATGTGACACCCCATCCACAGTGTTCCTTGCCCTGTGCCCTATGTTTCTGGGATAGACAACATGCCCTCAGTGATCCTACATATTATTTCACGTACAGATGATGGATGGATGGATGGATGGATGGATGGAGGACTGTATAATAAAACATTGCATTGCAAATCTTTTTAGAGAAACCAGTGAAAATATGACATGAAATAAAATCACACATAAAAATAAAAGTCTTACGTTGTTATCATTTTTAGTAATGTGCAAGTAACAATGTTCTATTGCTTCACCCTCACACAAAAGTCCCTATTTCCCTGTTTTCTAGTTGCTAAATGTCAGACATGTCCATCTGCTCATGATATTTTGTGCTAAACTCTGGCCTGAGCCATCTCGTCGGATGAATGATTCCCTAGGCCCCCACACAGGCCCATATGCCCACCAGCAGGCTCTGAACATGCATGCTTTGCCAGGGGCAACAGGCAGGTGAAGAAGTGCTATGTCACAGAGAGAGCACTCATCTGTTTATCTGTTTATTACAGTTCTTAATGGCTGCAGGACTGTAAGATGACGACTTTTAAAGCTTTAGATGTAATTCTGTCGGAGGAAGGCTAAAAATATGCATAACTGTAATACATGCACACATTAATGTTATAACCTTTTTTTGCCATCTTCATTAAGGCTTGTACTTACATTTCTACATTGTCCTGAAAATGTGAATAGATTTTTGAGTAATTAGCTATTGTGTAAATAGCAATTATGTGAAACTATTTGAATGTGGAAAATGTAATAATTTTTTTTATTTTATTTCAGGTACAATATCTAATTCATTTTGCTCCACAATATAATTACCACACTAATTCCAACATAATTAATGTCTGTAATAAATGGCAAGGCTTGGTAGCAGAGTATCTAATTGAGTTTAGTTAATATTGAAGTTACGGATTCTTAGGTTCAGTAAACTTTTGTAAATCAAACATATGCAGTTATGCCACAAATGACTACTGCAGAAGATATGATTTTTTCCCACTAGTCTAACAATAAACACTGGTCTAACTGAAAGTAGACCAAAAGATTGAGTTTCACTATGAGTATCTCTCTGCTCATCTGTGCATGCCAAAAACATTACATTTCTTAGCTTGAAACAGTTACTACAAAAGTATGAAATTATCAGTGGACATTCTGCATTAATATAGTTTTGGCTTGAAATATGAAAGCTTGTCAGATAAAAATTAAAAGAAAAAAGGGAAACCAGTTTCACCACAAAGGGGAATGTATAAAGCATTATGAGCTAGCTAGCCGATTTCCAAAAAAAAAAATAGAGTGGCTTCTTTAGGATCTATTTCCCTTAACACATAAAATAAACAGAATATTAGGGCATGCCATGTCTTAAATATCAATGTTAATGTCGCCTGTTTATAATAAGTGTTGTGTAAAACGTGTTGTGTAAAATTGACCCTGCAACCTTGTGGTTATACAGAATATTAGTGTGGCTGTAGTCTTTGTACCTATAGTTGAATTACAACCTTGCCAATATTCAGTATAACCACAAGCTTGCAGTATAGTGTAATTAACATAGTAGTTAACTTCTGATGCATGAAGCATTTGTCCAGGTTGTTATTTGCACAAAGACTCTTCCAAATTATTCCATGTAATGAAATGTACTGTAGTAGGTGTTTAATTCATGGTCCTCCTGTTGATTTTGCTTCCATCTTTAACTTTTTTTTTTTTAAGTATATAGTACACAAAGATTACCTGAGTAAATACAAACTGCAGTTTTTAAATAACGATTTCATTTTTTTAAGGGAAAACCTGTTTAAACCTACTTGTCCCTATGTGAAAAAGTAACTGCCCCCAATTGGGACTGCAGGAATTCATTATCCACAAATAGAGAAAACAGTCGTGAACCTTCCCAGGAGTGGCTGGCTTGCCAAAATTACTCGAAGAGCACAACGGCAACTCATCCAGGAGCTCATAAAAGAACCCAGAACAACATCTAAATAACTGCAGGCCTCACTTGCCTCAGTTAATCAGTCATGTTTCAACAATAAGAAAGAGACTGGGCAAAAATGCATTCATAGGACAGTTCCAAGGTGAAAAAAACAATGTTGATAAAAAAATAATACAAACATTTTCACCTAGGTAGGTAGGTTTGGGCATTTCTTTGCCCTTAATAAACGAAATAATCATTTAAAAACTGCATTTTTATATTTGCTTTAGTTATATTTGTGTAATGTTAAATTTTGTTTGATGATGAAAAAAAAAAACAAGAAGGGGGCAAATACTTTTTCACGGCTCTGTATAATGTACTTAAAATTGCATTTTGGAGTGTATTACCTTGAGGTTTTCTCTTAGACAGTTATTTATGTGCGATGATTTGAATTGAGTGGTGCGGTGCAGACAGATGCAACACTGGGAAATAACCAGAAATGAAATGGAAGACGAGCTGTCAGGAATCTTCATAATCAATTTTGTATTGAGAAATAGAAAGCTAAGTAACAAATAAATAAAGTTTTATAATGATGGTGAATGTAACGGAGTAGTAACTATTACAGTATACAGGTTATCAGTGATGATAACAAACCTTATTAAATACCTGAATATAAAAAAAAACTGTTTTGGTAATTGGACAATTCATATTTATGTGGGAACATGCTATGCTGATCTACTTTGACCATGATGTAAGAGAACAATTTCTAAAACTGAGCCATTTAAAAAACACACACATGGACCTTTTTGAAATAATATTTTAACTATAATACCCATAAAAGGTTATGTAGTTATGCTTAAGGTTAGGCCTGACAAAACTGACTGTTTTAAGAAAGGGGGGGGGGGGGCAGTAGGCAGACAGACAGACAGAAATCACAATGTTACATAAAAATGCATGTGCATTTAATTTGAGAAAGACTTGAACATTACAACATCCTCTGAGGTATTTGGCCATTACACTCTTTCTGGTTATCCAAAACATTTGTTGGAGGTTGAGTTAGGCTGCCCAGGAGGGTCATTTATTTTGATGTAAAAAAGAATTCTATGTTATTTTTATAAGATAAGCGCTGACTTACAATTTTGTAAAGCCTTCCTGTGGCTTGCATTAATATTGCTTACCCAATAATAATAAAAATTATGATGATGATGACATGAATTATGAATTATGTTTGAATTACAAACATTCAGCTACAGAAAGTGTACCTGAAGCAAATGCTCAATGACCATGACTACCATGAGATAGGTATTAAGAGTGCCATTCTTCAATAATGTGGATCTTGGATGCCCTCTGATGGGTATCTAGGGTGCAACAATGTAAGTACACATGGTGTAAAACCCAGAGTAATACCACATACTTACAGTATATTATGGAATATATTCAATGATTGCGGTGTCATTTGAAACTCAAATATGTACAGTATATAATGTAGAGTAAAATGTATTTAAAAGCAAGAAATTTAGATGGGGGGGGGGGGGGTTCACAAGCCTATGTGCAAATTTCAGATAAGTCACATTCTCAGGAGAAAGTTGCATCATAACTTTTTTTTTTAAATCAAAGGAAAATACAGTTTCCTCATTCTTTTTCCGTTATTTGTAGAGATATTGTCATATTGACAGATGAGATAGTTTTAAAAGTGTATCCCTGTTGCAAAAATTATGCACTGTAATTTCCTTTTTTTCTTGAAAGTAAGCAAATCAGTAGAAAATCCTTAATGTATTCATGAATCACATGGATGCTGGGTAACCACAATGGAAGTATTTGATTCTATGCTAAAATGCACAACCCTGTTTTGTTCACCACTGCTACACTTCCAAGAGCAAAATGCAGCCAAGAAACCTTGCCCAACATTGATTAATTATTCTTTAACAATTTATATAACCTAAACCCACAATCAACCTTAATTCACCTTCAAATATCAAAGATGGAGATTAAGAGAATGTAGTGTACAATCACCTTTATTTCATATTGTATACGTCACCCGTTCAAGTGGACTATATTTATTGTTCCTATCCTCCAAAACAATTGGGGTCATTCCTGGTTGACATCCTGAAGATGCCAGAACATGGCAGAGGCACAAGAGCATGATAGTGTCAGAGCTCTAATGTCATAGAACAATGCTCCCAATGCTACCATATTCTCATTGTTAAAACAGATCTCTGAGAACTAAAACTACCTGTAAATAGTCGAGGATAGAGATGCTGCACATTTTTAGTCCTGAATGACAAACAAACAATCTTATCTTTTCTTGTGGCCTTGAAAAAAAAACACCAAGGAGAAAGCACCCCGACACATAATTTTTTGCCAGACCGACAGAACAGGCTGCAAGCTGTGAGAGAAAATAGGCTAGATAGTGAAATGAGCAACAGTTCAAGTGTGACGTGTCATTCATTTAGTAGTTACTGTAAATTTAGATTTCTGTAACAACACTTCCCTTTTTTCCTTTATTTTTTAAAGTTTTGGAGGGTTTGAAACGGTCAGAGCTAGTCGTATTTGAGTCAATAATGTGATAGCAGCATAGTAGTAGTAGTAGTAGTAGTAGTAGTAATTGTGTTAATAATAATACTAATAATAATAATAACCCCAAGTTACAGTGTTTGTGTGTGTGTGTGTGTGTGTGTGTGTGTGTGTGTGTGTGTGTGTGTGTGTGTTCCAACATGATAACTTTGTATCTCAGTGCTTACAGCCAGGACAGGTTTCATAGAAATCAAGTCCTTTTTTTTTACTTACACTACACCCAAATTGAGATTCTGACAACTTTCAAATGATGAGCAGCTAGTATGTTAGGCTTACCTATTATTATAAATTGTATTGTTATTATTATTAATTAATTATCATTAAGCCTACTACTTCCACTCAGTCGGGAGGGCCTCTGAACCATGTGACCAGCTGACCGCATCTTTTCGAACTGCTTGCTCACGCACCGTTGGGGGCGGCGTAACACACTCGGAGGACAGCGCTATCCACTCCTTCCGCTTGTGCGTTGTGAGTTGTTGAGTCTTGATTAATGTGGGAGCACTAAGTACCTTTCATCCCTCTCCTCTGAGAGAGTTCGGCCAATCCGGCTGCGAGAGGTTACAGCACGACCCGGGAATTGAACTATCGATCTCCAGATGATAGGGCGAGCGCTTTACCACTGCGCCACTCGGAGGCCCATCATCAAATATTCTGACATGTTTTGAACTGGACATTTAAATTTAACTTTACATTCATTCCACAAATATGCTTACTTTACTACTATTTCCCTTCCGGTGGCTTAGTGATTCAGATTCCCTATGTTTACTTAATTACAAACATCTGTTTGAAGTTCCCCTGGCAGTGCTTAAAAGTGTGGAAAAACAAGGTGAAATCACTGTGAATGTTGGTGTAACAGAAAGTTGGCAAATACAGATCTACGCTCAGTTCTTTTTCTCATAGCACTTTGCACACAAAGTACAATTGGCAAACTGTTCCTGGAATCAATAACACATTTCTGCCATCTGCTACAGGCTGGCAGCAAAAATAAGTAGTCTTGGTATTTCCAGAATATTATAAATAGCATGTCCAACCCACAAATTGTCCTTCCCTCTACCATATTTAACCGAAATATGGTACCTAAGAAACAGGAAGTCATTTTTCTCTTTCCTCAGAAAGCTTCTAAATAAAAATTTTGTGTTCTTTATAATAATGAGCAGTGAAGAATTAAACACTATGGCAGGATTATAGTACACTAACATAGAAACATTAATCAACCTTATTGATTCTATACTTACACAGCAGGAGTGGGAGGAATGCTTATAAGTGTAGTCTTCAGTTATATATTTTTTAAAAATGATGTCTATTAAAATGCTTGACTAGTGCTCTGACCCCCTTTGAAGTTCATTGTTTTTGAAGTTATTTTCTCAAACTCCGTGTATGTTATCCTGTACTGTGTGCAAGGGTGCGTCACTTGGAAGAATGTGGATCTCAGCACAGTGTGGAGCGTGTGGTTAGTGCTGCCTTGGCGGGGTCCACATGTGCAGCTCTGATCTCATCGAAGCACTGCCGGATAAACTATTACTCAGGGTGGAGGGCTACTTTTGAGGGCTTATTCATCAGCAGCTGTCCTGCAGAAATGTAGACCATCACGATGCAAATGTATGATGAACACTGCTGAGATATTCATCTTGGGATTTCGCAATAGCTGTGAAATAGCTGTGTGGATCACATTGTTCATATCCATTTAGGAGGTGCAAATATGTGGAGGGGTGTAGTACTTGCACTGGAAACACTTAAAAGTAACTTGCAATGAATGATCATTTTATTATTATTGACTACAAGACGTCAAATGACCCCAGTAATAGAAAAGCATTATTTCTAATCGGCTATTAGCTCCGTATAATCAGAATATAGAAAAATGTTAATATATGATTTTTGTTGTTGTTGTTTAATAAATCACACGAGGCAAATGTTGCTTCTGTTTCAAAAAGGATTTGCCCAAGTCAGAGCACTGAGACTGATGTATTTGCTGTCTGGGTACTTACAGGAAATGCTTGTGCAGTTAATATAACTACTGCTGAAAGAGCTCTTTGCCTGAAGTTTATTCTGGCTTAAAATTTGTTCTAACTTGTTATCTATAGCAGCTTACAAGGTTAAATTTGGGCCAATTCTGGCCAAAAAGAAGAGGAAGTACTATTTCTTTTCATAGTACATGAAAATGCTGTGAATTCTGAGAGGTTTGGAGCCATAACTGACCCTGTGTGGAACAGACCCTGCATTGTACAGCCTTGCCACTTCACTGGAATTTTTGTGAGAGGCTTATTGGCATGCTCAGCAGAGTCATAGTAACAAGCAGAGAAAAAAGAATGGAATCCTTTGACACTTTCCTATGTTCAACATCATGCAACAAAAAAAAATACAGTAATAGAGTAATTTATATATACTTCAAGAATTCAATAAAACATTGCTATTTGTTGCTGCCTTTATGGAAAAATGCTATTGTGTGTGTGCGTGTGTGTGCGTGTGTGTGCGTGTGTGTGCGTGTGTGTGTGTGGATCCCTGTGGGCCTCTTCTTCAGCGATTAGGCTATTAGTAGCTGACTTTAAGATGCTCACTTATATTAGACCTTTATGATATTAACATATTGCTGTCATCTCCCTGAAATGTACATATGATATTTAGTAAGCAAGTCAAAAAGATTTATTGTTTAACTGAATGTGAATTAAACAAATGAAGTCCACTGAATAGGGGACATAAATTCTGCTTAGATAAGGCTCATCCTGATGTAATTTCTTTGTAATGTCTTTTTGGAAGTGCACTCGTTATTTAGAGATATACAATAACACACTCCTCATTAGTTCCCTTATGAGGCAATATCAACTCTCCTTTACTGTAACTCTGTTCAAGAGCAAACCTTTAAGCCTAAAAATCATATACAGTATCTCTTTGTTAACATTGGACTCTATGAAGATTAAACAAACTCATTTCTCCCAAATTATCGAATTGTTGGCTCAGTCTGGTGTACCAAGGCAATCTGGTTGCTGCGGAATGCTGTTGTCTTTTAGCCTTATCTGGACTTGACTAGGACAGCCGAGACTGCCAAATCTAATTACTACACTACTGACAGAGAGGATTTTCAGGTGATCATTAACTTTTTAATTCATTATTTGTTCAGACTGACAATTGCTTTGTGAGAAATATAAATACTTGCAAATGGACATTTTACATTGCATTGTTGCTGTGTGCATGATAAGCGAAGGATATTGCCAGTAACATTCTTGGCATGAAATTATTCTGCATGCATCTAATGCACGTTCAATCGCAAAAAGACATGGCTTAATGACATTATAAAACATTTTAAACATTTATGAAAATGTTACAGACTTGGCATATCAGCCTGCTTGTTGGTTTGTCATTGTAACAGGAAATGACATAGAACTCTGTTGCATAACTTGTTGAATAGGTAGAAACATACAAACATAAAATAAAATACATATTTTGGTGGCTGTTGAAGGTATACATGATTTTAAATTACTTTATACACAATCAACCAACCTGGAAGCCTGAGACAAGGGGATCAAACCCACTGCTTTAAGGGAAAATGAAAGATCTTTTTTTTTTTCCATAAGCCAGCTGTGTGCATCCTGGAGAAGGGCTGTTTTTCTCCCTCTCAGAGCTCTCAGCGAGAATAAAAAGTGTCCCTCCCCCATCCGTCATGTGTCCTATGTTAGTTTTTTACACCACAGTTTGTTCCCCCCGGCACTTTCTGCAGGATCCGTATATGGCCGAGATAAGGTAGACGCCCGCAGTCAAGCAGGCAAACACAGAGCCAGTGAGGTAGACGATGTACAGGCATGTGTGCTTGTAATGTGGCACATTGCAGTAGGAGTTCTTTGACGTTTTGTAGATCATGATGCCGATTGCAGAACAATAAAGCAACGTTGCAGCAATGTCATGTATCATGTTGGTTAACAACCACCGCTCTCCTCCTAGGATGGGGACCAGGTCCTGCTTGTTCAGCAGAGTGATAAAGAAGAGGGCGAGTGTGAGCAGCCAGAAGAGCACAGCCACAAAGAGGACATAGTGAACAGAGCCCTCATACTTGCTGGTGGCGACAGTGACCCAAAGACCAGCTCCCAGGAGGATCTGAAGAATTCGTACAATCCCAAGAAAGCTCTTGAGAAACTCCTTGAAATTCGTTGTCACCTGTGGTTGGGGGGACATCTCCTTGCGGTAGATTAGCGGTCTTTCTTCTCTTTGGGGTGGAGGCTTTTTTTTCCCCCCACAACCACTGAAACAACTGGAGATTAGAACCAAATGTAGAATCAAAAGTAGAATTTCCTGAAGAAGAAGTCTGTAGAAGACTCAGAGGAAGCAGAGGATGATCCCAGACAGCAATGCTTGAGCATAGACTTGAAGTTTTGAAATTAGTTTTCTGTTTCGTCCCTTCCGTTTCCTCTGAGGCAGCTGAAAGATTTTTGTCTCCCTCCCCCTCTTTTGCTTCCAGCAACCAGAGGAGGAGGTCCAGGGAGCAGAGGGCTGGCTGTAACCCTAACCATCATACTCTCAGAGAGTCACACCCACAGAAACAGGAAGGAAGAAAGGCAAGATGTTTTATACTCTTGCTGCGGCCAATTTTGGTACCTTTTGGTAGTCGTATGCTACGTAAAACTGACCTAGTGTGATTTATAAAGATTATATCTGTTAGTTTGAAGAACATTTATAATAATACCTCTTATTCCTCCCATACTAAACAGACTAAATATTTATCCTATTAGATCACTTTTAACAATCAAAGTCTTTATTGTTTAGTTTTTTTAAAATAATTGTTCATTTATTTAAATGTTCACTATATGTAGCAGTTTTTTTTTTATTAATCTTTTTTTTTATACTATTTTAAGACACTTCTGAGGATTGGGATTTCAAAGTTGAAATGACTTGATAGTGAAATCTTCCTCGCTCAATGTATGACATGTACAATATTGTGTTAGGAGATCCTTTTGTATCTGTTTTGCCCTGGCAACAGCAGCCTATTTGGCATATATTTAAGTTTGGGTCTGAAATTGTGGATGTACTGGATATGAAACAAGCCAAAGACCCGTGTATCGTGAAACAAATGTGAAAAATATTTCATAATCTAATATGGACATGGCTCACTGCTCTCTCTGTGAGCCAAGATACAAATCAGTATTTCAAGCAGAGCAGGGTGCTTCACACATTGGAGATGACCACCGGAATCTGTCCATACTTGGACAGAAATATTTTTGCCTGGCAGATTCGGGTGCTCTTTTTGTGAGACTGTGCTCTGAATCAGGATCATTTTATGTTCTTCAATCATACTCAGATTTAGTCACTACATTTGCATCCCATTTTGATACATCCCCATTTTGACTTGACTCTCTGCTTCCGTTTCCTGAAATATCAGCTTCGAGGCATGTTGTGCAAAATGTCTGTTGGCCACGTTGACTGCTGTATCTGGCAAGTGTTGTTCTTTCAGCTGCTCCCATTAGGGGTCGCCACAGTAGATCATCTGATCCACACATTTGATTACCCTTCCTGACGCAAACACACTGATTCATAAACCCGGGCCATCAACATGGCAAACAAGAAGTCTAGCATTAATCAACCGATGCCCTGGCTCTGAGAAGTGTCGAAACTGTAGGATACTGTGGGATGGTAGAATGTAGATAACAATTGCACTACAGACTGCAGATGCTGTTTGTCCAGTTTATCATATCGTGTGTGTTTGTGTGTCTGCCTGTCTGTCTTTCTGTCTGTCTTTGTGATTGTCTGGCTTCTTTTGATGGTTTCATGGTAACACAACTAAACTAAAGCAGGTAGTAGCATTTTATTGCCTCATAATAATCTGAACAACTGAAGCAACCCTAGATCATGACACCACTTCCAGCGCACTATGTAAGATGCATGCATCGCTTCATGATCCTCCCTTCTTACCCTTAGACACCCTTAGACACCCTTACGACGCAATAAGGGTCCGCAAGGGTCCGACTCATCAGGCTGCGTGATCTTTTCCATTGCTCCAAAGTTAAATTTTTTATACAGGTGAAGAATTTGACACTTCTGAAATAGCCACTTTCATTTGACCAGGCAGTGTGATATCCTGAAGAAATCATGATAGTCTTCAGTAGGTGACAGGATTTACAGTAACTGTTGCCTTTAACTTAAACTAGAGGGTCTTTTGTGTTATGTATAACATCTTTAAATATGGATACTTCTTACAGCTGTTGTGTTCTAAAGGCACAAATTGTAGGGCTGCTCTGCCTGTAAGCTTGTAATGACTGTGTAGCAGAACTGATTGTAGTTTCTTTCCAGACAAGCCTTGTTGAAGTCTTGTATTACAACTGCTGGTTTGATGATTGGAATCAAATCAAAAGTTTTGCTTTTGGCTATTATATAATTTTGTCTCGTTTCTGCCTAATACAACTATTTTAAAAGTAAAATAAATACAAACTAGATGAAGAAAGCCTGAGAGACAGATGGTTGTGATCACTGTTGAACAATGGATTATATAAGCCATGCAGTAATGTGAATGATTTAGAAGTATTGTGCACAAATACACACAAACACACACACATAAACACAGACTTAAAGAAAGATATTTTTCATGACTGGACAAAGTAGACTAAGTTCATTGACTGCTAGTTTCTTCTTTAAAGTCATTCTGTGGAAAGAAAAACATTATTCATCTTCCTCTGTTCACACTAGTCACTGCTAATGATGTGATATATATATATATAAAAAACCCCAATCAGCCATAACATTAACAAAACATAGAGTTAACATGCCAAGCTCCTATTAAATGTGCCAGACAAACAAGTCCAATCCATGGAGGCATCACACCCCTATCCACAGCATTCAAAGGATCTGATGTCCTGATGCCTTGTATAGTCAAGGCGCCAGGGTTAGCATCCCTCAGAGTCACAAGAGGTACCTACACAAAACAGGGCATAATGTTTTGCATTGTAATGCTATGACTGATAGCACTGATATAACTGATCTGTATATACAACAGTGGATGCTTTGGGTGCAATAATTTGCAGGGTGTGGCCTCCATGGATTAGACAGTTTTTGTCTGGCGCATCCCATTTGTTCTTGATCGGATTGAAATATGGGAAGTTTGGCGACTGGGTTAGCGGCCTTAAGCTGTTGCCTGCTGGGCCCCATGCATGGTTGGCTGTGGTGCATTAGGTGTTCTGATGCCTTTCTATTCATTGACTCTTATCAATGATTTGTGCAGCATTGGCTTTTCTATGGCATCAGACCAGCTTGGGCACCCATGATCCTGTCACCATTGTACATTGTAACACTTTTTATAATTAATAATCAATGTTAATACGTTAATGTTATTTAGTGTTAATGTTATTTCTGATCAGTATATATATTCAGTATATATATTTTGGACTATCTCATTCTATCGAGATGAATTTACAGTAGTGAGGAGCCCTGGACTGCAGTCAGCATTCCAGTTCATGCCAAGGATGTTCAAGGGTTTTGTGATGTCAGTGCTCAGCCATGTTGGGTTTTACAGTGGAACCTTGGATTGCAAGTAACTGGGTCTGCGAGTGTTTTGCAAGACAAGCAAAAATCTTTATTAAATATTAATAAACTTAATAAACGAGTGAGGTCTTGACATACGAGTAGTACACAATGTCTTTGTCTGCCGAACATCACATGATCACACCTGAGCCAATGTTTTTTTTTCTCTCGTGCATTGTGGGTAATCGTCTACTCACTCTCAGTGCGTGTGCATCTCTTGTACAGTCAACTTCCTAGCGCACGTGTACTGTTTATTATAACATTGTGACCATGTGTGAGTGCACGCACATAAAGCAAAAGCAAGTGACATTAGAGAGGTTTCTTGTCAAATATTCAGGTTCCAAAGTCTCTCTCTGTCAAAGAGCAGTAATTCCGTTAGTGTGTGTACATGCATGCGTGAATGTCATTAGACAGGTTTCTTGTTAAAGAAGTTTCCAGATAGTGAAGTGTATGTGTGTTTGTGTTTTGTGCGAGCATGAGCAAGCGTATGTGTGTGTGTGTATGTGTGTGTGTGTGAAAGCCGTCCTACACAGTAGCCCCCTCCCTCCTCCTTTTATATATATACATCTTTTCAGCAGGAATGCTATATAGCATAAATGCTGTTTGGCTGGCCATTAAGGCCAACTCCACTCCAACTCTTGGCAACCCTTGTTCATTCTTCTTATAATTGTGCTATAATGGACTTTTACATTTAATATGCTTATAGGCCTGTATAGACTCTGAAATGTTGCTCTTGGATATTTTATATTTCTCTGAGCATTGCACGGTCTAACCTTGGGGTAATTGTGCTGGGTCATCCTCTCCTGGGAAGATTGGCAGCTTTCTTGAATGCTTTCCACTTGAGAATAATCTCACTCTCTTTCACTCATATGTATATTCCGCTTAGTAATAGTTAACTTAATAGTTTTTTCCTTTCCAGATTGATGTGCAGCAAAACTTGCTTCTCTAAAACCATGACTTTTGTCCTTCCCTCTTGACATTGTGTTAACACATACCTGAATTCCCAAGACCATAAACCTGCCAAAACTCCTGCTTTTATAGAGGTCTGCACACTGGCTTATGATCAATTAATCAAGGACTGATAATTAGCAGCACCTGGCTGCAACCTACACTCCTAAATCCGTAATCAGTAATGGGTATTTAGTATTGCTCACATTTTTTTATATTTTCTTTTTGGCATTTTTGTTAAATAATTGTTGTTTATGTTTATCAGGTTTTCAATATTATTTACAAAATAATTCACGATTTCTAAAAAAATAAAAATTAATAAATAAATAAGACTAAATAAGAATATTTGCATGCCCGTAAAGACAGCAACATATCGCATGACAGACGAGTTTTCAGATTTAAAACAAACAAACAAACAAACTAACAAAAAAACTAATGTATGCTTCTGGGTTTTATATGAAAACAGAATGGAACACAGAAAGGAGCAAGGCCTTCCCTTCCCTGAGGCCCTAAACAAAACCTGGCGAAGAGACCCTTCTATCTGACCTGGGAGCCTCCATTAGGGATCTTCAGCTCTAGTCCTGTAGGGCAAGAGAGCAGCAAAATTTCGTGATACTTCTGCTCAAACACAGCTGATTCAACTAATCTGTTACCTGGTTCAGTGTGTGTGTTTTAGGTGTAGGTGAATTATAAACTGTGTTGGAGACTGTAGTTGAAAAGCCCTGCGCTACACACTAGTGTTCCTTTAACACTGTAAATTTAACATTTCCCTGTATATTATAGATAACAATATAATTATTCATTTTATCAGTGGCATCAGACAATTCAAACTGTCTCCCTGCAGGTTTCCTATTCCACATTTTCAAATGTACTGTAGTACACTTTTTATAGTATGGCTTGGTTGAAGACTTGATGGTTGTTTATCAAGAGATGCAAAGCCATAATGCTATGAATGCCTAGCTAATCCACATCTTAAGTTCAATATTCAATCAATAATAAAGATCAATTCATTGCATTCATCTGAGTTGTAAATAAGATAATAAGATCAAATAACAGATATAAATCTTTATTAATATTCAGAGGAAAATTGCAGTTCTGCAGCAGAATAGACTAGAATATATTAATACATACACACACATACATTTTGGGGTATAAAATGCAAATACTACAGAGGTAATATTTACTTGTACAGGGAGAAAGTATGAATTAGGTGGCACAGTGGTGTAGCATTAGCACTGTCGCCTTGCACCTCCAGGTTCCAGGTTCGATTCCCGACCAGACTCGATCCCATCTCTGTGTACAAGGTTTGCATGTTTTCCCCGTGCTTGGTGGATTTTCTCTGGGTGCTCCGGTTTCCTCCCAAAGACCTGCAGATTAGGCTAATTGGCATTCCCAAATCGCCTGTAGTGTGTGTGTATGTGTGCTCTGCAATGGATGGGTAGCCTCTCCAGGGTTTACCCTGTCTCGTGCCCTCAGTCTTCTGGGATAGGCTCCAGGCCCCCCGTGGCCTGAATACAGGATAAAGCGGTGTAGACTTAGAGTGAGTGAGAGTGAATAGTATGTATTGAGAAGATAATTGCGTTAGTATTGCCCATATTGTCCAGCAGCTGCGAGAATGAACATATATAATTTAGCAATTCATAAAAATTAACAATGATTAAGAGACTAGTTAATCAATTTTTGTTAAACTTCTTTTTGATTGTTATTCCTGCAATTCACTCTTTTCCCCTTGTACCCAGCAGGACAATTCCTGCTTACCTTCTTGTCACAAGTGGGCAACAGATGATTGGGAATAGACGTGATGGCATAATTGCTCGTTTTTAATCAACAGCGCCCTCTAGCGACAAGATTTTGTTGAAGCGTTTTTGTATATTTAAGCTCACACACTGTTGCACGTGGCTGCGTCCAAAACGGTTTAGAGAAGACTACTGTTGGTTGCTCTCTGTTTATACTGAATGTTGTAACAGTTATATAATACCATGTAAACACAGGATGTTTGCCTAATCTCAGCATTTAGTTTGGTTATTTTGAGAATGCCACTTCCAGGATCTTCTTTAATGTTGTTTTTTGTTGTTGTTGTTGTTGTTGAGTGGATAAATAAATATGTAATATTAGACATATTTAAGTGCTTTGAAAAAGTATTTGCTGTTTTTCTTTTCTTTTATTTATTTGTCACACTTAAACGATTGAGATAATCAAACAAATTTTAATATTACATAAAGATAGCCTGAGAAAATACAAAATATATTTTTAAAAAGATGATTTCATTTATTTGGGGGAAAATGCTGTCCAAACCTAGGTGGCCTTATGTAAAAAAAATAAAAATAAATAAATAAATAAATAAAGTAATTGCTCCTTAACCTAATTACCTTAACCACCCATTGCAACAATAACTGCAAACTAGAGAGGCACATTTCCTGAAGAAAATGTGAGTGGTGCTTTCCGTGACATCATAGAGCTTCCCATGTCATAGTCATGGATGGAGCCGATGTCATAGTCGATGTTGGTCTCAATGTTAAGTCTATGGGGCTTTTTGGGGTGTCAATTTCAGACATCCATGATACTTCCACTGCCAGTAGGGAGGGGCAACACTAGTGACAATTTGGTAAATGGCTTTGGTATCATTTGTAAATGGTATTAGGAAATTGAGTAACAAGCACAACACCGCTAACAGTCAGCTGTTATTTTTAAATACAATGGCCAGGTCTGTCTGCTAAACATAAATAGAACTTTCAGATTCTGAAATGAAACATTATAAAAATATAAAAAATTAAATAAAAATAAATAGAAAAACAAGCAAACATCAGACAATATATATTTTTAAATAAACACATTATAAATGCAAATAATAAATAAATTACAAAGTAACTGCTTTTTTGGGGGGGATCTTCCTGATGTATTATCATCTAGATAGTAGCAATGCAGCCATTTCAACAGAGTAGTGTTCTCAGTTTTCTAAACAATTGCACGAGTGTGGGTTTCCGATGTACATTAATTATTTAGTTTTTTCCTCACAGCTAAAACATAGTTAGCAGTTGATCAGACTTTTATATTGAACCAGTGGAGTGTGAATGTGATTGCATGTGCTCTATAGGTCACCATATTAGATCAAATGAGTTTGTGCCTAGATATTGTCCTTTACCCATGAGCTGTCCGTCTCCACTTCTCCGCAAAATGAACAAAGTTCACTGATGTCATACAGGTGTACAGATTTAAAAAAAAACATATCTTTAAAAAAAAAAGGATATCTATATTCATTCATCTTATTTATTCACATCAAATTATTTAACCGATTCCTGGAGAAGTCTGACTGCCATTTTTCTTCTATGCTTATCAATGAGCTGGGTTTCATTCGAGAACCACACAGGCTGATCATGTAGTAAGCTCTGTGTGAACTACACATTTTTAAAATGTTATAATACTGTAAAAAATTAACCAAATATTTATTATGTATGTACAGTATGGCATACCTTGCACACAAATACACCACATGACACTCCATCTCTTTGTAGGGAATGTGGGAGAGTCTCACACCTCCACCTTGACACATTGCACCCTTTACTTCTCATAAAGGCTCTTAAAAAAATTAAATAATTTTTTTTTTTTTTTAAGGTGAAAAGTCAGGAGTTAATTCGAAATGTTTAACATTTGGTAGCTGTTCATAGGAACACCATGACATCTGCCATGACATACCATGACATCTGACAAGGCAAGGTGTAAGGAAATGGTTTCTATTTCAAGAAGTATAACTTCATACACTACTTACAGCAATAGTCCAGTGACCATGTTCACCAATGACACCAAGAATAATCTTAAACTCAGTTAGGTCCAGCTAAAACAAAAATACTTACGTAAAACTTATACACACGTGGACAAAATTGTTGGTACCCTTCGGTCAATGAAAGACAAACTCACAATGGTCACATAAATAACTTTAATCTGACAAAAGTAATAATTTTAAAAAATTCTATGAATGTTAACCAATGAAAGTCAGACATTGCTTTTCAACCATGCTTCAACAGAATTATTTAAAAAAATAAACTCATGGAACAGGCCTGGACAAAAATGATGGTACCCCTAGAAAATACTGAAAATAATGTGACCAAAGGGACATGTTAATTCAAGGTGTGTCCACTAATTAGCATCACAGGTGTCTAAATCTTGTCAGTCAGTGGGCCAGGTAGTCACTGTGTTGTTTGGTGACATGTGTACCACACTCAACATGGACCAGAGGAAGCGAAGGAAAAGTTGTCTGATTCGAAAGAAAATTATCAAGCATGTTAAAGGTAAAGGCTATAAGACCATTTCCAAGCAGCTAGATGTTCCTGTGACTACAGCTGCACATATTATTCAGAAATTTAAGATCCATGGGACTGTAGCCAACCTCCCTGGACGTGGCTGCAGGAGGAAAATTTATGACAAATCAAAGAGACGGATAATCCGAATGGTAACAAAAGAGCCCAGAAAGACTTCTATAGAGATCCAAGGTGACCTTCATGCTCAAGGAACATCAGTGTCAGATCGCACCATCCGTCGTTGTTTGAGCCAAAGTGGACTACATGGGAGACGACCAAGGAGGACACCATTGTTGAAAACAAATCATAAAAAAGCCAGACTGGAATATGCCAAACTACACGTTGACTTCTGGGAGAATGTCCTATGAACAGATGAGACAAAAATGGAACTTTTTGCCAAGGTACATCAGCTCTATGTTCACAGATGGAAAAATGAAGCATATGAAGAAAAGAACACTGTCCCTACTGTGAAACATGGAGGAGGCTCTGTTATGTTCTGGGGCTGCATCTGACACAGGGTGTCTTGAATCTGTGCAGGGTACAATGAAATCTCAAGACTATCAAGGGATTCTAGAGAGAAATGTGCTGGCCAGTGTCAGAAAGCTGGGTCTCAGTCGCAGGTCATGGGTCTTGCAACAGGACAATGACCCAAAACACAGCTAAAAACAACCAAGAATGGCTAAGAGGAAAACATTGGACTATTCTAAAGTGGCCTTCTATGAGCCCTGACCTCAATCCTATTGAGCATCTTTGGAAGGAGCTGAAACATGCTGTCTGGAAAAGGCACCCTTCAAACCGGAAACAACTAGAGCAGCTTGCTCATGAGGAGTGGGCCAAAATACCTGCAGAGAGGTGCAGAAGTCTCATTGACAGTTACAGGAATCGTTTGATTGCAGTGATTGCCTCAAAAGGTTGTGCAACAAACTATTAAGTTAGGGGTACCATCATTTTTGTCCAGGCCTGTTCCATGAGTTCATTTTTTTTAAATAATTAGGTTAAAGCATGGTTGAAAAGCAGTGTCTGACTTTCATTGGTTAACATTCATAGAATTCTTATTTATTATTACTTTCGTCAGATTAAAGTTATTTCTGTAACCATTGTGAGTTTTTCTTTCATTGACCGAAGGGTACCAACAATTTTGTCCATGTGTGTATATAATTATTTTTAATAATTTAAATAAAAGTCTGAAAGTAATTCAGATAAATAGTTACACATAAATAACTATCACGAATAGACACTCTACCTTTGAGTTACATGCTATAATCAGTTAAAGTATAATCTTAAATATATTTAAAATAAATCAATATTCTATTCGTGATGTCAGTACTTGCCCAGCAAACCAGCCTTTTGCAGCAGTTTAAAACGTCTGGATTATCTTCAAATATATATACAAAAAAGCGAAAAGACACTCGACTATTTTTCATATGTTTGTTTAATTCAAAAAGTTCGTAAACACACTTTAAAACAAGAGAAAAAACGTCAAAATCCTCGTTCGCACTCTTAGCGTTAGGTAGTGAGTGACGTCATGATTGCATCAAATGCAATCATGACGGGGACACATATGGACACTGAATTTCCCGGCAACACGTCTTTCACATCGCTTTGGAGGAATTTTGGCCCACTGTTCTTTTCAGAATTGTTTTAATACAGGCAAATTGGAGCGTTTAACGTCATGCCACAGCATCTCAATCGGATTTAAGTCCAGACTTTGACTAGGCCACTCCAAAATCTTTAATTGATTTATTAATTTTGAGCCATTCAGAGGTGGACTTGCATTTGTTTTTCAGATCATTGTCCTGCTGCATAATCCAAGTGTGCTTGAGCTTCAGGTCACAGTGATGGTTGGACATTCTCCTTCAATAGAGTACATGGTTCCATCAATTATGGAAAGTCGTTCAACCCCAAATCATCACATTACCGCCACCAAGTAATGGGATGCACACCTTCCAAAATGTTTAACCTTTTTAAACCTTTGTGTTCTTTTGGTCAGCAATGGCTTTTGCTTTGTTTTTTTCCCATGAATTTCCATGAATGCCATCTCTTTCTTTATTGTTTAATCATGAACTCTGACCTTAACTGCAGCAAGCGAGACCTGCAGTTTATTAGATGTTGCTCTATGTTCTTTTATGAGCTCCTGGATTAGTCGTCATGTGCTCTTGAAGTCATTTTGGTAGGGTGGCCACTCCTGGAAAAGTTCACCAGTGTTTCATGTTTTCTCCATTTGTGGATAATGGCTCTTACCATAGTTCGCTGGAGTCCCAAAACCTTAGAAAACTTTATTACCATTCCAGACTGATAAATGTCATTTACTTTGTTTCTCATCTGTTCTGTTGCTTAAAAAAAATTTTAAAATATAATAATAATAATAATATGATTTCTTGATTCAGCGGGTCTGGCAGTAATCAGGCCTGGTTGTGGCAAGTGAAATTTAACTCAGCTTTCCAAAAATCACAGTTTATTCATGATTTCAATTATGTTTTTAAATAATGAGTTCATTAATAAGTCAAATCATAATTTACAAATTGCATTTTGTATTAAAATTTGTTTGATGATCTCAACCATTTTAGTGTGACAAATAAGTGTGAAAGTGTTTCACGACACTGTATATTTAATAAAACCAGCAAACAAATAAGCTACTGAAGAAAGAAATCACTTAATTGCTTTTTGCCTAGTGTCTGTATAAATGCACCAATGAAAGGTGGACAATACATTACAGTACAGCACAGTGCCGTGTTCTGTAAACAGCGACATGACATCAGGACCACAGCCTCCATTGCGCCGGACGTTTGAGACATTGGTTTGCGGCAGTAGCGAGTAGTGGGTGGGGAAACGTTAGCAACTTCCGGGAGTATTCTTGTTTTAATTGGTGGAGTCCAGAGCAGGAAGTGACGCAAATCATCTGCCTATCCAATCAAAGAAGTGGGACGGTATATATTAGCGCTTTCGCGAAGGTCGACAACCTGCATGATTTCAGCTAGGGTCCTGTGAAGTGTGCTTTTAATACGTCCAGGGTACGGTTAAAATTTATAAAAAGGAAAATCTATATAAATGGCTGCTCATAAATTAGTTCTGATTCGCCACGGTGAGAGCTGCTGGAACCAGGAGAACCGCTTCTGCGGCTGGTTTGATGCTGACCTCAGTGAGACTGGGATTCAGGAGGCAGTAAGAGGCGGACAGGCCTTAAAAGGTATAGTGTTTTAACATAAATATTTTGGATATGATATTTATTAATAACTGAGGTTAACTATTAGTGGGGGATATTAATATAATGACGTAAACCATCAGGGTCCACGTCAGGGTGGACTGTTTGTTTGTAATAATTTATAAATGATGGCGTATTTTTATAGGCTGCTAATCTGAGAGCAATTTCCAGATTTCGGAAGACACGTTCTTTCCCGTTGATTTTAAACTTTACATTTTTACAACTATTTCACCGCAGGAGGCGTGTTTTTCCGTCTTCCGCTATGTCTCATCTCGTCTCTTTCTACCTCGACCTATCAAATTCCTCCTCTCATGTACTGCTAGCCAATAGCGAGAAAGGAGGCGTGTCTTACCGGGGTGAACGTGCAGCGTTGAACGTGCTTCCTTTCATGTGCCGAAAAGCTTGTTCTGTCTTCAGTTCACATGAACCTAATCATCTGCTATGTTTCTTTGTATACTCTTACTATTAATCTATGTCTCCAAGTCACGTCTAATAAAAACTACACCATTTACATAATTAGATCCATGATCTAACATTCAAACATCCCTTTTACTTTTCAGATTCTGGCTTTGAGTTTGACGTTTGCTACACCTCTGTCCTGAAGAGGGCCATCCGTACCTTATGGCTAGTTTTGGATGGCATCGATCAGATGTGGCTTCCTGTGCACAGGACATGGCGTCTGAATGAGCGCCACTATGGTGGTCTGACTGGCTTAAATAAAGCTGAGACTGCTGCCAAGCACGGTGAGGCGCAGGTGAAGATCTGGAGGCGCTCATATGATATTCCACCTCCTTCCATGGATGCAGACCATGACTACTACAGTGTTATTAGCAAGGTGAGGTTTTTACTATGGTCTGAAAGCATAATACCGATGTATAGGTACTAATTAAGAGCTCTTATCTGTCTGTAGGATCGGCGTTACGCTGACCTGACTGAAGACCAGCTGCCTTCATGTGAGAGTCTGAAGGACACTATTGCTCGTGCACTTCCGTTCTGGAATGAAGAGATTGTGCCTCAAATCCAGCAGGGCAAGAGGGTGCTGATTGCTGCTCATGGCAACAGCCTGAGGGGTATAGTCAAGCACTTGGAAGGTACGTCACATTCTGTAAAGTCACACCATTAAGTGTGACTTGTGTTTTATTCATGTTCACATAAGGTAATACCCTTTTATGTACCATATTTAAAAAAAAAAACTCAAGGAGGGGCTTATTTATATTTTTTATTACGAATTTGCTTTAAATGTTTTTATAACAAAAAATGGAAGCAAGAGAAGTAAAGTAAATCCAAATACACAAAGCTTGAAAAATGGAAACTAAAAGATATGTGCTTAATCTTAGAGTAGCGTAGCCCAACCGTTAAAGTACTTCCTCTACGGAAGATACAGATTACATCTTCCTTCTTCTTTTGTGTAACTGAATAATTTTTGTCTCAATGAACAGATTTCTTTAATTTAAAGTCACTTAAGAAAAAAAAGACATTTCACAAACTTTTGATTACATGGTTCCTACATGTTATTTAATAAATATTGAAGTTTCAAGATTCAAAGAACGGAACAGATAAACATTTGTTGTACAGTAGATAGGAAAGAGAAATAAATCAGGGGGGGAAATGGTATTCTAATTATACATGACTTTTTAAGAACTAACTAGTTTTTTTTTTTTTTTTTAAATGAATCACTTTTTTTAATGAATGGAAAAAAATTAACTTTGGAGAGAACTTTTTTGTGTGTGCATCAATTGTCCTTATTTTATTTATTTATTTTCTTCCCTTCTTTTGCACAGGTATGTCAGAAGAAGCAATTATGGAGCTGAACCTCCCTACAGGCATTCCCATACTTTATGAGCTAGATGAAAACCTAAAGCCCATCAAGCCAATGCAGTTCCTGGGAGACGAGGAGACCGTTCGAAAGGCCATGGAGGCTGTGGCAGCCCAGGGCAAAGCCAAGAAGTAGTTTACTCACATCGACCAATTATTTAAAAGCACTGAAAGCTCTACAACAATCTACTCGTAAACTCATTTACCCTCATGATGCAGTGCATGTTTGGATCTTGTATATTAATGTTGAGTGACCTTGATAGTTATGTATATTTGACCAAAATATAGTTATCAATAGTATTTATTGACCACGTACCATTAGGGACCACTGAATATGACCTGACACCCTTCAACCAAACGCTGTCATATGTTATTACGGACCAGAACGCTGGGCTGGATTTTACTGTAATTTATAATCAGATCGTACATTCAGAACAGGAATTCTAGCAAATAACAATGTGATTTAACGGTTAACTGGCTGGATGTATTAAGATGCTGTGCGCTTTGATAGAACGTAAGACAATGCACTTTTTTTCACAAAGGTTTATCTTGTTTCAGGCTGGAAAGTTTAAAATGCAACCATTTCCTTGCATAATGAATTGAGTAGAGCTACACCAAGTAGAAGCCCAATAAAAGTGCAATACACCTGTGATTCAAATGTGATGTATCTGTTTCATATTTATTGCTGTGAAACTCTTTAGTTATAAACTGGTGTAAAGGTTCACCATTACATTAAAATTATATATATATATATGAGCTCTCTCTCTCATCTATACCGCTTAATCCTGTATTCAGGGTCACTGGGGGCCTGGAGCCTATCCCAGGAGACTTGGGGCACATGGCAGGGTACACCCTGGACAGGTTGCCAATCCATCACAGGGCACAGACACACACACACATACATACACTCACTCATTCACACACTACGGGCAATTTGGGAACGCCAATTAGCTTAACCTATATGTCTTTGGAATGTGGGAGGAAACTGGCCGGGGACGAACCCGTACGCTGGCGGTGCAAGGCGACAGTGCTAATCACTACACCACCGTGCTGCCCAAAGTATAAAAGCTAAAAAAAAAAAATTTAAGTATATGTTTATTATCTATCAGGTAAGGCGTTTGCTTCAATGGGAGGTTTAATAATACAGATATTAGTACAATATTTTAGTATAGATATATCCACATTCATAAAGAAGTTCTGAGCTTAATTTCTTTTTAGCTCTTTTATCAACACTTTCCGGTGTTACCCATAATGCCATGTGACTACAGTACCTGCTGATGATTATTCAATAGCATCGATTTTAAAGGCATATTCTCATCAGTTGGCTTGTTTCTAACTTGACAGAGTTAATATTTTTTTTTATTTCACTTTGAATGTTGAAGTACCGATGTTAAAAATAGCATTAGCATAAATTATTCAAAATTAACTTCTCATATAAAAAGATACTCATCCCTTCAGCTGTGCTGTTTTCTGATGGAGCGTGGCTCAGCAGTAACAGACACTGAAATAGTATGTTAGGAAGATGAGTGAAACAGAGTTTGAAGTATTAAAATTACCTTATAAGAGGAGCATTAAGGCAGATATTGTTAAAGTGTAAAAATATGGGATCCTTTAACATCTGTGAATTTAAACACTACCTAAAGAGAATGATGCAGCAGCACTCTTGTTATTAAATCTGTCCTGTAATTCTTACCTGCTCAAACAGCTCACCCTCCAAAGCTTAATAGGCAAATGGATTTATGTTAATACCAATGACAATGCCATTGTGCCAGTCAGCTCTTAGAATGCTTAAACTCTGAGACTCTTGAGACTCATCGCTGCACTGCATTAAAGTCTGCTGGAAACTGATGACTAACTCATGACTTATTAATTAAAACATTTTTGTTTTGGGGCTAACAGCAAAACCTGACTGATGACCCTCATGTTTTAGTTAATTTTTCTTTCACCATTTTCTTTCACCGCTTTTGCAACATCGGATTGCCACACAACTGCTTATTTCTCACAGGAAGTAAAAATATAAGACCAGCCAACACATCAGCACCAGACTCGACAAGCAAATCATAAGCATTTCAATATGAAGTTATTTTATTATAATAATAAGGGATTATTTTTCCTTTAACTTCTCACGGCTGTAATAATGACTGACAGCCTTTGTAAAAACAAGTTATAATCACTGTGATCATACAATTACAAAAGTACTATGAAGGTGATTTCTTGAAACTCAAAGAAACAATATGCCTTTTAAGTCCCTGATCCAGTTCCCTGAGAGATTTGATTTGGAAAACATTTTTTCCTTCCACAAAACTTTCAAACAAATACAGTCCACCTCCAACTCCAAAATAGTGAGACTTGGTGGCCAAATAGACAACACCATGCTCAGCAAGCAGTTTCTGAAATACATCATGAAGCGAAGGGTAGTAATCTGTGTTGTAGATGGTTTCTGATGTAAAGATCAGATCATATCTAAGTGTGGGATCCTGACTTTGGATCAGTGAGAGAAATGAAACCCAATCCCCTGAGAAAAATCCGCAGCAATCTCCAAGTGCATGAGTTTTCTCCGTGGATCTTCGTTTAGGTGCCGGGCTGCAGTCTTCATCACCTCTGTTCTTATCATCCCCTTCTTCCACAGAGTTGAGGAATACATTTGGTATTGTGAGCTGCTCGATCACAGTGCTGTTATAGTCCTGGAAATGGACTTTGCTTGCACCTCTCTTTAACGCAAGAATCCCAAGAAGTCCGGCTCCACAACCCAGGTCAAGCACCCTTTTTCCAGAGAATGTCTTCCCTTCATTATCAATATATTCCAGCAGATCTTGGGTGCCTTCCCAGATCTTTAAGCCTCCTTCATAAACTCCGGTTATAAGATCAGAGTTTTGAGTGATGGTTTGAGATAGGACCTTCTCAGCATCGTCTCTCTCAGAGGCAGTTTGCTCAAATACTGATTCGTTGAGGTAAAGCAGAGGTGGTAATGCACCTATAGTGAGAGTCTCAGTCACTGCGTGATCAATGGAGGACAGAAGATCTGCTGCAGCTCTGTGCTCAAGGGCTTCCTTCACCTTCTTCCGTGCACTGGTCTCCTGTATATGCAGAAATGTGGAAATCAAAAGTTGAATGTCTGATAAAGTTATAGTGTACTCTATAAAGCTGGACAGAAGCTACATTAGCGTATATAAGGAAAAAATATGGTACTGTATAGCGAAGTGCTACATTGAGTATGAATCTAGCTGGGTACTTACGTCAACCTGGTTATTCGCAGTATCTTTATTGTCATCTTCTTCATTGGTACAGTTCTGCTTTATCTCAGATGATATATTAAAATTAAAACTGAACGCCATAACCGTGTAGAGAGTGTTGAACTAGTACACGTTGTAGCGGTGCGCACTGGACTACAAGCCCCATGATGCTTTTCGGCGGAACTTCCGTTTTTTAACCCGCAGGTTCACAAGGAAGTGTCAATAATTATTTGTTTACATATATTTTTTTCTAAACAAAAATGTTTTCATTTGGTTTGAATGCTTTTTTTTACATTTTATCTAGTAATTTTTTATATTTATATATTTGATATTATTTATTATTATTTTATCGCGAGACACTTTAAAACACAGTCGAAAACAGTATATACGTACTCAATGCTTTTTTTATATTATATATATATTATATTATATTATATTATATTATATTTATATTATATTATATTATATTATATTGTCACATTATCAAGCGCAAATACAGCGATACAGAACAAACAAATAGAGCAATACAACTCCCACAATGCACCGCAGTTCCAGCCCACAGACCTGAGCTTCTCCGAGCAGCGCAAGATCGACTGGCTGTATTATAATCATGTCCGCGATTGAATTTTTCCTCTCGAGTACCATGAGCTGATTTTTCGTTTTACCTTTTTACCAGAGGGTCACAATCAGGTGAGATAGACGACTTAGAATTTGTGAAATATTAGTTTATGTATAAAACTGCTCTTGCGTCTTGCGCGTGCGGTGATAATATCAGCAGACAGGTTTGTTTCCACAAATCACCTTAAACCACATTTATATCATGTGAGATAAATAAATTAATACTAAATCGCAGATTAGACGTGCACGTCATATATGCGTCATGACCTAATGGATCCATTCATTAATTTCAATTTCAATGGTATAGTTCACGCCCTGTGTGGAATGTAGAATAGCAGGATTTTCTTTTCTTTCCTTCTTATTCAGTCTATATGGTGTTATTTACGGCAGTTACACGTTACTATTCCACCTGCCACGTGTTAATTAAGTTCTTTAATTGTGATTTGTGTTTGACATTATATGGCTAAGCACACTCTTGACAAGAACCTCACTAGCCTTTCATATAGCGCGAAGTAAGTACAGCGCATGCGCAGTACGAGGTTTTGCATTAATCTGCCATTCATATATAGAAATCTGAAGATTAAACTTCAGATTAGTGCATCTGTCCAAATCCAGCACGCCGGGGATATGAGTATTAATGCATGAGAGTATTTTTTTACTGAGCAGATTTCCTTGGCAACATATCTAGTTCAATATATTAACAACTATTTCTTTTATTTATATTATTTGAATAATACTTTAATCAAATGTGATTTAGAATTAAGACACAATACAGCAGTGAAGTTGAGGACTCTAGAAGTCTTAAATGTCAGTGCTCTTGTCAGACAGACCTCGATCGTAATCCTGTATCATGTTAAATTTGTTTGAGCCATGAAACTGTGTACATAAACACATTGAAGAAGATTAGATGATCTGCTAGACTGTAGTCTACTCTATGGATTTCATATATATGCTGTACATACTTACGATGGTAACATCTTTAGAGGAAACGTACAGCTTCCATAATTCAGTCCAAGTTTGAAAAATTTAAGTGTGTATACATTTTTTGGACCTCTTTAACACCTTCAAATCTTTTGTGAATTCTTTGCTCAAGGTTTAGGAGTGTGTTTAGGGACATTGTTGAAAATTATTCTAGAAGCACATTTGTGAGGTTTGACGAGAACCCCTGGCTGAGAGGTCAGGACTTTGTGCAGGCAAGGCAAGCCAAACTCGCTCTTCCATGTCTTTATGGACCTCGCTCTGTGCACTGGTTATGTGCAGTTATTTTGGAACAGGAAGGGGTCGTCCCCAAACGGTTCCCACAAACCTAGGAGCATGAAATTATCCAACATGTCTTGGTATGCTGAAGTATTAAGGGTTCCTATCACTCTTTTCACTGGAAGTAAGGGACCAAGTGCAACTTCTGAAAAACAACCCCACACCAGTTCCAACATGACTGTGATGTCCCTGATGAAACACCTTTAGGGTGAATTAGAACAGAGACTGTTTTATGCAGTAATATCAGTTTTATGCATTACTATCGCTTCACTGCGTTATACCCGTTTTATAGGGAATTGTGAATTTGATTTTAATTGCCTCTTGAATCATGTTGTCAAATTACTTGAAACATTAATGATTAGCGCAGACCGTAAGTTATTTCTGTCCTAGTTTTTCATTTGAATATGGTTGTTGGGTCACTCACCCTTATACACGTTTATGTTATTAAATCCCTGGAACTAATCAAGACACTTTAAATCCGATGGGATACTGAATCAGTGTTCCAGGCCACCATGAGTATCAATGCATCCCTGAATACTTCTCACTAATTGGCTTACAAGTTCCACAGTAAGGCTTCTGGCTAGTGATCTAATGGTTCTCTGTGGTGAGCTGTTTCTAATACATGCAACAAAGCATTATCTAGTTATTTAGTTTTTAGTGCATCTTGAGTAAAGCACTGAATAATGCAGGGTTATGGCTTGACACGTGTCTTTACATTTGGATGCCTGATCTGTTGTCTTGTGTGTTAACTCTTTATGCATTGCCTGGCTAAGATTTGGTTCTAAGATTTGGTCTGACAGCCTTTAGCTTTAATTACAGAGTGCAATGTAAAAAGCCAATTCATGTATCCTCATGCTCCCAGAATCGCACATTCATAATTTAAACCTAGAATATGTCCATGTCATCAGGTAAAAAAAAAAAACATAGATGTGATATCCTGGTCATTCAGTGCAAATTACGGTCAGTCATAAGACTTTGTGTTTCCAGGTCAGAATGCGGCTGTGCTCCTGTGCCCTGCACATGTTGGTGCGATGGATACGCAGCTGCTCTAGGCACAGTCGCATCCATTTGCCTCAGAGACTGCGGGAGCCCCTGAGTTACATCAGACTCATTTTTAAATCTGTCTGCCACAACTCTCTCCTCAACTGTGATCTCGTGACTGACTCCCTTTTTGAGCCGGTCTTCTGGATGGTGGAGATTATTACCCGCTGGTTCGGGATAGTAAGTCGGGCACTGTTTAAAATGTTTCTTTATTTTGTAGTATTTGCATATTGGTTTATAATCTTCCAAATGACTTTTTGTCATTTATATATATATTTTCTATTCCTTTTGTTAAAGGTCTTTGTATTTCTAGTAATAGTTCTCACCAGCTCCGTCCTGTTGGTCGCATATGTCTCCATCCTCCCCTTGGCCCTTAATACATATCCTCTTGGCTGGTTAGTATGGCATATATGCTACGGACACTGGAACCTGGTGATGATTGTCTTCCACTACTACAAAGCCACCACAACATCGCCTGGATACCCACCTAAGGTTCAGTACTTCTAAGCAAATAAGTTATAAGTTATTAAAAGATCTTTTACATGTTTACCTTGAAAATTCATCCATTGTCCTTTTTTTTGTTTTAATTTTTAGATGAAGCCTGAGATTGCATTCGTGTCTGTCTGCAAAAAGTGTGTAATGCCTAAACCACCAAGAACTCATCACTGTGGCATTTGCAAAACGTAAGAACCATAAGCTGTGTATTATTATTATTATTATTATTAATAATAATAATAATAATAGAGTCATTTATTCCAGAGCAATTATAACAGTGCCTTTTCCATGCAGGTGCATACTGAAAATGGATCATCACTGTCGTATCCTTTCCAGGAAGATTAAGAACAAATCAGTATCAATCCCATTTCAAACCCTCTCCAGTCCAAATCCAACATTCCAGGGCCCGTATTTACTAAGCACAGAGTTGCTCCTAGTGGCCATAGATTCTTAGTGATGCAATTTTGGTCCTACTTTTAGGAGTAGGAGTATGAGACTTGTTTACTGGACCATATTTTATTATTGTTTAATAAACAGCAGTGCTAGCAATATTGCTAATATTCAGTCTCAGCTCTTGACAATTTATGTTGCACATTTTCTCTGTTATAAACTGCGATTTTGTCTAATTTTACAGAAATTAATTTCTATAATGTAAACAATACCAGGAACTAATTTGTTCTGCAGGTATTCCACAATCTAAAATTCAACTATAGAGTGATAAATGTATTTGCCTTAATAAGGGAAACAGGCAGCTGTTGGCAAATTGTTGTTATAAGTGGAATAAAACAGGTTTTGTACATGCTGATACAGTGTGTGTATATATATATATATATATATATCACTCCATCTTTTGATTATTTTCCCAAAGCAGTATGCTCTGTCCTGTTTTAAAACTTTAACATCGCACGTGCCTGCTATTTTACCTTGAATCCAAAAATGAAGGCTGAATGTTGTGGTTATAATGACAGCTATATCACAAGTCAGAGGATTAATAAATAAAAATGTCATAAGGGTCATAATGGCATTACAATTTGGGATGTTGAAATAAGAATTATGCACACTACAATCTGACAGTATTACATTAGCCAGATAGGTGCCATTCAATATGTTGACTTTAATTGCTGAAGTGCACTATGGTAGATAATTACTGTACCATTATTGTATTGGAGCAAATGCTGAGTTCCATTACTTCCTTTGTTACCCTTAACTTCCATTTATAGCTTGGCTCAACAACTGTGTCGGTCATTTCAACCACCGCTACTTCTTCTCCTTCTGTCTCTATATGACTCTCGGCTGTATATATTGCAGCATCAGTGGCCGTAACCTCTTCATGGACGCATATCATGTTTTAGATGTAAGGCTGTAAATACTCCTCATACTTTTAAGCCACACACATAACACTGCACATTCTATGCTGGTGCTTCTGTTCTCTTTCGTCTACTAAAAACGGGATGAATCTATTTCTGCTGCTCCTTCAATAGCACATCAAGCACATGGACATGGAAAAACAGGGCGTTCCAGTGACGGGTGTAGGTCTGCTCATAGGAATCCTTCCTCAAGAATCTTTGACTGTCAAGGTATTATTATATAGAGGGCTTTGCATCTTTTTTTCTTGCTGGTGTTCCTGAAGTAAGCTTGATGTTTTTAAGGTCATCTTAATTTCTGCCTCATCTGCTAATTTGACTTTCCTGCAGGATACACACACACACACACACACACAAAAATGGAAGGAACACAAGGATATTAGTTTATATGAAACTAAACAAAACTATGAGATAAAGCGCATCATGCAGAAAGTATTCTTACCTTTGTTGTAGGAGCAGTCTAAAGGTAAAAGCTCTGGATACCTGGTCACAAATAATCCCGACTTTGACCTATAGTAGCACTTTGATCAAATAATATATATATTTTTTAAAGTATTAACTAATATCCTTTGTTTTCCTCCATGCTTTCTTTTCAGTGCAATTCATGAAATAGCTTTTTTTCCGTTACTGACTATTACAATCCTGCTTCTAGTAGCACTTATTTTAAAACTGCTATATCATTTACTTTAGAGTTATGTATCGAAGTAATTTTTGAATCAACCAACAAAAACCAGTAGTTGGTTTTTGACACTTTTCCAACGATAGAGACCAAATATGATGATTAAATGTATAAATTGGTTCATATTTTTTCTTTAGAAACATACTGCAAGGATATTAATGCAGTATACTGTATATAATAATACTGTACATTTTATGCACTGAGCTGACACAACTAATTTTTTTTTATTTTGTGAACCAAAGTGTGCATAGTATTTACATTCTCATAATATATTCCCTTGGTTGAAATCAATGTGGCGGCACGGTGGTGTAGTGGTTAGCACTGTTGCCTTGCACCTTCAGGGTCCGGGTTTGATTTGTGTGCATGGAGTTTGCATGTTCTCCCCGGGCTTGGTGGGTTTCTTCCAGGTACTCCGATTTCCTTCCATAGTCCAAAGACATGCAGATTAGGCTAGTTGGTGTTCCCAAATTGCCCGTAGAGTGCAATGATTGTGAGAGTGAAATCGGTGTTTTGTTGAAATAAGTAAATTAGTTTTGTACATTGTTAATCTCCCTTAGGTATGTAAGCCTGCAAATTAATTTCATTACAACTTTTTATATAAAGTAAAATTTGCAAAACATGAAAATTCAATATATAATATGTTTATTTTACATCAATTAAATATTTTTTTGACTCAAGTATCTTGTATTTAATAGCAGCAAATGGTTGTACATAATGAACGCCTTAACCATGTATGTGGACTTGTCTCGTTCACTGCAAAATCATATGCTAGTAAATATTTGCACTGCCTTGCCCAAAAAAAAATCACTGACCCTAGTAATTCATTGGGGCACCTTTTGCATTGATTAAAACAGACATTTGTAGCATAGTTTCAATATGATTATGCAATGTTAGAATTTATTTTTTTGTCACATTAATTTCTCTCTAAAATCTTGTATTGATGAAAGTCGGACCGCTGCGTTAAGTCTTCTGCAGCACATCCCAAAGATTCAGGTTCAAGGGGTTATGGTCTGGACTCTATGGTGGCCAATCCATTTGTGAAAATCATCTCACACTCTCCCTGAACCAACCATCCACCATTTGAGCCCGATGAATCCTGGCATAGTTGTCTTGGAATATGCCCGTGCCATCCTGGAGGAAATAAATCCATTTATTGACTAGGTGTTTCCTTCAGTGCATTCAGATTGTCAGCTAACCTATTTTTTTGGGGGGATGCAACATTGCTGAACGTAGACCTGACCATGAGAAGCAACTCCAGATCATAACACTGTCCCAACATGCTTATACGGTAGGCACTAGGCATGATGGGTGCATCAGTTCATCCGCCTCTCTACTTACGATGATGCGCCATCACTGTGGATTCTGGACTCATGACCTTTTTCCAATGTTCCACAATTCATTCTTTATAGCATTTTAAAGCCATGTTTTTCCCGATCAGCTTCACTGATAATAGGTTTTCTTAAGGTTACACAACTCTTACATTCACTATTTAACATAGCCGTGAATACTAATGTCGCTTTTTAATGATTCACTTTCACCAAACATTTAAACTGGTCATTCAAAAAAAAGAAAAAATAAATCAGACCACATTTCTACCTCGAAGATGATGGTTCACCACTATCCTATCCTTTCACGGTTTAATAATGTATTTTACAGTTCTTAACCCATTTTTAGTAGTTTCAGCAGTCTCTTTAGGTGTTTTCTTTGCTTAATGCAATCCAATAATTTGATCAATAAAGTGAGAAGCTCTTTACTGTATCAGGTATAGTAAAACAATTTGTTGTGTTAATTATTGCTTCATACAGTCAAACATGTATTTTGTTTTTATTAGAGTGAAACTTTAGCAACTTTCACCTTTAAAGACCGGCTATTTCATAAGAGTGTTATCTACATGTGGGTGCTTACTAGGTAAGTTGATTGGTCAGGCTCATTCTTCAGCATGTTAATTTGTTCATTGATTTTACTTTCCTTATATGATTATAAATGTATGTCTTGTGGCTCTAGCACTGTGGCAATTGCTCTAGGAGCTCTGACTTTGTGGCATGCTGTCCTTATCTCCCGTGGAGAGACCAGTATTGAGAGGCACATCAACAATAAAGAGGCCACACGCATGGCCAAGCGGGGAAAGGTATGACGCACACACATTGTAAAAGCCCCCGCTACTGGCTTAGTAACTGAAAGCATTCTCTTTTAATCATAAAATATCCATAAGTATTAGCCCTTCTAGATGATGTTCACACGTACAAAAGTCAATTTATTTCTAAATTATTAAAAACGTTTTGATACCATATTTTATTGAGAACTAGAGTGAAAAGTAGAACCTTTTCTAATATTTACAAGGGGCATTCAAGTCAAACTGGGACTTTTGTCCAGATTATCAGAACACAGTTATGAGAGTAAAAACTTCGTTTACCTCTCTATATCCCTGGTACACTAATGTACTTATCCCAGTGTTTCACTAGTGGTTGGATACAATTATGGTAGAAAGTGTCCATAGTATGCCAGAGCCACGATCAGACTGCCTGTTTTCACGTCCTTAACACTGGGACCTCAGGAACTCCTTTAATGGCCCGAACATGTAGGTCAAGACTGTACAGGGGATGTGGCACTAAGTCCCAGCTGTGATTCTGTAATGTGCAAGTGGATTATGTGAATGATTGTGTGTACAGTTCCCACAAACAGATGTGGTTGGCAACCACTTATCTGTTGATTTTTAAAAGATCAAGCTTTACTCTCACTAAATGGTCACAAGTATGTCTGCACGGATGTGTGGCCCTTTTTTAAAATGTTTGCATCATTTTAAATGTTTTACTGCAGCTAAGAGCTTCATCACCATACTATGCTTGACGTCTTCTGTACATATCAATCAGTTATATTCCTTCATTCATGAGAAATTTCATCACAAGTCCTGGTTTGACTTGAATGCCCGTCATGCATGAATTCCTTTGATTGAATTCAATTCAGTTTTATTTGTATAGCGCTTTTAGCAGCGGTCATAAGCGGTCAGCCTTACAGATTCAAGAGGAAATTATGGAAAGTGTATAAAATGTGTAAGAAAATATGTATGAATGAAAAAGATCAGATTGTCCCTGATGAGCAAGCCGAGGGCTATGGTAGTAAGGAAAAACTCCTGAGATGGCCATAGGAAGAAACCTTGAGAGGAATCAGACTCAACAGGGAACCCATCCTCATCTGGATGATAACAGAAAGCAGAAATTGTTTTCTAGTCATACTGTGTGTTAGGCAGCTGGAGGATCAATAGAACAGTTGATGTATTTAAGTTAATATGGAGTCCAGCTCATTATTGGAGGCTCAGGGACAAAACTGTAGGAAATTCCAGTCCTGGACTATTAGTCCTCAAAGAACAGCTGTCTGCATCAGCCGAGGCCAGGACCATCTTCGTGGTAAAATGGAACAGCCCTAAATCGCCACACCCATCTCAAGCAGACCAGACGGCTCTCCATGCGCCGATATCTACAACCAAAAGCAGGACACCAGGACGAGTCAATAATGTCCAGAGGGCAAAGGGGGTCTGGATCCCTGGAAGCTCAGGAGCAGCATGTGTAGCTTGACAGGGAGAAACAGGGGGGGAGAAGAAAAAGAAAACGTGACGGGTATGGTCACAGTTACATAACTAAATAAACATTCACCTTATATATATATATATATATATATATATATATATATATATATATATATATATATATATATATATATATATATATATATAAGGTGAATGTTTATTTAGTGCAGAGCAAGCAGGCACTCCTACAGGACTAACTATGACAGCATAACTAAAACGGAGAGCCAGGAGGAAACACAGACATGAGAGCTCCCTGGGAAGTAAAGCAACCAGTCACTCCACTGTCAACAAACCTGAGTGATCAATGAGTGGGGAAGACAGCATCTAAACATAGCAGTTCAACATAATATTCAACATCCATGAGTCTCCCAGATCTGCTCCTTTACCTAAGGCAAATCTATTTACGGAAATGCTTCGCTAAATAAATAGATCTTTACCCGAACATTAATTGGATGGTTATTCCATAACTTTTTGTCTTCGTAAGAAAACTCTCTGGCTCTGTTGTAGGTTCATTATGCGCGGTACTAACAAGCAGCCTGCATCCTTTGATCGAAGTATGTGTGGTGAATAGTAAGCCACTAGCAGTTCACTCGGGTACTGTGGCGCAAGACCATTTAATGCTTTATAGGTCAATCGTAGTATTTTAAAATCAGTGAAGTTTCACTGGGGGTCAATGCAATGTGGGTAAGATAGGGGTGATGTGCTCATATGGTACGGTGAGAATAATTTTTTTTAATTATATTACATTTTTGAATAACTAATACATTTCTTATACAGTATTGGCAATATTTCTGAGATGAAAGAATGCTATCATTGTAATATTATCTACTGTCCATGAGCTTCAAATGAAATACTAGAATTAATAATCACAACTAGGTCTTTTACTATTGTACATGAAGAAACAGAAAGGCCACCCAGAATTACTATGTGATCAGAAAGCTTACTTCTAGTTACTTTAGTCTACTTACTATCCGTTACACAAGTTTCTTAGTATTTACTGTATTATCTTTTTGCTTTAATGACGGTGTGCAATTGATCTGCCATGGAGTCCACAAATTTGGGCCAAATACTGTGATTGACGGATTTAATCTAAAATGAGTGTGTCCATGCAAGTCTATTCTAGGCTTCACAGAAGAGTGTTTTAGTATAAAACATTTATCATGGTCAATACCACTAATCTGCTTACATTTAACATTAAAATGAACATTAATTATTAAATGTTTAAGATATTGTATATTTACTTTCTTGTGTATGTGTATATATACAGTGTGTATGTATATATTTACTGTATTTCAGAATTCTTAAGCCTTCTGTTCACTTATAATCTCCAGATATTCTCTCAGCAGTTTGTGTATGTACAGTACTGTTCATAGCAGGGTCCAAAAGTCTTTTTTTTTTTTAGTTATTTTTATATAATATGTACTAATACTAATTCTGAACTACTTTTTCTTTTATGGCAGGTTTATAGAAATCCTTTTAACTATGGGAAATTGAACAACTGGAAGGTGTTTTTTGGAGTGGAGAAAAGGAGGTAGGGTGCTTTACAAATCACTGTTGCAGTAATAAGCAGAGAATGAAAAAACTGAAATCTGAATTAATACAAAATATATAGCTAGTGAAAATGTTGGGCATATGCACTATGCAAGAGGACACGATAAACATCAACATGCACATTACACGTGAGCTTGCAGCTGTTCAATGGTTATACAGGAATTGGGTAAAATAATAAATTTTTATATGAACCTGTTGTTTTACAAAAATAAAACATTTTTGATGTTGAAATGATATGTGAAGCACCACTATGAGATAAAACACGGGTCATTAAAACAAACATATCCACAGCAATCCACAGTGAGGGCATGTAAAATACCCGAACTGACAGCAAAATGTTATGCGCTACTGTAAAATGTTGAGTAAAAATGATGTTATAAAAAGTTATGTGAATTATTTAATAGTCTATTTTATTTGGCTGACGATGAAAGAAGTACAGAGTAAACAAGGCACAAGATACTCAACCTTACAATTATTTTTTTATTTGTATTAATAAGTTAGGCAGAGAGTTCTGCCATACAGAAAGACAGGCAGACATGTACTTGAAATAATATCACTGATCTCACTAATATCACAATGTAATCAGCTTATTTTTGGCTTTAGACTTTTAACTATTTCTAAAAACTCTGTCAACAACCGGTATTAATAATAGTCAGTTATGAAGTATTGGTTTGTCAAAGCTCTTGTCATAACTGTTATGCTCAAAACATGGTGTGGTACTGTTCTTCATTTGTTTATAATAGTATAGCTTTCACTGCCTTGTTATTTCTGTACTGTAATATTATGTGTTTTACTTTCTTAACAGTCACTGGTTAACTCGGGTTTTACTGCCTTCTGGCCACAGTCCTTATGGTGATGGACTGACATGGGACATCTACCCGATTAAAAAAGACATGATACCAGTCTAAATTTGAGCGCCAACTAATGGAATATTGCAGGTCGCTGCCTGTCTGAGGATCCATAATCCTGCACATCGTGTAGTCTGCCAAGCCTGGATTTACAGTTATATGAAGGGATGACAAGAATCTGTGAAGAGGAAAAAAGCCGTCTTGTCTCTGGAATATTGGAACTTTTCAACATGAGCATAAACATGATGATAACATGAACAAGTGTGTTTTATCTAACATGCATATCCAGAGTCTGGATCTGATGCTAGTTTGAAAGAACTAGGACATACTGTGGAGCTGTGCTCCCTCTATTATCAAAAATACATATTGAATTGACTAAACGATGGCTGATTGTCCATGTTTTATACTCATTATATTTATTTTCTCTTTGCACCATTCAATGTTTGTGGTTTTAGGGGAGAAAATTTATAGTTGCCAAGAACATTTTGTGAATGGTTTTTGTAAAGCATCTTGCAGACATGGTGGTGGGTTTCTCTTACCTGTTACATTCTATTTTTAATTGTTTTCTAACAAATACTTGACCAATATTTAAAAATAAATGATATGTTGATTTTTATTGTGGATGAAACTTTTCATTATTCATATTTCTTCATTATTATAAAAGTGGTTCTCCTTGCGTGCAATATTTTACATCAAAAATATTAATATCTTAATTCTTCAAATATAGATAGCCATAAAATACTTTATAAAACAACATTAAAATCTTCTAAACAATAAACGAATAGGCGACATGTTCTAATAAATAAGCTTTGCAGTAAAAGAAAATTCTACATTTTGATGTGAGTAATGTTTAAGATCAAAGTTTAAAAAAAAAAAGATAAGTATTTGCACAGCCATTCTTGATGTGGCTGTACATGTTTGTACAATTACAAAACTACATGCAAATACAAAACTATGTAATATTTTACCAATTTTTAATTCTAAGAATTATTTTCTTAGATGCTTTATTTCTTTTAAACTTTTAAAATGTAGCTTTTGGACATTTAGCTCTGTGCAGCCACCTTATTTCTCACATTCATTAACCTGATATATAAAATCTGCGTTTAATTGAATTTTTTTCGTGTCAAGCTATTCAGCGAGAGTGTTTAATTTTAATTCATTATAGCCAAAATATTTCAATCAAATCTAAACTGAAACATCTATAAGACAGGGTTTTCATTGAAGTTTCAACACCAGACTATACCCCTGCAAATAAAACTACACGTACATACATAAATAAAGCTATAACAAATGCACAAAAAAAAAAAATTACAGAAGAATATTTGCATGCCTGTATAGAAGGCAACATAGTACATGACAAACGAGTTTCTCAGATAGAAACCTGGGTTTTGCATGAAAATAGAAGGGACAAAAATGATGTAAAGCATAATAAAAAATCATCTGATCATAGCAGGTATTAGGCAAGTGCCACCTCAGACTAACAACAACATAACGTTTTTCACCGTGCCATTATTTAGTCTAGTGGCCTGGACTTTGACTAGGCCACTTTTTAAGACTATCTTTCATGTAGGTTTACTATTGTGCTTCAGATCATTGTCTTGTTGCATGACCCAATTTCGACAAAGCTTTAGCTGTCAGACAGATGGCCTCACATTTGCCTCTAGAATACGGTATACAGAGGAGTTTATGGGTGACTCAGTGACTGCAAGGTGCCCAGATCCTGTGGCTGTAAACAAGCACAAATCATCACCCTTACACCACAGCGGGTATGAGGTAATTCTGCTGAAATGCTGTTTGGTTTTGGCCAAATATGGGGCATTAAGGCTAGGCAATTCCAATATGGTCTCATCTGTCCATAGGACATTATTCCAGATGTCTTGGGGTTTGTTCAGCTGCAGTTCCATTCACTGCTTCCATGTTCTTTTTAGACAGAAGAGGGTTTCTCTTTAAAACCCTTCCAAACACTGCATGGTCTGAGTGTGAGTGGTGTGAGTGTGCAGAGACATCCGCTGCTGAATGCCGCTTCTTGGATGTTTCCCACTTCTGAATAATCTTTTCTCACTGAAGAATGTTGAACTTTAAATTGTTCGGAAATTGTTTTATAACCCTTTCCAGATTAGTGTTTCTTCCACTAGGCTCTATGTTAACACATTTTTCCAGTTCCAGTTAAAGCAGTTCACTACTTTATTACTTTAATTACATTCTCAATGGTCAGACATGTACAGTACATACTGTTTGGTAGTATTGCCTTTTCATTGTTTAACTGGAGTCAAAATATTCTTACAGTAAGTTGCTGGAATCTTTGCCCATTCCTCCTTTTGCACCAGTCCCTTCTGCAGCAAACCACAACATGATGCTGCCACCTCCATGCTTTACAGTTAGGATGGTGGTCTTTGCCTCCCTCTTGTTACTGCAGTCAATGATGCTCATTTTGGCCAAACAGGTCTTACTTTCTCCAGTTAAGTTAAGTCTTTGTCCCCATATGTAACTGTAAACCATAGTGGTGGTTATGGAGCAAAAGCTTCTTCCTTGGCTTAGTAGCCCTTTAGGGTATGCCGATATTGGTCTTGTTTTACTGTGGATATACTGTAGATCCTTTTATTTCATGTTTCCTTCAGTTTATTCACAAGGTCCTTTGCTGTTGATTTGCACTTTTCATACACAATGTACACATCTTCCTGAGTGGTATGATGGTCCCATGGTGTTTATACTCGCGTTATATTGTTTATACGCATACGCAAACATATTTGGTACCTTCATATAGTTGGAAATTGCTCCCAAGTATAAACTAGACTTGTGAAGGTCCACTTTTTTTTCTCATGATTTATTTATTTAGATTTTCCCAGGATGTCAAACAAATAGGTATTCAGTTTAAAGTTAGGCCTTAAAATACATCCACAGGTGCACCTCCACATGATGTCCAATGATGTCAGTGACCCTACAAGAAGCTTCTAAACCCATGACATCATTTTCTGGCATTTTCCAAGCTGTTTAAAGAAACAGTACAACTGAATGTATGTAAACTTTTGAACTACTGGAATCATGATATAGTGAATTATAGGCATAATAATCAATATGTGTAAACAATTACGTATCACTCATAAGGTAGATGTCATAAATTACTTGTTTAACATGAAATCTGTGAAGTGTTTCAAAAATCTGTTTTCATGACTTGAGTGTATGTAAAGTTCAACTATTAACATATCTAATCTAACACATTTAAATGTTCATACCATATATAATATCATATTATATCATATATGATACATATATAATATATAATTTAAAATGTTTATCAACAGCCCTGTGAATATTGTGTATGCACTTTCAGGAAATGGTTCAAGAGCCTAGACTTCCTGCCAAATTTATGTCCCCAGCACTTTACAAATCAAACATATATTAAAATTTAACCAATGATATATATTATATTATATTATATTATATTATATATTATATTATATTATCAGTTGAGAGTATTGTAAATTAGCAATTTTAGCTTATATAAATATATTCCTGCAAACCATACAGTGATTTTAATCGGTCTAAAATCGAAAATCGAGCTTTCTTTTTCTCTAGGGCACTACACAGTAAACTTAAATACAGCCCACCTTGAATGGGTTGCACTTGGGGCTCATAGTGATGACGACATCTAACGTGCGACGTGCAGGCCGGGGAGAAAGCGTGGCCGAGCGTTTCGAGGATCACGTCTCTCTCCAAAATGGTGAAATCCGGTAAACTTCGGTCCGGAACGGCGCAGAAATTAAAGCGATGGAAGAAAGGACACAGCAGCGATTCAAACCCAGAGACCAGTCGATATCGACAAGCTGCCAGAAGCCGATTTTTCAGCCGGCCGATAGGTAAAAGTTAGCTAAGCTATGTTTACGCAGTGAAATGTACAGCCCATGTGACCACGTGGGTAATGTTAGTTAAAATCCCACAGGCAGTCTGCTTCATGTTCTCTTCTTAACATGAAACTTCCAACGCAATTTAACGATTGACTCAGCTGTAGAGGTGTACATTTGTTCATTTTAATGCGTTTGGAAATTACAATGAAGTTCTTTTGGTTGAAATGTGCAAAGCCCTGTTACATGTGTGATAAACACACTGGCTGCATTTTTGCTTTCCATTGCAGTTGTGTGTATAAACTTTTACATGTATTCTATAGACAAAGAACCTATATGTCCTATATTTTTGAGCGGCCCAAAAAGGTGTACAATCTTCAACAGTTGTTATCTATGCCCTTTTTAGAACTTGAATTGAATTATGGCAGCAGTGTGTAGTTATTTATATGTTTCCTCTAAAGGGGTCAGTAGTCGCACCATCATTGATGCCATCATGTGCACATCAGAAGATCGTGTTGAAGTCTATATAAATTTTTGGGCCACTCTGAAAATAATAACGCTTTGAGATTAGTTCTGTTTACATGCTCTGTTTTTTCGCCATACGTCATTTCTCAGTCGTCTTAAAGCCTGACTGTAGAATTTGTTATTGACGGTCTGGCCCCTGAGGACGAATTCTCAATGCGGCATGCCGCAAATGACGAAAAGAATGATGAACATGCATTTGGTTCAGCCTTTTTTAAGTTGTGGAGATGATGGGCTAATCCACTGTGTATACTGTTGCTTAGTCTCAGGGTCGTACCCATACACCCATGTTTTGGTAACAGTTGTGGACTGTTCTCTGGCGATCATTATGCACAAGTTTCCGAATGGTTTCGACATTTTCAGATTTTGAGCTCCATAAAAGTCTTCCTGATCGCTCATCGTCTTCCTGTGATATTATTGTGGTCAAACCACTGCGAACAACACATTGCAGCACCGCTGTTAAATGGACCAATCATGTCGGACATCTCTGTGGCAGATTTGCCCAGTTTCATGCAGTATTTCACGTTCGCTCTTTGTTCTGACTTGTCTTTTGTTCTGTGATGAAATTGCAGACATTGTAACGAATGTGGTCAGAATAGCACCAGTTGCACAGCTTTTAATGTACACAGGACAATGTCTTTTGGCAGACAGACTTTCTCTGTGACTGTGAATGCAGCCTTGTGCTGCCATCTGTTGGCAGGTTACAAAACTAGGCTCAACTTTTTGATAAATTTTGTATGTTTAATGACTTGATTCTTGTGCAGAGCCAGGTAATTAATCTCTGCTTCTGCATACTGTTTGTTAATGCATATTTTGTTGATCTCTGGTTGTGTGCTGTTTGTCTTTCCTCACAGAAAAAAGTGATCTCACAGTCGATGCTCTGAAACTGCATAATGAGCTTCAGACTGGTTCGCTGGAAAGAAAGAAGGATGGTTCAGGGGATGCCATGGACGATACAGCAGCCCTGACTGAGAGATCATCCGGCACATTTCTGAGTGGACTGTCTGATTGCTCTAATCTGACTTTTAGAAAAGTTCAGCGTTACTGGGAGTCCAACTCTGCTGCACACAAAGAGGTTTGCAATTAATAGATTATTTTTCTTTAGGGGGGGGGGTGTCTATTTGTGTACTGAATTAAAAATACATGCTGTATGTTCTACAGATCTGTGCTGTACTGGCAGCTGTTACTGAAGTAATTCGATCTCAGGGAGGAAAGGAGACAGAGACAGAATACTTTGCTGCTTTGGTTAGTGTGAAAAAAAGTATATATTGTGTTTCTGCTGTCCAGTTTGTAAACTCACCAAAAAACCTGTTTATATCAGATGACGACTCTCGAGGCAGTTGACAGCAGTGAGTCATTGGCTGCTGTTGCCTACCTACTCAACCTGGTGATGAAAAGGTACATTTTGTACGCATGCCCACATTCAGTCTATATAAACTGTGTAATGGAATGGAAGGTCGGTGTGAATTGCAGCACAGTAGGGGTATGCATAGGGAATGGTATCCTGCAATCAGGACCATGTCGGGACGGTTTGATGTTTTCAGCAACATTTCTGCTGATTTCTTGTAGCTTCACATGTTTATTTCCTTATATTTCGCAAAATAGCACCTACCAAGATCGTAGAGAAGTCACAGACAGGTGCACAAAAAAAAGTAAATGCGCACATGTGATTGGTCAGAATTAATTTGGGATTAGTGGGACATGACTTATGAGACACTTGAATTATAATCAGGGTGCCTTTACTGTCAAAACACAGACTGATTTCAATAACTGATTTTAATTATTGATAACATTTATCATTGATATATGACTTTAATAAAATGTAATGAATTATTATATACATATAAAAATTTTTTTTTACATGTAGGGTTCCTGCTCCAGTGTTGATAAAGAAATTTTCAGATGTAGCAAAGGCCTTCATGGATGTCATGTCAAAACAAGCCACTGCTGACTGTGTCTCCTGCGTTCGATGGGTATGTACAAAATGTATACAAATGTATAGTGTGAAAAAAAAAAAAAAAAGTATAAATGTATATATGTTTCTTTTGTATTGCCCAATATTCCATGTACAGTACTTTTGTAAAAGTATAAAACAATTATTTTTATCAATTTACAAAAGACAAAGTACAGCACAGAAGAAAATTCTAAATCAAATCTATATTTGGTGTGACTCCTCTACTACAATTCCAATGTTAGTTAAGGATTGTGATTGTTAGAGACTTTGTAGATCAGAGGCATAAACAAAGAGCAGGCAGAAACCAGTGTCACCCAGGTAGAACCATCTACTGTCTGGAGAAGTCTGGCCAGAAGGTCTGCTTCGAAGAATTGCTATCCAAAAGCCATACTGCTTACGTGGAAACAAGGCTTAGTCACTCAACTACGCATGAAAACAGGACAAGAAGCTGGAGTGCAAAAAATGGTAGCAAGTGCTCCAAACCAAGTTCTCCTAATCTCTTAGTGTGCAGCAGAGTGCTCTAGACTTGCAGTATGCATCAAAAATTTTAAATACTTGGCTGTAGCACGAGGGAGATAATTTGCCGAAGGGCTGCAGAACACAGCGTTACCAACTCAAATGGATTAGTTGTGTCCTCAGTGCTTAGAAATACAGGCTTATCCATCAGGCAGTGCCATCAGGGAGGCGTCATTCTCGCCAGTCTCGTAAAGAACTATCTTTAGTGTAGAGAAGGACAAGCGGTGGCCGACACATCATCTCACCATCAGGAAGTCTGTCTGGGATTTCATAGAGGGACAGAAGGATTTGAGGCAGCTTACATCCACAGACGATCTGTGTCTTTCTATCTTTAAAAGCATTTTACTTTACAGATCTTGTCCTGCCTGACGACTTTGCTGAGGAAGCAGGATCTCTCTGTGTGGAGTTATCCATCCACGCTGCAGGTGTATCACGGCTTGCTCAGCTTCACCGTACACTCCAAACCAAAGGTCTGCATTTCATTCTTTTTTTACAGTAATAACAGTCCCCTCTAAAAAAACAAACCAATAAATATCTTGTTATAGAGTTGGGTATTTGTCTTGCATTTAAGCATTTGGCAGATGCTTGCATTTAATTTAATTTAACTTTTTTTTTTTTTTTTTATACATCTGAGCAATTGAGGGATAAGGGTCTTGCTCAAAGGCCCAACAGTGGCAACTTGGTGGTGCTGGGGTTTGAACCCAGCCTCAGCTTTCTGTTTGTGGCTGACAGAAGTGGAACCTGACTTGGTCTTCTGCTGTTGTAGCCTGCAGCTTGAAGATTCAACATGATGTGCATTCTATGATTATTGTTTTTACAGGATATTTTTTATTATTGCACTGAAGAGAATATTGCGCATTAAAATTAAGAGATTAACAGTTATATTGATTTATTTTGAAATGGTTAAAACCGGCACGCATGCCACAAGAGCTCGCATGCCATGGTCGTATAATTAAGATCACTTTCCCTCATTCTGATGGTTGATGTGAACATTGGCCAAGTTGTAGTCTATATATCTGCCTCTCTACGCTTAGACATACATGTAGCACTATTCATCGTTTAAAACAGAGATGAATGAACTAGATAATCTCATGCAGAGTCAAATTGAGGGCTTTTGTAATTCATTAATGCGCCAGCTCCTTATTAGTGTACATTGTGAGTCTACACTGCATAAGTCTCCTCTCACAGTTAATAAAGCTATTGCTGATTTGCTGCATGTTACAGGTGCGTAAAGCAGCTCAGCAGGGTGTGTGCGCCGTCCTGCGTGGTAGTGACTGCATGTTTGGGGAGAACGCTCCCAGCCACCATCCTGCTGCTGTTACTACAGCCAACTACTGCATTAAAGAGATGGAGAAGGCAGGAGGTAGGGTCTTTTTATTAGGTGCTTTGATTAGTTTGGATTAAGTTTCGATTACCATCCAAAGTTCACCTTGCTGCATTATAAATTTAAACAGGAAGCAAGGAAGATACGACCACGCTGCATGTGCTGGGGCTCCTGAAGGAGCTGATTACTACGTTTCCCCTCAGCTCGATGAAGGCTTGCTGTGAGACTCTTCTTCGTGTTATGACGCTGAGTCATGCGGTAAGACTACCTCACCGGTTTCAGTTGCTTTCAGGGTACGGATTTGTTCACCGTGACATTGTTTTTCTCCTCTTGTGTTCAAAGCTAGTGACGGCGAGCGCAATGCAGGCTTTCCACAAGCTCTTCAGTGGAAAACAAAACCCCCCCAACATGACTGCAGCCCTCAATGCGCAGATTATCACTGTAAATCTGGCTGACATGCAGCATCACACACACAGTGATATTCATCCAGGGCTGTATTTATTTTAGAGATTAATGCTATTTATTGCTTTATTTTACTTCCTGCTAGGTCTTGTATGAGTACATCCCCAGTGAGAACGACTTGCAGCCATTGCTAGCCTGGCTTGCTGTCATGGAGAAAGCCCACATCCATTTGTCCAGGTAGGGGTCAGTGCTTAGGTTTTGTGATTGTGGGTTTATCTACTTTGTGGCTCAGTGAGAGAAGAAAAAGTGAAATCTGTTGTGTTTAGCTTACAGAGCTCTTTGAGTCTGGGTCACCTTCCCCGGTTCTTTTCCGCTACCATGTCCTGTCTCCTTTCCCCGCACACACAGGTTGTGTCTGCCGCCACACAGACTCTGAAGGTATGTTAAATTTTTTATAATGGTTCTGTGTTTTTTTTTTTTGTTGGGAGGAAAATAAGGTTTCTGCCTTAATAATTAATTAACTGGTAGTATTGGGAATCGCTCAATACAATATTACCATGATACCCATGTCTCCATCTGATTTGTATTGTGATTCCATTAGTTTCATGTTTTTATGTATATCCCATCTCAGTTGTGAATACTTTTAAGAGTTTGTTACAATTATGAAACAAATTTAGATTAATTATTTAACAAATAATTTGTAAGATGCTGTGCTCACTGCCAATGTGTGAAAATGGCATCATCTATAGGATTATTGAGGAACAGTTTCCACACATGAGTCACAAAAAAAAGAATTGCAACATGTCATTATTGTTAAGTGACCTGAATTAGCAATTAAGGCCTATTAAATTATACAATAGAAAACACCCTGATACAGTACGTGGTTACAGTACACGGTTAATAATTTCTGTTGTCTGTGTTGAGAGTGTAAAAGAGAGCAATGCATTATTTCTTTGGACTATTATTATGGACTTTTTGTCCACATGCCTCAGACGCCTAATTCCGAAACGTTTGTCATTTTCATTGCGTGCTAAAAGAGCAGCTTCCAATATTCTAAATAAATAGCTGCAAATCCATCGTACCGTCCAATCACAAGGCCGATTAGTGGAATTTGACTCAGTTTAAATGTGACCGTTTGAACTGCTGCTGTGTTTAGCCTGATGATTCTCATCCTAGACCCTGATCAGTGAATGTGTGGCGCCTCACATGGCAGAGATCGGGCCTGTTCTGCCCAGTGTATCTGCTGGTAATGGGCTTTCCATCTGTAAAATGTTCCGGTAAGCTTGGATTCCTTCAATATTCGCTCTTTATAACAACAAATGTTATATTTAGAACTATCTGTTCTTACATTTCACCTCCATCTGTTACAAAGAAGCTAAAGTTATACATTGACAGTTTATATTTTGTGTAGAGGATGACAGTTTTTCCTCACATTGATGATTTATTGTGTTGCAGGGTTGTGGAGGAAGGCTTGTCCTATCGCTTTCATGCTTCATGGCCGTTTGTGCTGCAAATCCTTGGCTGCTTCTACAAAGCTGCAGGGAAACAAGCTCATCCTATTATGGTTAAGGTGAGAGCTCCGACTTTGGCATCCTTAAATTTCGGGTATTAATTCTTTGCATTGCAATGTAGCCAAGTCTTCAGTTAATTCAAATTAAATTGAAATGCATATCAGTTATTTAAATTAGATTATTTAAATAACGATTTTATCTCCCTTGGTTGCTTCTCAGAGTCTGCAGTCTCTGAGCGACCTGCGTGTGACGAGGCAGTTCCTGTTCTGTGGGGAGTTGGATTTGGCAGTAGGAGCTGCAGTGGAGAGCATGGGCCCACAGGTCGTCCTCAGCGCTGTCCCACTCCTTATTACTGGGACTGAGTAAGTCACTATGGAAGAACACCATACAGTTAACGTTGTTCATATTTTAGATGACTGCATCCCAAGCAATAGTAATAAATCCAAGTTTAGAAAAATCTGATAAATTCAAACAATATTTAAAGATTCAAATAATATTGTTAAAGTAAATAAGTTTTTCAAAACAAACTGAAATTTTACAATCCTTTCCAGTGATTGCCAAAAAAATCTGTATCTCAAGCTACATGGCTTGCATGGCATGGCTTGTGAGTGGATGGGATGAAAAAAGTGATGTGTGTAATAAAAGTATTTTATTCCCATAACACAGTTAAAAACTCAGTTTATCTTGTTAAGCTGATCCTCTGTTAGACTGTTTCCCGCATTAAGGATGTGTGCAGTTATGTTGTCTACTTTTCTCATTGGTCTAAATGTGCTTTTTATTCAATTTTATTTTTGCCCCTCCTTCCAGTGACGACCTGGAGTTCCCACGCAGCTGGCTTATTCCGGTCGTCCGAGACAGCGTAAAGAACACCCAGCTGGCATACTTCATCTCTTACTTCCTTCCCTTGGCATCCACACTGAAACAGAGAGGTGACCATGTACATAATTTTAAACATGAAAACTGCTAAATGCATATGTTGTCTTGCAGCTCATGTTTCAAGTGTTTGAGTTCAGGTCGAATGTTTTCTTTTTCAGCCGATGAATTTGAAAAGTCAGGGCAGAAGCTGGTTGCAAAAGTATATCAGACATTACAGTTGCAGGTAAGATTGTCGATCCATGCACTGGGATAAGATCCATGGCCGAGTCTAAAGTTTTTTTAAAAAAAAATTTTATTATTCATATAAACATTTACTGGATATTTTTAATGTCTTCTACCTTAGATCTGGTCAATGCTTCCTGGTTTCTGCACTAAACCCACTGATGTGGTCACCTCATTTAAGGGCATTGCCCGCTCGTTGGGTTTGGCCATCACTGAGCGCCCTGATCTCCGCATGTGCATCTACCAAGCTCTGCGCACACTCATCTACAAGAGCTGTGAGACAGGTCAGAAACTATGTGCACCTGTGTGGCTGTTAAGCATTCAGTGCATATACTAAAAACTAAACGATTCTTTAATTTGATGTTTTGCTTATAACTATATAAAACCATAAATAAGGGTATTAGTTATGTATAAAAGTTAACTTTAAAAAATGCAAAATCCACATGTACTGTAGATTTCAATGATCTTTAATTTTGACATTTTAAGCCTCAAATGCAGTTTGTTTTTTAACAGTAAAACTCCTCTAAATATCCAAAATATAAATAAATAAATAGAAAAGCAAAAACATGCTGAAAATGATATTAAGCATCAGAATCTGTTGAAATATCAAAATAATAAATAAGAAAAAACTAATATTTTGAGGTAGAAATCTGAAGAACCGGTCCACTTTCACTGCTCAAAGTGCTGCATATGAATATTTATTAACTTCTACAAAATGTTTAATTGGAATAAAGAAAATATTACTTTTTGATACAGATGTAGAATTCAGAAGAACAGGAAAACTTATTGTTCAAAGTTGTGCATATGAACATTTTTGCATTCCAGTTCAAAATTTTGGAATCAGTGAATAAGAAATGTTATGGAACTTTATTAACTAATCACTATTGCTCATGAGGTGATTGCACAATGTGATGCTAGCGAGTAACAAGTGAACAGATCTAGTGCGACTGTCCCGAAGTTTAAACAAAAGTACTTAAACTATATAACTTTTACACGATGAAGGGATTTTTACTTACCCTGCTGATGTTTCGCCATCCATAACACCAACCTGTTTTCTTAAGTGTTCATGCATGACTGTGGTACTGCCATGCCATGATAGCTCGGTCTTGCATAGCGTGCAGGTTACCATCTTCTTAGAGACGTTTAATGTAAATTGCTCCCATACCTTGGAGGACTTGGGGCGCTTTTTTCCTGCAGGTGCTTCTGTGACTTCCATTGCGCGAGCAGCTGTGTATCTTTTGTGTATTTGTGCATCTTGTGGTCGCGATCCTCAGTAACATGAGCAGACAACGAATTTCATTATCAATAATTATCGATTAGTTGTTGCAGCCCTAATTGCATTACATATAAAGTAGAAAGTTTCAGTATTTTTGTTTAAAATTTTGAGGATGGCTTAAAGCTCCTGAAAATCAAAAATTCTGTATGTCAGAATATTAATGTTTCCAAGGATCAATCAAAAAAGCATTTACGGTACAGAAATGTCCAACATTTAAAAATGTACGCACTCAATACGGCACGGCGTGGAGGTGATGCATTGCTGAGGCATTGATGAAGACCAGGTTGTCGGGTCTTTATTGTCGGGTCGGGCGTTTCTCATTCTTCCTCTTAACGACAGCCCATAGCTTCTCTGTGGGCTTCAGATCAGCCCAATCAAGCACATTAATATTATGGTCTATAAACCAGTTAGTGGTAGTTTTGACACTGTGTGCAGGTGTTAAGTCCTGCTGGATAAGGAAATCCGCACCTTCATAAAGTTTGTCTGTAGATAGACGTATTTAGTCTTTATAGACAAATATTTTGTTTGTTTGTTTTTTGCTGCAGAAGAGGAGAAGGCAGAAGTGGGCCGCTTCTCTAAGAACTTTTTGCCCATTATGTTTAACGTGCACACTCAGCAGCCGACACCCAAAGAAAGCGACTCGTCCAGGCTGGCTGTTCTCGACACGATCAGAGCTTACCTGACAGTTACTGATCCCAAGGTAGCTCATGTTTTCACCTCTTATTTCACCTCTCGTAATTGCACTTTTATGCATAACTGGTGATATTCTATTGAATGACGAGGAATATAACGGTCGGACTGAGTTATTCTTATTCCCCTTTAAGATGGTCGGCTCATTTCTGCTAAAAGCCCTGGAAAGGCTCAGCAGCCCTGACAGCACGGAGTTCACACGGTAAAACCAACTTCACATTCCATACACACAGCCTCATATGGATTCCAGCCAAACACTGCTTTATTGCGAGTCTGGTTTTTGGTGTACTTTGCAAAGATCTGAAAACTGAGACATTAGAACTTGATCTTATCTTAATCTTATGAATACTTTGTCTGAAATAGCAGTAACGGAACCTTTGTTCTCATCGAGTCATTGCATCAAGCCTGAAGGAAACTTGCCTTTCATGAAAAAGGCTGTTGAAACAGTTTTATACAGTAAATAAAAATAAACTGCTGCATATAAACATTCTTCAGTGCACTGCTATTGCAACTGACTTCTGTGTGTTTCTCCCCAGGCTGACTGTAATGGATTTGGTTGTCGCAATGTCTGCGTTTGCGGATGAAGAGGCTATGGCACAAGCATACAAACAAATCAAACCTTACTTGGAGGTGTGACTCACAGATATTCCATTTCAAACTGCGTTGTGCAAATTCCACTTCCAGTTTGCACTAATGATTTTGTTTCTGTCTGTGTTTGCCTGCTGAAGAGTAAGGATTCTGGTATTCAAAAGAAAGCGTACCGGGTGTTGGAGGAGATGTGCGGAGGCGAGAGAGAGCAGTGTAAGCGTTTCGTCCTGGCCAATCTGGAACAGCTCAAGGGCGTCCTTCTGGACAACCTGAAAAGCGCGTCCTCACCTGCCAAAAGAGTAAGAGCTCATCACTGTCTGAATGTTGATCCACACAGTACTGAAACACTACTCAAGCTTTTGAATGAAATGTTCCTCTTGTTTTACAGCCCAGACTGAAGTGTCTCAGTCACATTGTGAAGCAGCTGAACGAAGAGCACAAGGACTTCATCACTACACTTCTTCCTGAGGTAACACGCTCACACACTGGAGTTTTCATAATCCAGTCTGGTGTAGTTCTGTCTGTGAGACTGGGATGCTCATAGTGATGTTGATGTCTTGTATCAGGTTATAATTTGCACTAAGGAAGTCTCTGTTGGGGCACGCAAAAACGCTTACGCCTTGTTGGTGGAGATTGGCAACGCCTTTGTCCGGTTCTATGGAAACACCAAAGGTAAGTCTACTTGAGCGAAAAAGCCCCCCCCCCCCCTTATCTTAACATATGTCTAGAGTCATCTGTTCACAACACTCGTAGCCCTTTACACTTCGACTCCAGTACATTTGGTTTCAAGCAGAAATATCTACATCTAGGCATTTGGCAGACGCCCTTATCCAGAGCGACTTACATTTTTATCTCATGATACATCTGAGCAGTTGGGGTTAAGGGCCTTGCTCAAGGGCCCAACATGGTGGTAGTGGGACTTGGTGGTAGTGGGACTTGAACCTGGGACCTTCTGAACCGTAGTCCAATGCCTGACCTTTGAATACTACTTCCTGTATCTGTAAAGTATGTTTCAAATATTTCAATCACATGGTCTGCTCCTTTTTTTGGGGGCAGGGTCTGTGTTGCCTCGGTCGCTGTTAGGACAAGATGTTCTTGTAACTTGAAGCCACAATGCTTTGAATCTTTTGGCGTTTACAGTCAACATTTTATCCGTTTGTTTTCTAAATATTTGAAAATGTGACATGATTAAATTTTTTTTAGTCTAGTTTTATATCCAGTATATTCTTAAATTACATGAGGTGGCCTTAAAAAAATAATTTGCATGCTGTAGGTTACTTCCATGTGATTTTTGTATTGAATGTCTGACATTTTCTTCGTGGATAACTACTTAGTTGATGGATTGATGGATGATGGATTTGCCATGGATTGTCCGATTCCCAATATGTGGCCTTTCTTGTTGCTGTTCAGCCTTTAATAGCCACAATAGGTTTTGTGGACCTTGTAAAAGCTGCTTCAGCTCCCATTAATTGACAGATTCCATCATTTTATTATGTCCATCTATTATCTACACCATTTATCCCCTCATGGAGAGTCATGGGGGCCAGGAGCCTATACTGGAAAACTATTGTGATTGCACTTTTAACTGTGATTATGTAACTATTATAGACACCATTTAGTATTCAAACATATTTGTCAAGGCTAAGATCAAATAACTGGACAAACTTTATTTAAACCAAAATTTATTTAAAACCTCAAAATGACTAAAGAAATAAAACAAAAATTAAATTATTGAGTAACTGCATAAATTCCAGACTATGCATATTTTACCTGTAATACATTGCGGCCTTTGCATTGCGGCTTTTTAGTTTTTTTTTTGTTTGTTTGTTTTTAAACATTTTTTAATTAAAAGTCACACTCAATGCTGTTAGCAGCTCTGAAATATGCAGTGATTTGCAATATGCTTTTATATTGTTGTTAAAACTTAAAACTGAAATCCCTGAATGTTTCAGATGCCTTGAACGAGTGCTTGAGTCATGTGTACGTTGGACTCACTGGATCAGTCACGATGATAACCTGCACTGTGCTGGCCCTTACCAGACTCGTGTTTGAGTTCAAAGGTAACCATCATTATGATTTAGATCTCCAGAGAACAGCAGCATATATTATCCAACATGACTGTGTGTAGAGGTCTGGTTTTGATCATGATTTTCATTAGACTCCATAGATGTATCACCACTGGAGCAGCTCCTGCAAAACATCTGCTTGCTGCTCTCCAGCAGGACACGGGAGATTGTCAAGGCATCTTTAGCCTTCATCAAAGTCATCCTCTTCATCCTGGATATAAAAGTTCTAGCCAGTCATGTGAATCTAATTGTAAGTATAGAAGGCAAATATGTAATGTTTCTATTCTAAAATACTACTTTAGTGTAAAATACATGGATCATATGACGCTTAAAATGACCATTTTCTCCTCTCTCAGATGGACGGCATCAGTGGTATGAAAGACGATATGAGGAGGCACTGTAGGGCGAATCTGAAAAACATCTTCACAAAATTAATCCGCAAGTTTGGGTAGGTTTACGTGTAATCCTTACAAAGATGTACTCTTACATGCCATTTTGCACTGTATAAGTATCTAAATGAACTGTCCCGTCTGTGCTCATGTCTGTGCTCATGTCTGTGCTCATGTCTGTGCTCATGTCTGTGCTCATGTCTGTGCTCATGTCTGTGCTCATGTCTGTGCTCATGTCTGTGCTCATGTCTGTGCTCATGTCTGTGCTCATGTCTGTGCTCATGTCTGTGCTCATGTCTGTGCTCATGTCTGTGCTCATGTCTGTGCTCATGTCTGTGCTCATGTCTGTGCTCATGTCTGTGCTCATGTCTGTGCTCATGTCTGTGCTCATGTCTGTGCTCATGTCTGTGCTCATGTCTGTGCTCAGCTTTGAGCTGGTGAAGAGCATGCTGCCTGCAGAATTCCATAAGGTACTGGCAAATATCCGTAAAGTGGAGGCAAGAACGAAGAGACGCAAACAGCTGAACAAGGCTGAGGAAGACGGTTCAGACAGCGAGGAAGATCTACCCAAAGCTAAGACTGACAGGTGCTTACATTTTTGCCCTGCATATTCCTGCATATTTTTTTTTTTTTTTTTTTTTTTTTAAACGTCTGTCTAATGTCCACATGAAAAAAGTAAAAATGTTCACACGCCACAACACATTTTTAGAGTTTAAAGATTAAAGAGATAGAAGGAAGCACTGAAGTTAACATCCTTTTCCTCTGTCCCTGCAGTATTGAGGACGTCCTGGCAGACTCTGACTCTGACTCGGAGGATGAGAAGCCTAAGAAAGGGCAGAAGAAGCCAGTTAAACAAAAAGCGCAGGCCTGGCTGAAGGAAGGCGTGTCTGACGAACCGCTCAATTTCCTTGACCCTAAAGCAGCACAGAGAGTTCTCTGTAAGATTGTTTGTTTATTTTTAAGAAGCTTTTGCAAAAGTATAAGTTAACAATAATATTAATAGCTACATGTTAGATTTTGTTAATTTATTTGTATTGCTCTTCATTTTTCTTTTGCACAGCCACCAACCCTGACTTAAAGAAAACTTCCAAGAAGGAGCACGGCTTCAAGATGACATCAGACGGGAGACTGATCATTAAAGATGATGGTGAGGAAGACGATGGATCTAAAGGTAAGATATGCGGATATGCAGATGTCTTAACAACAGAAGTGCTGTTAGTGCTTCTCAATCCATCTCCGTTCTTATGCGAGTTGTAATGGAGCAAATGTGCACTCAACTTCCACTGTGATTTTTGAAACCTGTCTCTAAAGCCTCAGCTCCACAATATAACAATACCAAACATCTTGTCTATTTTATGCATGTCATATACGTGCGTTCTCACTTTGTAATGCTGTTCTGTACTGTTCAGTGGAGTTCTAGATTTATGTATATTTACACATTGAATGGGATTGTGCTTGTTCTTCAGATGACAAAGAAATGGATGACATCCTGAAAGAGGCTGGAGTGAAAACAGTCAGTACTTAATGATCTTTAAGCAGAATATCATGTATAGTCATGCAAATAAACACAGTTTAATGTTTTAATCCTTTTTTGTTTGTTCATTTTTTGAGCAGAAAAAAAGCCAGAAGAGGAAAATCGAAGATGATATGGATGACGATATGGAGATGGAGCCACAAATGAAATATAAGGGTATGAAACATTCATCTGTAAGCAAATTACTGAAGCAGAAAATGTGCATGGTGGAATTGAATTTGTCTATATTTTAGCAACATTGTTTCAAACTAGATTTCTTTCTATAATTTAATAACCACTCTCTTTATTTGAACTCAGCTGGTGGCGTTGGGATTCACAGACCGCTGGGAGGAAAAGAGGAGTCAGGTGCTGGATACAAAGCTAAGGTAAAGATGTCTCATGGTAGAGGCATAAATATTTGATAGTAGAGATTGGATTGATTGATTTAAATACAGCACTGCTATTGGATTCTCAATTCTGATTATCCAGCTGTTGATTAACAAAAACATCATGTTATCCTTTCTATAACAATTTGCACAGTGACTTGTAGAAATGGCGGAGATGATTCAGTTCCGTATCATGATATTTTTTTTTTTTTTTTTTTTGTGGCAATACATAATATAACCTTTTTTAAAAAATAAAATTTCCATTTATACATGTTTGCATTTGAGGAGAGCAGTCCAGCTGTTTTCCTACAGGTGGTGCACTCAACTATTCACATACAAATACACATACATTCACATGCGAAATTATTAGCGAATTATTTTGCTAAGAGTGTTTAGACTTGGAACAAAATGAATATAAAATCAGGATGTTTAAAAAAAAAACGGTTATTGATACAAATCAAATCGGCACCTGGGTGATATCGTATCGGACAGCACCTGGTGATTCATATCCCGAGTGACTTGTATGTCACGTATGTTACATAACCTAAAGAAAAAAGTTTTAATTATGCATACAGTGAAATTCATGGTGTATTGTAACAGTTGTTAAGTGTTCCAGCATGGGAAAATCAAGACTTTGCGGTTTCATTGTAACATGACCAGCTGCATTTTTCTTTTCTTTTTTTGATTAAAAAAGTTACAGTATTGAGAGGTTGATAGTTCATAGGTGCTATAATACATATAACATTTTAAATTAAACTACAACTGGTTAAAGCCATGCCAAAGTCTCTAATAAGCATGTTGTTAATGCAGAAAGGAAAAGGTGACATTAAGAAGAAGGGGAAGCACGACCCATATGCCTACATCCCTCTTAAGAAGGCCCAGCTAAACCGCAGGTAATAAAGCTACGGAGTCTCTGATTATATATTACCAATCTTTTGTGATCTACTCAGACTGAGCCGCTGTTCTTGTGTTCACAGGAAAAAGGCCAAACTGCAGGGTCAGTTTAAGGGCATGGTCAGAGGAGCGCAGAAGGGAGCACAGTCTGGAAAGAGAATGCAGAAAAATAAGAGGAGAACCTGAGTCAAATATAAACGTGCAATATGTTTAAATCCAGATGGACGATTTGGTTTATGGACCATCTTTTAAAAAGTTGTAATTCAGATCGGATGACTTCAGCATGCTGAATTGTGGCTTCGGAATGTGAGGACAGTTGTACAGCTGTTCCAGTGGTGCGATTAAGAAGGGTGTTCCACTACGGAGATTGCAACTAACCGTGTTCCTTTGGTCAGCGTGTGATCCTTTCCAACAAACTGTTTGCTTTGAAGGTGGAAATGGGTGGATTACCCGAGATGGTATTGTGAGAGAAATGTATTTATGTCTTGGAAAGTAAACATGGTTATACCAGAAAGAGAGAGGTGTGTTCTTTTATCATTGATTGACAAGGAAAGAAAGCAATGCATGTGTTTAGTATGTTGGAAAATGTAGAATATATACACACAAATGCAGAGGGGCCCAAAAAGACACGGAAACAGTTATCTGTGCCCTTTTTTTAAAAAAAACTTGCATTTTTAATTATGGTAGTATTAAAAATGGTAGTATTGGTAGTATTAAAAATTCATTATGGTGTAGTATTGTTTCCTTTAAAGATGTCAGGTGTCACACCTTCATTGATGCGATCATGAGTCTTTTTTTTATTTTTTTTTAACATGGTTGTGTGTATACATACATACGGTACATACATGCATGCATATTTATTCATTAATTAGCCTAAATGCATTGAAAATTGATCAAGTAATTTTATAGAAAAATATTTTGTCCAGCAGGGGTCAGCAGTGTAATTTAACTAGGCAGACATAACAACCCACAACTGCAGATGTGCATTCATGGAGAAAAAGAAGAAAAAGTTGTTTTAAAATTTTGGACTACTTTCCCCAAACACAACTTCTTCTTCTTTATGTTCTTTAGTTTGTACACGTGCGCTGCAGTCTTCTATTCAGACCTTCAATGGTGGCCGAGGTGTCGTAATTTTGGGATATTTTCTTTTGGTAAAGCAGCAAATGCCTATGAGGAAATCTTAACTTCCTGGCATGGTTAAGTAGGTTTTGAGCTAAAATATCCTTCGTCACAGTAACCCTAATAGTGCCTATTATCTTTTAAACCTTTAAAAATGTATTGCTGTTGCAGGTCTGGTGCAATTTTCTTTTCTTTTTTTTTTGTGATGAAGAAAATTGATGGGTGCAATCCCATTTTCAGGCCTCTAGGAGACAGGAACTCAACAATTGCAGTGCCATTTGTGCATCATATTGTTCTTGGTCAGAACTTTGATACCTGATATCAAATCAAAAGGAACTTCAGGGGAGAGTTGTGAAAGTCCTACCAAGGGCCTGCTGCTTCAGCCGATAGAGCTGGTGTGTGAAGTGTTCATCTTACTCACCTGGTGTCTCAAGTTTTGGCTAACATTCTTAATGTGTATATATTTTCCCCTTGGTTTGAGGAATAATATAGCTCGATAAACAAAATAAAGTCCTGAAATTCACCACTGTGGCATAGCACTGTGACTTTGAACTTCCAGGGTTATACACCAGTAGTGTAAGTGTGTTGCACCCCATCCATGGAGTTTCCCATCTCGTGCACCGAGTCCCCTGGGGTCGGCTCTAGGCCTCCTGTGACCCTGTACAGGAAAAGCAGTATAGAGGAAATGTGAGAAATTTAGGAGATTCCTAAAATTTAAAGTAACTTTGACCCATGTACCACTCATTTAAGCACAAACTGAAAATGCAAAAAATAAATGCCTAATTATTACAATTAAATTAGAGGTGAAAATGTGATTTCATGCAGACATAGTTATTTAGTTTATGAACAGACATGAATAGGCTACCAAAATGTCAGGGTGAGTCCAATCCAAACACTGAAATTACTACTGTATTTAAATAACATAACATTACTTTAAACATTCCATTACTGACTATTATTTCCCACAGTAGGTGAGATGGAAACAAAGTTTTATTTGAGTTGGTGGTTTTGTGTGTCAGTGTCAGATGTGGGTCAGAGTGGCACTTGTGCCAAAGCACGTCTGGAATCAGAGGAAGAGGATCTCGGGGGAAGCCTGAGCACTACAGAACATACCAGACTGAGACACAAGACAGGAAATATTCACTGCATCACATCTCTGCAATCCAGCACCAAGATGCTCCCATATATGCATATATACAGTAACCTGCTGTCTGTCTGGTATAATAGGTTGATAATTTAAAGAAATACAATGTACATTGAGTTGCACAAACTGTTTAATAAATGGCAAGTGATTTCTGGTTAGTTGTTTAAGAACAAGAAGAGAAAACAAACATGAGTTTGGGTCTTGTTTTACAGACAAAGTTGTTCATATATAGTGAAAGTAAATGCAATTACATTTAAATTTGTTCATGTGGTCTGCAGTGAAAGCATCTTATATGTAAAAGTAAAATTATATGTATTCCCCTCAAAAATATATACTTTAAATTTTTTTTTTTTTTTTTTTATGAAAGTAGGCCAAATTTCAGTGTCCTATAACAGTGGTGGACACCCTGTCATTCTGTGCTCAAGTGCTTTCCAGGAAACCAAGGCTAAATAAATTAGGGGATGGAACTGCCCTGCAGTCGCAATTATTTTATTTATACTGGTCTAACCGAGTGATCTACGGATAGTGCCTAGGAAAATTACTTGCAGCTGACTAACCTACATTTTTACATGCTTAAACCTTCGACCCTTCAGCTTTCAACCAAAGCCTTTAATCGTCCTATTGTAATGTGTTAACATGTCAATTTCATTTTCAAGATTTGCATATACTGACTACATAACGGGATCATTCACAAATTAATCGAATTATCCCACAGCAGACACAAAGCCTAGCCAAGTAAGCTAGATCTCATCTCATCCCTATCTGGAAATAATCAGTAGTTAACTTTTTTTTTTCTTGCTGACCAGCAACAACTCTTTGCTTAGGATTCTGCATTGTTCTCAGTGCTGGTTCCCAGGGCGGGGTGGGGGAAGAGAAGGAGGGGGTCTTGGGGGTGCTCGTGATGGTGGGGGTCCATGGGGTGATCGCCCCGGAGGGGGGCTTGGTGGTGAGCGTGTTGGTCGGTTGGGAGTTGCTGAGGTGGAGGGGTGTATCAGGGGCCGGTGCTCTGCTCGAGGTGGTGGAGGTGGAGGAGGGCTACGTGGCGGAGCCCTGACTGCCTCGTCTTTCACCCGTGTAAAGTTGATGCATCGACCCTGCAGGCACACGGCAGATGGCAGGATAAGTGACAGTTAAGAGCTAAAGCTACCCTCCTTGTCATGTCTATGCATTACCATCCAGTTCTGTTTATTACTTAGCGAAGTCTGACCCCAAAAATCACTTTGTTTATTTTCATTATAAATGCAAATTGGGTTGTGTGGGTACAGCGGAGGGGGAAATGTTATATTTTTTTTTATTATATATATTTTTTATTAAGCATGGATTTTATGTAAAATAATATAACACTTTAGCATGAAAGGAAATCTTTTAAAAATCTCTTTCTAGGCAGATGTGTGTAAGTACAAATAAAGGATTATGTTAATAATCTAAAAAAAGAATTGTATCTCTTAAGTCAAAATCTCATCTTTTTAATACTTAAAAAAAAATTTTTTTTAGTTGAACAAACTGAACAACTTTTATGCATAAAAAAACTAACTGGAGCATTCTACTCTATTTATTAAATAAATAAAATCCTAATCTTAAACTGCTATATGTCTTTGCTCAGATGATGACCACAAAAAGCACAAGATTTTACACACAGCCATCATTATCTTCCTGAAATCATTGGCATTGGGTTTAAATGGTCGCAGCATTGCACTTTGGGAAGAATGAGAAGCAATGAAAAAACCCTTCCTCCAAAAAAGCTTTGGGAAATAAATCCTGCATTCTTACAAGAAACGTAATTCATCATTGTCAGGAGGGCAAAACTTTCAGAAGCCACTGTCAGGACGTTTTCATGGCTTTTAAGTTAAGGTCAAAGCAAAGAAAGTATTCAGTATTCAGCGTGTACTTTACGCATCGTTTACTGTGAAAAATACAATATGCAATAACAGACTCACAGATAACTAAAAGTGGCAAAAATGTCTTACTTTTTCATAGCACTAGACATACAAGTCTTGAGATCCATCTATAATCACTTTTTAAAATGTGTATATGAATACAGGTATGAGAAACTGAAATTAAACTTTAATATGCTTGCTGAAATGTCGAAAATTCCATATACAGTAGAATATTTTTTTAAAGTATGTACTTAAATGTTCTCCAATAAAGTCAATAAATGCTATCTGTTAAAGATTTCTCTCAGCAGATGATAAAGGCTGTGGAATCGATCCTAATCGATTAGCTACACTTAACACGATAAGGCTGGTGCTGATGCTCTATTGGCCGAATGGAACAAAAAGCACAATACTAGCTGATAAATACTTGTTCAGTGTTCAGTCTGAAAACAGGGTCAGAATCTCCTTTAAATCCATTTGAATTACTTTCACTCGAGTGGCGATGAGAGCAGCCGTCAGGGAGGTGCCACTTTCTGCCATGCTGTTTGATTGCTCATCAGACAAACAGATGGAGAGATTAAAGGCCACGAGCCAGACCATGACAGGAGAGATTCCATCTTTTGTTCCAGGTCTCTATAGCATTGGATCAAGGCTAGGGCACGTGACCAAGACCATCACTTTCTTTGTTTATGGCCTGAAGCGAAAGAGGACACATTCATGAAATGCTGGGTAGCTCACATTAACCCAGTACACACAGACAGTCCCTCCTCCTATCTAATGACAAGAAAGAGAGCTTTTTATCCCAGCACAGAGTGCAAAAATATGCGCTTATGGACATTAGCAGCATGCAAGATCAGATCAGGTCAACTAAATCTTTTAATCTTTGTGTGCTCTTCATTCCTTAGGAATTAGATATGCAGTAATAAAAGAACAACGGTTTTATACATTCATCATGCACAGTAAGAGATGTAGACAAAATTCACATGCATTTTTTCTCTTCATTATAGTAAATTGCTCAGAAGTAGCTCAGACATTTATCTCCAATCCGATCTACCCATGCAGAAGTCATTGATAACAAATCAGTTCTGTCACGATATGGTCCAGGTCTGTGTACAGCAATGCACCAGGTGGCTGGTGGTAAAACTGTGTTCTTCTGATACGTCTTTTTTTAGAAACTGCTGTGGAACTGCTGCCGGTGCTTGATGCCTGCTGGGGGACATCCACAGTAGTTAAACCACCATATGGACCGATTTCTCTCCATTTCCCCTACCCCCTTGCTCTTCCTCTCTCTCTCTCATCTTCCATCAGCACATCTGCACAGCATTCAGGAGGCTCCATTCTCATTCGGCCCATATGCTCACTCCGGTGCGTGGCTGTTGCTCTGCTGCTCGCCAAATTGTCCCATTCACCACACATGACTGCTAGAGTGATGGCTTCAGCCTCCCAGCTAGGCATCCATGAATTACTCCCCATCACCCACAATGCCGCCCAACAATGGTCAAGCACAATAAAATTCAAGCCCGACCCTGCTTGCCTGCCCCATGTCACATTAGAGGGCTCTCAGTTTAATAAGCTGTTAAATCAGACCACCAAGTATCTGTTTAAGTATGCTCTGGCTCTGACCAAGATCTGACTGTGCAAAAAAGGCTAGAGGAAGATCAATTCAAAAAGTAAAGTTCAGATGCTTTTCATTCTCACTTCTAAATGATGCTAACTGGGAATTCCTGCTGTTCAGAGTGGGCTATTTTGCTTTACATAGCAGTAGGTCATTACCAACGAATAATCTAAAACTCTTTCCCCTCTCTTCTATGAATTTGCTTTGTCTTAGCAGTACATGGGCAGACCCAGACCATGAAAGGTTACTCACTTTCAAGCCGAGTGGCCTTGTAAACCAGGCAGACAAAGAATTCCACAGCAACAACAACAAAAAACTTTCAGTGACAAGACTTCTTTTCTTCACAGAGTAATAAAACAAACCTGTCACTTTTGCATCACAATGTGTGCACTGAGGCTTTTACATAATGAGTTTAACCTAAATGGCCTCTGTGTTACACATTAGCTAAATGTTCTGTGTTAATGTTGGGGATTAATATTAACCAAGTGCATTTTCTCTTTTCATCTTATATTTAAAAAAAAAAGATAAAAATAAATAAATCCGTCAACTGATACGGATGTGTTCAATGTAGTACATGAAGGGATTTATTTATTTAATTGTTTGTTTCCCTATTGTTTAATTGTTTGTTTGTCCTCACTATCGCCACCAAGTCACACATTTAAAGTTGATGATGATAATAGTAATAATATTTTATAAAAATTATATAATTTAACAAAAATCTCACAATAATAACTATATGGTTGTAGCCCAGAATAGCCATTTCATCATTCAACTTTAAAACTTTAGACTAGGAAAAATCCTTACAGAAAAACTGGCCACAAAACTCTTGCAGAAGGTTGTTTTTGTTGGCTTGTTTGTTTTTTAATGAAAGTCAGAATTCTTGTACATTCAATTTAAAATAGTGCAATACAATTTTATATTCATTATACTACAATTTCTTTTCTTATAATCTAAAATATATAAATATTTGCATAATTATTCTTTATTAGAAAAGTTCAAACATGCTCAAACTCTCAAGCCATTTGATGTGGGAAAAGAAGTTAAGAGTAGAAGAAATGGCTGCCATGTAAACAGTTAACATAAGAGCAAAACTAAAGCGTCCTGCTGTTTCACAGGGCTATAGAAGAATATGAATGTAATTAGATCATTAACAAAAACAAAAAGAAACAAATGGTTAGTCCTTATTTATAATACATTCAGTAATATCATGTTGACTGTTTCAACCATAATACACACAATTTTGGTTCTTATTTGTACAGGCAGAAGAAGAATAGCTGGTGTGAAATGAAAATGAAATAAAACACTAAGGGTGTGAGAGTGCATGAATAGAGAGACTGCAGGAAGCTTGGGAGTGTATTCACCGTGGTATGTGTGGTTTGTGCCAGGGCAGCTCATGAGACATTGTCCTGCAGGTGGGCATGAAACACACGGCTTACTGTGGACATGCTCAAACCAGCCTGAATGCTACAGCTGTTATCAGCCAAACCCTCTTCTTTGGTGAATCTGCTGCCTTTCCCAATGCTTTTCAAAGCTTCTGGGCAGTATATAGAGCAGCTGGGCACTGGCCCTGCCTCACACAAGCAGCCTATTCTGCAGCACAGCTCAATAAGACAAAATGCACATGAGTCCATCCACAGTGAGAGTGGAGCAATGGCTTGGCCAACTCAATAGAGGCGGACTGTATGCTCTTCATCGCTCCGGCCCACATGAAAGATGCCTTTCATAGCCCTGCAGATGTGTTGCCATGATACGGTCTGCTGTGGCAGAATAACGCAACGTGTCGCAGAAGATCTCACACATTGAAAAATGTCTCGTCACAAAACAGGATGGTAATGGACTTGAAGACGAGACTGTACTGATGCAGACCTGCTTCATGTCAAAAGAAATAGCTGCTAGCGTTTAGGGTGCTAGTGTGTGTTGGGTGGAATTAATGATGGAGTTAGTGATGGAATTGCTCTTATCTCCAAAACTGCTCTGCAAGTCATGACCCACAAATATCTCAAGTTCTATAATGACACATTTGCACTATTTCTTTATGGACAGAAGTAATACACAGCGCAGAGACAATTTAAACTTTCCCTGATAATGTTGTGGGCTTATTTTTAAACATTGTGTACACACCAAATCCAACCGGTACAGAATTCATGAAAGGAAATCAAACTTTTAAATAATTGGATGCTAGAGAACACAAAAGCAACAAAAACACAGTCTCTGTGTGAACCCTAAAGCACCTTATAAGGCAAAGAAACATGCAGGGGCTGGGCACTGAAGCCAAATAAACCTGCATTCCTTAGATGGAGACTGTGGTATTTGGTCATACATTCTCACTCTGACATAACTTGGTACAGTAAATACATGAAGTAATATTTTGGATGGATTCATACTGTATATTATTCCTACCTGATCTCCCGGCTGGGGCCTCATGAGAGACACTTGGTCATATCCGCGGCGGAACAGAGCCCACAGAGCGTCCAGTTTCCCCTGAGCAGGGCAGAGACAGGAAAAAACAACACTCAGAGATCACCATAAGCCCTATGTTTCATTTCAATATTATAGTGAGATCAGGAATTTAATAATATTTTATGAAGCACTGACTTTAATTAAAACTAATTTGTAAAAGTGGTGCGCAAATCAATGTAATATAAATACATTATCGACAGAAGAAAACAATTAAAGCTTACATTACACCATGACTCACCACATACACATTACCAGTCAAAAGTCTGGATTAACTTTCCATCTCCATGGTCTTTCCTGATTTTTATTTCTTTTGGTTTTCCAAATGCACTTGCCAGAAAGTGGAAGAATTTAGTTAGTCTTATATCAGTTATAAGGTGGTGTACCGGCACTGTCGCCTTGCACTGCCAGGGTCCGGGTTCGATCCCCGTCTCTGTGTGCATGGAGTTTGCATGTTCTCCCCGTGCTTGGTGGCTTTCTTCCCACAGTCCAAAGACATGTAGGTTAGACTAATTGGCGTTTCCAAATTGCCCGTAGTGTGTGAATGAGTGTGTGTATGTGTGTGTCTGTGCCCTGCGATGGATTGGCACCCTGTCCAGGGTGTACCCTGCCATGTGCCCTAAGTCTCCTGAGATAGGCTCCAGGCCCCCCGTGACCCTGAATACAGAATTAAGCGGTATAGATGATGAGTGAGTGAGTGATATCAGTTATAAACACTGAAATAATCATTGGACTTTTTTTTTCAGTCTCTTAAGCTTGTTCTCAAATCCCCAAAACACTCCCATGGTGGAAATCTTACAGACTGTTACAAAAAACTGAAGGCCAAACCTCCGTTAAGGCAAAATAAACTTCTGGTTAGACAAAGTTTTACTATGTATGACAACACATTTGGGTCCATTTCTTATTATTGCACTGTGGTTTGTATTGCACAAGCCCTTTTGATTGAGCTTTTGCAGAACAAATGAGATAACATATTAGAATAAACACTTTCATCTAAATCTATTATTTGCACATGCATTAATCTATAACAAATGTAAGTGGAGAAACTCAGTACCTTAATGGGACTGTACCACCTCCTTTGTTGCGAATTCCGGTGTGCTGTTGACCTCCTTGGTTTGGGCTCATACGGCTCAAACTCCTGCTCAGGCATTTTCACCACTGCATTCTTGGGTTTCTCCAGTTTAGCACCTTCCTCTGTAGAGCCTTTCTCACCCCAGCGCACCTAACAAACAGCAGCAAAACAATCCTTATGGACAAAAGGGGAAAAGTCCTTGGACTAAAATTCCGTACTTTCAGGTATTTGGAATTATGACCTCCTATTAAGTGTTTTAATGCACAAGTCCAAAACACAATATACACAAATGTACCCAAAATGATAAAGCAGAAAGAGCATGAGTACAGATCCTTATATCTCCTTATGTCCAAATAGTATAGTTTTCAAATTCAGTTTGCTTTTTGAAAATCCTGACATATTTTCATAAAATTAATCTATATTTAAAAAAGGTGAAAATATATTACCTCCATCCTTTTAATGCCTCCAACTCCTCTGCCCCCATAATAAGAGGCATCGACTGTAGGCCACTTCTTCTTTGGCATCCCATCCTCGTCATCAGACTCCTGAACACACACAAAATTTTCTTATGCATTTAAAAAATTTTATTTGAGTCACTGGGTGCACAAAGTCTAAAACCTTTTCTGTTCGAGGTTCATGCTGTCTACTTCCACCCAAATAAATTTAGCACAAAAACACAGCTGAACAGTGCAAGAGACACAAATAGCATCCTTATTGTTATTCCTAATCAAAGGCAAACTTGCATCCATTAAATCTCAGCAGACAGAGGACCTTATTTATGGATTCAGTGTTAAGTGGCACAGATGCACAGTCTAAGGCTACTCCCACAAAGCTCTCTTATTTCACATCAGCATTGGCGACTGCTCGGCGTTGACCTCTGGGAACAAAACATGCACAAGAGGGCCATTCTGCACGTTCTGCTGCACGGTGACTATGGACCATGCTGGAGGTCTCTTCTCTCTCCTTATAGGCGCTCACTTGTTCTGCTGCGGTACCAGTGCATATGTCACGGTCACTGACACTAATCAAATCAGTCAGCCAGTGACGTTTTATGAAGACATTGTGTAGTTATGATAAAAAAGTTTAATCTCATTTTATACTGTAGACACAAAAAATAAAGCATTTAATTCACATGTATAGGGGATATGGGATAAACAATGATATGATTGTATAAATTTATACAATTCCAAATTGCTTTTACAAAGAAATATTTTTAAACGGTAAGATTCAAAAGAAACTGATCGTGTCCTAGTTTAAAATTTATACTGTCTAAAATATGTATACAGAACAATTAAAATGAATTTGTAGATCATTGAATCTCTAGTGGTGATTTTGATGCACGTGAAGTCCTTTTCCAGAACCTACAGCTACTTGACACAGATGGCTCCAAAGGATGGATAAATATTCGAGATACTACTTTTTCTTCATATAGATTTTTTCTTCTCTCTCTCTCTCTCTCTCTCTCTCTCGCTCTCTCTCTCTATAGTTGGTACACAAAAATCACCTAAAAGTATAATAAATATAATATAATAATTCCTCAAAAAAGAAAAGTAAAATAAAAAAACAGTATAGTCCCTCTATATTTTTTTATTCCAAAAATATTTTCCAATTCCAATACTTTGGAATTTGTTACATTATCCAATATCCAAAATGTTTTTTTTTCTTCTGATATTCGATCCATCATTTGTACTAGTATTTGAAAGATACCAATATTGATCCTTAGCATTTTCAAAGTACGTGGACCCTTTTAAAAATAAACACAAAATGAAGTGAATGCTGAACTTACAGGTTCAGGTGGTGGTGGAGGTGGTGGCTCTTTAATGACCTGTTTACAATATCAAATTTAATCTTGATAAATGTAAAACTGGTAATAATATTAAATAAAGCAATGAGAACAACCTCTAACCACAAGTAAATACTCACCACAGTACAGCACAGAGGCCAGAACCACCACATCAGCAGCAGACCCACAAGCAGGATGATTACCAATAACGAGATGAGGAGAATGGTGCCATCAAACTGCACTCAGACAATTACATCAATCAGTTATATCCTTTCCACATCAAACATGTTAGCTATCACCAATATACAGCACAAGGTAGAAAAGAAAAGAAACTTATCAGCAGACCTAAGTGGAACTATCACAGAATGTGAACTTACTTGATAAAACATAGATTCCTCTGATGAAAGAAAGCAGAGGAGATCTCACAAAGTATAGAGAAAAGAGAAGGAAAGGAAAAACAAGACAATGCATAAGAAACCAAAAGAAGGGGGATAGTGGATACTAAAAGGAATTCATAGAAACAGAAACAACATTATCAGATGAATCACAACCTAAAAACTACTGTTTTTGCATTGGTGTTTTTCTATAAGATATTATTTGTGTAGCACTTTTCCCAATAAACACTGTAAAGAAGTACATTTACAGAAATGTCAATTTAGACTCTTATTAAGGAAGCTAGATAATAAATAAAATATGAAAATTATGGGGAAAACATGATGTGAGAAACCTTTACACCTTTTTCTGGGTGGTGATGGATATTATGATTAGCATAGCAATGCAAATTTTCAGTAGGAGATAATGTATTTGTGTAAGAGATTATAATAAACCAACTCTTTTAGTCATTTAATTTCACCTGCGTGTAGGGGAAAAAACTATTTTAAGCTTTTAATTAAAAGGAAATTTTCATAAATGGGATTACAATCACTGATTTTGTTTAATAAATTGAATATAATCCATGACATTTTTACTTTTTAAGATGTATTTTTTGCAGTGTAGGTTCATGTCTCCAGTATCCATTTGAGATTTTTGACTCCTAACACGTTTATACATGTTGCAACTATTCCTAATGTCGTTTGGTAAAATGTAAAGTGTAAATATTCAGGGTGTTTTCAAGAAGGGGAATCTGGTGTTTATCATGTTCCACACTATTGTTGCCCAATTCGCACAGAATTTGAAATAGTTTGAAAAGGTTATAAATTATTACAGGTAATGTGTACATAGTCAGCAATTCATGTGGAGTTTTGCCTGCAGTATTCTGAACGTTACCTATGGACTTAGAAACTCTAAAACTGTCGAATCGAAAGCCTCATTCATTAGTGAATTGTTTGCTTTAAATAATTGTGTGTGTGGTTTGAGTGACCAGAAAGTTGGTGCTTTTTTAATATTAGTATACATTAATTCATATGAAGCACTTGCAGGGATCATGCTGAATGAGAGTCCCGAAAGAGAACAAAACGAAACAAATTACTAAGTGAAGTAAGTGATGGTGGCCTTGTTGTGAGAATTGACCTATAAGGTGCCTTCATGCAACTACTTCTAGTGCCATTATTTGATTTGAGTCTATATCAATAAGTTTGCAGCCCAGTACCACACACATTGATGTACTTACACATTTGGTAGTGGTGATGTACACTGAACTAGTGATGTAAGACAAGCCTTCATTCATGCTGACCTGAAGATATATGGCCCTGTATCAGAGCACAAACACACACACAAATCAAACTCTCAGCCAATTCAAATAAGCATATTCCAACACTGGCTTGTATGAGCTTGTCTCATTTTTTCTTCCATCAGAGCTCAGCTCTGGCAGAGACAACGGCAAAGCTGGATAAGGTTCAATGTTTACAGTTCAAACCTAAAAACTGCCTTAATTATTTCCATTGCACTTTTTCTGTGGTATGTATCAGTTTCTCCAATTGGAATTGGAGAATGTAGAAAGGGTCGTTAAACTGGTCAGAGTCATTTGAATTGGTCATCAGATTTCCCAGAATGTTACATTGAGGTTTAGATGTCAGATCAGGAAAGATGAGAAGATAGAGCTGTAAAGAAAAGTGTAATTACAGAACTGGGTTGAGGTAACAGACAGAATAAGTAGGAAAGGAAGGAAAAACAAGACATTTTCTTTCTCTTTGGCCCTCCTGAAAAAGCCCAGAAGTAATTATCCAACCGGAGAAGCACACCCATATGTCTGCGTATTATGAAAGATCAATTAGTGCATATTTGTCAAGTTCAACTTTAGTTAGAAAATGAGAATGGAGCCCAATGTTAACATAAATTAAAATTGCCTACTTTTGTTACAGGTTATGCATTACTAATGAACTGCATATGGAAATAAAAAATAAATAATTTCTATTGGCTTTAAATACATTTTAAATACATTAATACATGATGTGCATTTCCTGTTATATACATAAAAAACGTTTATTAAAAAAAAAACAAATAAGCATTTAATATTGTATATTTACCCATAATAATAGCTAGAACTGTAGTTTCAATGTGCTTTGTTGGACCCTTTAACAAAATGTTTCTATTTGAGAGGTTTTAAAGTAAAATTCTGAAAGGTTTTAAAGTAAAAAGTGATGTTCTTCTACAGTGTTCTTCTAATGTTTGAATGAATTAAATTAATGTATTTTAATTCATTAATTTAATGCATTACATGAAAAACATTACATACACAAATTATCATGAGCCTGCTTCCGGAATGAATTATGTTTGTAATCCAAGGTTAAACTGTAATGTATTTAAATTAATTAATAATCAGCGACACAAGTCAAAATGTAGTCAGTTCTAAGATTAAACTGCAGACGTGGCAAAACAGAACCAGGACATTTTTTGACCAATGTAAGAGCTCACCACTTGTAATGTATAGTGGAAAAGGGGGATAAGAATATGTTCTGATGGAGTATAAATTGACAACAACACCCACATTACCCAATCTAAATTAGTTTTATTTTATGTTCTCCCAAATTTTCTACCAATTAATTAGCTCTCCCGGATGAGGCAACAGCTACCAGGTGGAGAAGTTGAAGGCTAATGCATGCTTCCATTAAGACATGTGATGCCATGAGATGGCTATTTGCCCTCTCCAATATAAATGACACAGACAACTCCTGTCACTAATGGCTTCTGATTGACAAGGCTTTTTTTTTTCATGGAATACTCTTGAGGACAAGTAAATGTGGCTTAATCAACATGTCATGATTCATCCCTATATCATGATCTCTTCATGATAGGACAAATATTTTTTTAATGTACCACTTTTAATGCTTGATCTTTCTTGAAGGGAGAGATGTACTTAGTACAAGAAGGAGGACTGTTTTTGAGAGGATGTGAAGTTTGTCAGTAACTGCCAATTCTAATGTAAATGAATGCTGTCAGTTTGCCCCTCTGGTCTCTTTTTTGACAGCTCTCTTTAAAATGGAGACACACTTCCATGTTTGGCTTCATCGTGGACACTAAAGGTCGAACTTTCCCTTCTGGGGCGATCCTCTATCCATATAAACTAAAGTAGGAAAAGACTGAACTGTCAATACGTTACTGTGGGGGTATCATCCTTCACCACTATCTCTCTCTATTTCTCTTATGTTATGTGTGTGGAAGGCCTGCTCAATCCCCCAACAGCCCTTTGGCAGGGGCACCTGAAGCAGAATGAAAGGAGCTCCAGTGACAGAGCCATCTCACTCTCCATCAATCAGGTACTGGCTGGCCCTTTTAACCACATCTTCAGCGAGTCTTCCAGTCATCGTGCATTTGGGTGTCATCAATGACAACTTTATTTTATAGGACATGTCTCCAGTAAAGTACAAGTGAAGGGAGACAGGCATTTTGAGCCCTAAAATCATCTTCTCCTCCACCTCCCTCCCATCTTTTCCCCAAACATGACAAACATCTTGTATGGACACCCACAAATCTGTTAACAATATTGGCATCTGTTACAGTTGACATATTGATTAATTTCACCAGTGTAAATAACAGTGATCAGTACCTCTAATATTTAATATATGTTTATTTCTAGCATGGCCATTATCATGGAGCTCTGTAATCTCATGATAACAGTGTTGTAGAAAGGTTCTCAAAGTGCATGCATGAGTAGAGATTGAGGTAACCTAAAAAAAAACTACAGGGAGATTTACTTATATGCACTTACTTACATAAACATTATTACCTCCAAGTAATAATAATAATAAAAAAAAAACGCTATGAGCTTGTGATCCATTCTAGCTTTATTTCAGCCAAGTATGGATAAATATGTTATACACAGTAAATCCCCAGTGCTGATTTATATGAGTTCAACTAGACCTACATACACGTATAATGTTAATTCTACACTGTGACTTGTACTCTGTAAGAGAAAACCAGTTTGGGCCATGCTCATTTCAACCATGAACCATGAGCTGAACATAACCATGGTAACAATAGATAATCTATGTTACTGTGAAGGAGCAAATAAAAAATCTAATGAGTAGCAGTTCTGATGAACAAAATGCTTTGTTAATGAGTGAGGTCAGAGGAGAATGACCAGAGTGGTTCAAGCAGACAGGAAAGGTACTCTAACCAAATGACCATCCTTCCCAACCATATTGTGAACCAAGACCAGGCAACTGGTTTAATCAATTGACAGCAAGTATGCTTGTTCTGGAAGAAATGAAATACCCTTGGCAATCACATCCATGAAGGAAGCTAGCATCTACTAGTGACTCTGAACACTCAGCAACAGCAAAGATGGTATCAGATTAGCCTGGCATCTGACCAAGGAGGTAGTCACAAAGAGCAAAAATATTCTGGTCACAACAGTCATGTTTTATTTAAACTCATTTGACTAGAGTAAATTGAACAACTTTTGAACCAGATTGGCGCCATACTTGGGCCAGTTAATAAAAGTAACATCAGCACCATTTTCTTAAATTCACAAAAAGCTATTTTAATTTAAACAGGTAAGGATATAGTATAAACTTAATTATGTCAATTATGGACAAATATACTGTATGTTTATATAGGCTCAAGCTGACTGAATCTATTTACCAAAAAAAAATACAGCATGTAATACAGTATGATATTAGTAATATAATTATAAACACATGGGCGAAGTGTTACGTTGTTTAGAAAAAGCATCACGACTGCGGCTCTTTCACTCCAGAAGACAAGAACCGGTTCCAACAATCATAGGAAATCGACTTTGACAAGAACAAGACATAAATTCCTCAAGGTGTCTAGAGCCAGCGGTGCTCCGCATTATGCAGCAAGCTTGAAGCAGAGCATGCAGCTCCAAGCAGCTGATTTGGTGTGAGAGCAGATAATGTGGATATACAGTAAGGCAACTGTTTTGGTGTCTCAGTTCGCTCTAGGCTTATACGCGTTCCCTTTTTCTCAAATAAGGGAAGCCAATTACCATTAGCTCTAGTCTCTAAGAGATGCTAATTAAACATTCTGCACAACACGCATGGTGTCTTACTGTGTTAGGATGCTAAGGCTTGACTGATGCAAGGAATGTACAATGACATTGACCCACATTTTCAAGGGTAGTGATGTATTAGGGCAAAGGAGGTAGTGATTGGCTTTGACACTTACTTTCCAACTTCATCTATAACTGGTGCTGGACAAAGAAGGAGAGTGTCTTCAATGTTTACAGGCTTCTCGTCTGTAAAAAAAAAAAAATAATAAAAAAACAGTATACAAATAAGTGCTTGAAAGAGTCTCGGTTAACCCTCAAATCCTTTGTATGTCCAAATATTGATGTTTAAAAAACAAATAGTACCTTTTTATCATTGCAAATTAATCAACCTACACTGATTCCATTTACAATTTACTGTAATTATAATTTTAAAAATGTACTCCAACTCAGTGTTACTTACTCACTGTGACTGTGTCATTGATTTTGAAGCTGCACAAGACCTGATCGATGTTTCTGGCGAACAAAAAACCATTGCCTCTCACAACCACTTGGAATTCCTCTGCAAGAAATATACACCAGGATGGTTTAGAATTAACATAAATTATGCTACTTTTCTTTACACAGATATACAGTTGTTTATTTCATGGAAAATAAATATGTAGACAGTAAGTAATAATTAAAAAAAATGTTATTCTGTAATTACTGCATTATATATATAATAGTAATAAGTAAGATAACTTAAATAAATCACTAGCCTATGTTTCACTAGCCCAGAGAAAAATGTTTTATACAAATAAGTCCAGTGCAAAAAAAAATGCAATATAGTAGGCAAGGCCATGGGGCATGTTACCATTCCCACATATTTGTTCCATTTTTAACATTTAAAAAGCACTTTACTCTAAGGGTGAAAGAGAGAAAGCATAATTTCCCGGGTACTGGTGATAAAAGTCATGTAGTTCTCCCATACACATTGTTTGACTGGGAAAGGGGTGGGACAGTGGTGGCTGACAAAGCTGTCTGTCTGACCTTTCTGTTGCCTCAGGCATTGCTGCAGTGCTAGTGATGGCTTCTAAGTAGCATATGTTAGGAAGAAAAACATCCTCAACCTCAGCAAGTGTTACAGCGAAGAGTGATCAGAAGCTCATGCGTTTATGTTAAGGATTTAGAAAGCATAATAAAAAAATGTAAAGGTTTTATTCATTTCAAAATAAAATTCCTCTATATATCGGTGAGCATTCTTCTGACATTTAACATTTAACTGCAAAGTTCACTGAATAAAAAACATCTGCGGACATTATTTGATCTGGGAAATGTTGTGGTAAGTAAATGTCAGGTGAATGCCACTGCTGTAAGACATACCTACATTATCAGTTGTTTATTTCACCTTATTGGATATATACAGTATTCATAACTAGTACAATAGAAAATAATAATAATAAAATAGTGGTTAGTTTGTCACCTATCAAATTTGGCATCTGGTCTGAGTGCATGTTTGCCCCATGCTTGGTGTGGTTTCCTCCAGGTAGTCCTGCTTTCCCCAGTTTGGCTTTGCCTTGCTCTTGCCCTGACTTTTCTCAACACTGCCGAAAAAAATCTGCATGATGGAAATAGCTAATTCCCTTTAATTTCGGTGGCCACAACATCTATGTCCTTTTCTTCTTCTGTTACTGTCAGATGCGGTGTGTCAGGTTGTGACAGGGCAGCATGAAGGATAAAGGTCAGCGTTGGGAAGTGCAGTGGGTACAGCTTAGAGCAAAATTGTGAGCAGGGGCTGGTATAGTACTGATCTATACCCACCACAACACACTTAGAAACTGACGGCTCTTATCCCCACCTTTGTCCTTGACTGACCAGCTCTCATAGCGCCAAGGTGACACGTATAAGAAGGCATCAATCACGGGCAGTGAAGGTTGGAGTGCTGGGACAATGGCTGAGCAGTCATGACTGTCATGTCAGATATAAGGCTGTGCTCTCGTCGTTGGCGAGAGATGGCCGTGTTCAGGCTGCGTGGCCTGGTCACTTCACATCAGCCTCACACATGAGAGGGCTTCATGACACTGTCTATAACAGACTGAACAGTAACTTTGCCATTAAATTAAGCCGTGCTTGTGTAAAGCAATTCAGGTAAAACTTATTGTCGGTTGATGAATAACTTTTTGTAAGGTTACATAATAATACATGTCATACATGTCAGCTAATGGATCATGATAAATGAATATTAGATGATTTTCATGGGATCTGCATCTGCAATGTTCTACTAATTATGACATTCATTGACATTTCTATTAAGGATTAAATCCATTAATCACTGCATCTAGTCATTAACAAAAAACATTGAACAATTTGTTAAAAAAATACAAAAAAAAATACAAAAAAAAAAAATACAGTGTGTGTGTGTGTGCATATATATATATATATATATATATAATAACAATCGTGCATTATTTAGATAATCTGACTAATTTTATATCCCTAATGTGACTTACATCTTAATAAAAATAAAATGTTTCATTCATTAGTCTTCATTTGGCATTCCAAACTCTGTAGGTAATGATGAAGTAATATAAGCCAGCATTTATTTATTTATTTTCACTAATTTATCTTGGCCTAGTTTGCCACTGTCTGAGGTCTGTGGTTATAAATTGCCAAACTACTACCCAGTCTTGAATGTAACAATCAAAACACATTTCTTTAATTGGCTACAGCTCAGTGGACAAGCCTCCACCATAAGCACTCGTGTGCAGAGAGCACAGGATGGATGAGCCTTGACATGACCTTATTAGCATGCACTTAGTGCAGAAGAGTGCACTTACAGTGCAGTCATTGTGGCAAAGCCAGGGAGAGGATTAGCGCTGCTCAGACATGATCGGTTTTCATTTTCTGAGGAGCTGTGCAGAGTAATCCTCAGTGGACACATTATACTACAACCAGGAAGCTGGTTAAAAGACACACAAAGGCAGTGCATTGCAAGCAGAAGGCACTTGGACAACAAAGCTACAGATTGTCAGAAGGCAAAAATGGATTTCTATTGACAGGAATGACTGGAAACTCACTTGAATGTGTAATCTTCAAACATAGTGGCAAACTGAAGCTGGGGTGAATTGCACAGCAAGGACAGTTCATTATAGGCTCCTAGAGGTTGGAATGAAATTGTGCAATTCCAGAAAAAGTTATTCAAACAATGAGAAGCAAAGAAGGGCCAGGCTGAGATTTGCAACAGACCACTGGAATTAGATAGTAGAGAACTAGGATAAAGTCAACTTCTCTGATGAGTCCCATTTTCAGCTTTGGCCAACACTTGGTCATCTTTTGGTGAGACCTGGAAAGTCTACAAGCCACAGTGTCTCAGCAAGGTTGTAATTGGGCAGATTCATCTTTGTAAAGGATGCATGAATCAAGCAATATAAAACATTGTCCTGAAGAACATTTGTTTTCTTCTGCTCTGACTGTGTCCTGAGGATTGCTTTTCCTAACTGGACAATGCTCCATCCCACACAGGCAAGGTGAAGTGACTGGGTTAGGATCTTTGACCCTAATTAGTATTACAAATATAATTGTAGACCATCACTCGCCATCTACTAAACCTACCCGCTGTACACCTAAACAGGTTCTCTAATCAGCAATGCATATGGCTGCAGTACTCTGCATGAAATCATACAGATAAAGATCAATAGCCTCAGTTATTGTTGACATCAAACTTTGGAATATAGAAAAATGGAATTTCTCTCTTTAACCATGGCACCAGAATGGCTGGAATTTTCAAACACAACAATCTCTAAAGTTTAAAATCATACAAAAACATAAAACGCGACAGATACATTTTGCACAGGGTTATGCACACTGAACTGTTAAAGATTGGTAAAAGAACAAGTGATTTGCCTTCTTTTCTTTAACTGTCCAGTTCGGGGGTTGCCTGAGCTGATGATAATCTTAGATTCTTCTTTTTACTCTACAGGGATGGAACATGATGGGGTCCTTTGCTGTTGTAGGTAGCCCATCCACCTTGAAGGTTTCCTGTTTTGTGAAATGGTTTTCTGCATACCACAATTGTAAAGGGTAATATATGCTTTAATACTAACATCCTGGCATGCCATATCAAAACTATCATGCCACTTTCTCTTTCAACAAAGTTTTTCCATCCACAGAACTGCCACTCATCCAATGTTTTTGCACGCCATTATGTGTAATCGTTTGTGTATGGAAAATCCCAGGAGACGCTCAAATCAGCTCATCAATTGACATTGTTAAAATCAAAGTGATCATGCTTTTTTCCCTTTCTGATATTTGACGTGAACATTATCTAAAGCGCTTAACCTAAAAACCCATATTGTAAACAGTCTAAACCAATGACATTTGGTAGACCTCTGGTGAAGCTCTTACCTCCAGCACACACACTTGATGGCTCTGCAGCTAAAATCTCAATGCACGATTTTTTGATTATCTGAAAAGAAAGAAACAATCATACGGCTGCATAATTTGTTATACACTATAATCATATAGCTTTCACTTTGTTATAAAAGCAGACTGAGACAATCAAAGGAGAAAACCTACTGAATCGATCATCCCCCTCAGGGCGTGGAAACCTCCCACAACAGGAAACACATGATCAATGGTGTCTGCAATGGTAGCCAACTAACACACAGTACAATATGATTCCTATAGGTTTTGTGAACCTACAAACAAATAATGCTGACGCCTTCAGTGACCATAATGGTAATTCAAGTTTAAGTTTTGCATTGTATTATGTACCTGTGTTTGATTGAAGTCTTTGACCCCAACACAATACACTATGGCTCCCAAAGTTCTGGCCCTTTGTGCCTGCACACAAACACCCACCTTGTGTTAAGTCCAAAAAATGCATTAATGGGCTCAGGTGTTGTAATTGAAGAGAAATGGAACCACAACTACTTTATTTACTTGCCTCTTGCTGTGCTGTGATAAACTGAATTGCATTTAACTCGCCATCTGTCAAAGCAATTATAACACTGGCAGTTCCTGCAAGGGAAATGGCATGTGATATTGGTTAAATTCATTTAATTAGTTTGGTGAAGTACAGTATTCCTATGTACACTGTATCTTGCTCAGACACTTACCATAATTCCCACGATATATTTGTTCATTTGCCTGAAATTGCAAAGCAAGTGTAGCAAAGATTTTAGCTTCAGTACAGGTCACAAAGTGATACATTAGGGGAAAACTTAAAGTATGATAAAGAACATGCTATTGTACCTTTTGTAATCCAAGGTTCATAAATGTGTCACCTCCTGGTACCACTTTCTTTAGCACACTCAGGCCCTTGGTAATCTCTTCTCTGTTTATAAGTAAAAGGAAAGAAACTGTTAAGACTTTATACTTAGACAATTTATTTATGAGCTACACTGATTATTTAAACAAGTATTGTAAATTGAGGGATATGGATGTTTTACAGTACCTATTTTCAGTTAGTTCCATGACGATATTTCCACGCGTAGAAAAGACGATGAAAGACATCCTTAGCATTGGGCTATAACAGTATATAAAGAAGAAAACATAAGTACGAATATGGCACTAATAGCATAGAAGAATGTACTATATCAAGAGAAAATATCAACCAGAACAGAATGGAACTTTACCTTATGAATTTCTCTGCAAGATGTTCCACAAAGGAGTAAATCTCAACCCAGTGGTTCTTGACACTTCCAGATCTGCAGAAGGGCACATCATTACAACAATCAGTTGGATGTTTACACTGTAATATGTTGAGTGATTTGCAATTATTAACTCTAATAAGTAATAATTATTTTTAATGGTCTGACTGCTCGACCATAGTGTGCAAAACATGCAAATTACTGATTAATTACAGGCCCCAAACCACTCCTTACAAAGTCTAATTGCCTTTGTGCCATATCATTGTACCGCCTGCTAACACAGAGCAAAACCCCCTCCTCATGTATCTAGTCAGTTGAATTGGAACAAATGGTAAGGGCCCAGTGTAACAGGTTGATATTTAATGTATAGCTGGCATTTACATCATCATCTTAATAGGTCTTTATCTCTAACAAACTGAATATACATCATCTAAGATAACACTACATACATCAACTCTTCAGTTCAGCATCATTTTGTATTGCTAGTAATGGAGTAACTTCCACAAATTCCGGGACTGAAGCCCAGAGCAATTTTCATGTTTCGTAATATGTCAAAACATAATATAAAATATCAAATTCAAATTCAGTTTTTTTTTCCCCAGGTCACCACAAATGTACTGTACATTGGCCGAACAAAAATCTACACTAATATTTCACACACACTAATATTTTGTTAGACCACCTATCACTTGCATTATGGCATGCACTCACCGTGGCATCATTTCCATAAGCTTATCCATAGTCACAACATTTGTTTTCATCCAGAGTGGCATTAATTTCTCTTCATCTTAAATTGATGATGGGAGAGTCAGACCAATGCATAAGATTTTCTCTAGCACTTGCCAAAGACTCTCAATGGGATTT